>JBAMHW010000010.1:31316247-31333285 GCA_037177495.1 Rhadinocentrus ornatus | reverse complement strand
AAAAATTCTCAGAAGGAAAAGTCTAATGAGGGAAAACGAGGGGGGGGTAAAAGTTTTCCTTTGGGTGGACAAGAACCGAAAAGCCTGAAGGGGAAACCCCCCCCCCCCCCCCCCCAAAAAAAAAAGCAACAGGCGAAGGAAAACTATCTTTTAACAGAAAGAAACCCTCTTGAACTATTAAGGGATTGAAATGACATTAAATAGGGGGCCAATAAGCATGTGACACTTGGCCATGGATACCTGCTGGGAAGAAAAAGGCGAAACACAAGATAACAACTCCATTAATGTCATAAAGTTAAAGAGGGACCAGGGTGAAGCTGGGATCAGTGCATCATGAGAGGCCCCCGGCAGCCTATAAGCCTTTTTAAATACTGCTTGACCCAATCCTGAAGCTTAAATTTCCCTAATTTAACTTGGCCTTGATACTGTGTTTTTTCTGGACTGGTCAGAAGGTGCAGTTATACAGTACAGTCACTCTGGAGGATTATTGGTTTGCTGATCACTTTTAATTTTATTTTTCTCTTTCTTTTGTTGTGTATTTGAAATTAATGCTTTTCTATGTTGTTGTTTTTTACCCTGTTGACTATATGCATCCATAAATAAATGATTAAATGAATGGACGAATGCCTAAACAGAACAAAAGTGTTTCATCTGTCAGGATTTCTGCAATATTTTACCTGTTAGTGACAGCTGAATGAAGTTATGCTGTTTTTTTTGTGTGCAGGTCCTATTCTCACTTATTACTTTACCTGTAAATCATTAAATCCAACAAGCATTTACATTTGCAAGTTTTGTGGTTGCACAGAAATAATGATGTCAGACAACTCATGTGCTCTATGCAGTGTAGCTTACATGCAATATTTTACTGAAGCATTCAGTTAACAAGGCCTTTTTTTTCTCCTTTTACAGCTGATTGTTGTCAACATGCCACACAAAAATCAGGTTTGTTTATGACTGCAGCTGTTTGTGTGGCGTCTCATTTGTTGACTTTTCCAGATTCAATTCAAGCATGGCATTTGTACTGCTGGAATCAAGGAAGCTAAGCATATCTCTTACAAACACACCCATTCACAAGCACCTATTCTCTCTGCATCACACACACATCCACACAGACCTCTCTGCTACAGCAACACGGGAAACAAACATCGTTCCTCACCCAGTCTGCAGCGCTTACAGTCACATTAGACGCCAACCGCTGTGTCTCTCAAAGCCACAGAATACAATCTACTGAACACAATAGCAGCAGCAGCTTAATGTCAGAGCAACAGTGAACCATGTATTTTACAATATCTGGGGGTTTTTCACCTTAACGAGCAGTCCTGCTGAGAGTTTACATGAACACAACATTTTGCAGCTGTTGTGTTTATTTATTTATTTTTCTCCTTTCCTACATTATTTTGGATGTTTTGTCAAGGAATCCCATACAGCTGAGGGCTATTGGTAGTACTGACTATCTCCACTATGCAGCAGATGTGAAATTTCAGACAATGAAAAGCTTAAATATGTTAATTCTTTACGTAAGTAAGTTTTTAAAAGCAGGTTTTTATAGCAAAGTCAACAGAAGACAAATGAATGCTGGTGTTTGTATTCAGAATATAGCAATGTCCTGAACAGATAAAATCTGGTAACAATACCCATCTTCATGTGTTCTAACACACTGGCCCTTGTCTTGGTGCCCGTAAGCAGGTGAAAAAGCCAGTTTGTCATTGTCATGTCTATTTATAATGCAGGCAAGTTGATTCTGGACTGAGGCTATATTTAGCACATAGAAGAAAAAGTGGAAGCGGATATGGGGAATGTGAGATAGAAAAAGAGGCTGAGGGTGTGTATGTGATGTATGCAGGACCCCTGTCTGTCAATTCTGACACATGCAGTTATAATTATAACACTGTCATTAAAATGACTCAGTGTGAGTGCCTAGCAGGCTTCTTTATTGCCGAGTTTAATCTATGACCAGTTCACATCTCATTATTAATATGGTAATGGATCTCCTTGAAGAGATTAAGGGATGGAGTGGTTGGTGGTGACAGTAAAAGCTATTTTAGATTTTAGAATCAGAGCGTTGGTGAAGCAGTAGAGTTGATGCTGTTGCAGAGGAGTGCACGTTGTGTATGTGGAGCATGTTGCAAAGCTTTTTTTGTGCTTTTTTAAACTTGTGGTGTGAGGAATCATGGAATGTGAATGTGACGTGTTGAAAAGCGTGATCAAATACAGCTTACAGTGCAGAAGCTGGTGTCCTCGCATTCACTCTAACAGCTTTATTTGTTGTCTGTAAATGCCATCACTGTGCTGGTCCTCTAAGTACCCAGCAAGGAAACCCATCCAATAATTGGCCTTTCATCGGACAAAAAAAAACCCCACTGCCACTGCTGCTGTGCTCCACCACTAAACCTCTTTCTTTTCCTCTTTCTCTCAGCGGAATTCATTAGAAAACTGCAGGGTAGACACCAGACAGACAAGGCACATTACATGACTGAATAGCGTCCTGCCACAACCCATAATGTCCCCCAAACAAAGTCCAGTAGTCCTCTGTGCACATCCAAGGACTTTCACATCAGCAAAAACCATGTCAATGTATATGAATAATGCATGGTGGAGGTCTGAGAAGTCCAGGAGTGGGAGGGGTCACGTTCCCCTGAGCAAACATGTCCATCAAGTGTCATAATGTTATGTGTTTATAAAAAGAGATGCTAATATTCAGGAGATTAGCTGCACTGATGTTGTTTGCTATTCATCCCATTATTAACTTAAATGCTCCAGAAGTCAGTACAGTTTCTTCTAAGTCCTCCTTTTTTCCAGTCTTCTCTCACGGTTGAATCAAAAGCCCCGAAGTCATCACCTTTTCCTTGTAGCATATTTATGCTTCAGCAGGTACAGTAGGAAGAGACAGAGGAAGGTCTGATGTTATCTGTTACATCCAGCTTTCCAGTTTGAGTTTTCCTCCGGCTGTCTTTTCCTCTGTCTTTAGCAACGCATTTCACCCATGTCAAAACCACTTTAGTCTTTCACCCCCCATGCCTCGTTCTTCACCCAAATACACACACATACAGATACACACATGCATCCCACCCCCTAAGGTAAGAGAATTCTTGCTCCCAACGTATCAGTGCACTTCATTAGATTTGTTCATTAAAGAAGGCTCACAAGTAATGACTTTTTTTCACCATGTGACTGCCAAATAGATTACAGTATTGATAATTACATTAGTCCTATGATGAATATGTAAAAGTGGAGAAGGCGAGTGGGTGTGTTTGATATCTCAGAATTAATAAGGTTTTATTTCGTCTGGGCTTCAATTGCTTGAAGATTGTGTCACTGCTGGTTGAAAATAGACTGAATGTTATCGCAGAAGCAATGAAAGAAAGCAATAACAGGGAACGAAAAACAGACGAGAAGGCTGTGCACGATACATATATGCAGATCAATTATTGTGCTCGTTCCTTGAAATGCAACAGAATTCAGCTGCGCAAATCCTGCTCAGTGCTCGCTGGGCAAAGTGGACACATTCAGTTTATAGTTTTACATTTTAACCTACTAGGTTATGACATCAAATCATAACTAAGTCTTGTGAGTGATATGTTGATATGTTACAGTAATATCCCTCCTTTCTCTTATTATGTTTCTAAATATCCGTTTGGCTTAGTGCAATTTCTAAATGAACTTTTCCCTTTGTTTTCTTTTCTTTATTGAAAAAAATGATCAAACATATAGTTTGCATACTTACTTTTTTTAATTTATTTGTTTTTCATTTGAATGAACCTTACAGTAAAGGTTCACCTATACTTCCTTTTCTGAATAAAAAAAACAAAACTCTTATGTGATCAAGAAAGAAATGAGGCCTTATAGAAGTAAATGGTGAAATGAATCAATCATAATCATAGTACATGGAAAAACAGTGATTTCTTTAAAAACATTATATGGACTCTAATTTTTCCCCACATCAGTTTTCAGAGTGGTGTTTGTGTAGCTACTTGCACAGTGCACTATTCTAACAATTTTTCAAAAACAACTAGGATAGTTTGAGTCTCTAACTTTTTCAGTTTTGTGGTCATTTCTGCATCTTTCTTATAAAGCTAACTAGCCTAAGGTGCAACATGGATTCCCCACTAGTTGTAATTGGGCTGCTGTGCTCACCTTGTATTCTGCAAATATGCTTTTCCACTTTTTTATTTTGGTGCAGCAGCAGCTGGGTGCATGTGAGCGTACGTTCAGCAGCAGAAACAATATAATACATTTTCTACTGTCTCTTGTCACAAACAAAATGGAAAAGAAAGAAATTCTGTTATTTTGTGTATATTCACCACCTGACTCCAGTCACGTATGTGTTTGCCTTTGTAGCATGCAAATAGAAAATCTAAATATGCAGCTCTGGTCTGTCCAGAACAAACTGAAGAAAAGGGAATATATAGAGAAGATGTATTGGGCTTGGGTTAGCAAAACACAGTGAGCCCTCGCGCTGTGTGATGGTGGGGAGAAGCTGTGGCTGTGACAGACTGAGAAGCTGTTTCTGCTGCTCCTCTACAATTTCTGAGTCTATCACCTAGAGGAGAAAAATATGCAACCCATCCATCTGGGTATCCTGGAACATGAATAAAACTGAACACTGTTTAGTCGTATAGCTTAAAAATAGCAAGGAAATAGGAACAAGTGGCCATAATTTAGACATTAAAATTCATCATCTGAATGAGATTATTTGTGTTAATCAAATAAAAAATGGTGATAAAGGGGCAGGGAACAAGACCTCCTATTTGATGGGGGTCACTCTATGATCCAATGCAAATAATTAGGACATCATTGTTGCACCACAGCAATACAGTAATTATATCATTTGAGTGCTTTATAAACAGCATGCCAACACATTCAGAAAAAATAAACAGATTTTGAACTCATCAGTAGTCCAAATAACTTGCAAAGATGGAGTTTATTTTTGCTATATTTAATCTCTCAACCTCTAACCCACTATCACTCCTCTGCTCCCTGAATACCCAGCAGTACATTAGCCCAAGAGCTACTATTACAGAGTTCCAGCACCAGATAGCAGCCATGAGAAGTTGTGTGTCTTAGTCAGCCCCCACAGGTTTAATGGCGCAGACTTCTCTCAGCACCTTGCCAGTTCATAGCCATCTCTCTCCAGGAGCACCAAGGTCACAGTACAACAGAGGGCACAGCAGCCTCAACGTGGCTTTGTTCGTGTGTGCCTCTTTCTACAAAGGCCGAGTCGTTAAGAGGGAAACAGTAAAAAGGTTTCTTCTCTCTCTAGCTATCTCATGTTTTCTCTTACGCTAAATGTGGTAGGGAGTATGTTCCTGTCATGCTCAAACACAAACGGAAGTGTCTAATCCCAGTTGGTAGAAAAATTCCAATAGGACAAACTTCAGATCATTCTGTGTTACGTGGAGTCAAGAGTACTGTATTGATCTGCTCTGTCTGTGATGAATTCACAATTAGAGCCATGGCAGGCCGCTGGGGAGTCTGTCCTCTGTTTGATTGAGCCTGCCCTCTTTGCCTTCACAGATATAGTATGTGGATGAACCATTAAGCAGGACGAAGAGTGCTGTAAGTGCATGTGTGTACACTGCGGTGTGTAGGTGATTTTTCTTCCAGGGAGCAACAAAGACAAGCAAGGAAGAAGAAGAAATGAAGATAGAAGAGACAGATGCTCAATGACATTCTAGACAAGGAGAGGGTTGAAGAACAAAGAAGGAAGGGAGGAATTTAGAAACCCGATGGAAGTCAGTGACAGAGGGAAATAAACAAAGAAAAGGTGAGAAAATAGAATATAAAAATCTAAAGAGAGGAAAGACATAAGATTAGTATCTTGTGATATGAAGCCATTTAGATTTGAGGGACTGTAGGAATGCTAGTGTCAGAGCTCAGCACTTTAGGGGAGAGGTGGGCTGTGGGGGGCATCCTGCCAACTGGGTCTGCAGCTTAATTAACTCTAAAGGAGGCAAGCTGTGGGCTGCCCCATCGCCTTGCATATCAACGACCTGAGCGCTTTCTAAGCACCTTAGCAGAAAAGCTCTCCTTTGTGAGCCGGAGGAGTCTATTCAGCCGGGGCCAGCATAGCCAGAGGAGGCCTCTCTTGTGTTAGCTCGCCCATGTTCTGGTTTCCTCACATAAACATTTGAATAGGATTTTTGTCCCTGTTTGTGGAAAGCTGAAGCATGAACCGCTTGTTTATTTGTCAAAATGCAGGAGATAATCATATTTTGGGCTCCTGTTTGTCAAAAACAACTCCAAACAGAAAGACCTGTGTTAGACGTCTGCCTTCACAGTGAAACAGCTGTGTGTGGGTGTCAAATCTGCTGGAGAACTGCTTATCAGATTTTTGAATAAAACATCTCAAACTTTACTAGAATTAAATTATTTACAGAAACATTTTATCATAAATTCTTAGGAGGTCTGTTCTTATCTTTGCAAAGGTCAAGCCAGTGCCTCTTCAGACAAAGCCAGTACTAAAGTGCAACTACTTGTTCACTTCAAGCATCTACTTAACTAGCTACTGACCTCTAGTGGCTCAAAGTGGAACTAATCAGTGGTTTGAAATTAATTAAGCCTTTTTTAATTAGAATGAAAATGAAGGTGGTGGTCAAGGGGACTTGGTTTTGCCATTTACGATCAGCAGTCTTGATAGCCACGGTTCATTACCTTTAGGGAACACTCTTAATTTCATGTTGCACTGAAGATTAATAATACAGAATTTTCTCTTGTTTATTTACTTTCTGCAACCAATACATGACATTTAGATACATGCACTGTAAAAAAATTTTGCCCTGGTTTGTATGAGCTTATAGATCAGAGATGCATCAGATTAAGTGGTACATATTGCACATACGAACACACAAGTGCATTCATAACCACTCAACAGCAGAACCTCTTATGGAACCACCCTGAAAAAGATCAGGCCTGATGTTTTCTGCTGAGAGCTCACTGTGATCTGTGATGAGAGTGAATGGGATTATTAAATTGGGACCTCCTGCCTCCTCAGGCTGGTTTTCTGGCTGACCTTGAGCTGCTGGCCCTTGGCAATGACTGACTGTGTTTGTATTAGTAGGCCGGTCTGCAGGCTTATTGACTACATTGCACATCTAAAGGGAAATTTTGCTGGCTGATCCGATGCCTGTTTCACTGACTGACTAGTTAATAAGCTGCTGGTTTGTTAGTGTCAGGATGTTTGAATAGCAGGGAAGCCTGACAGCCTGGCTGCATATAGATTCACTGGCTGGTTTGCTTGCTTGTTGGCTGGCTGCAAAGTTGGCTTTCTTTACTATATTTTTCAATAATCAATTTACTGTTACACAGCGAGCACATTACATATTTGATTTGACCAACACAATTTTATCAGTCAGCACAGCTCTTCAAGTTAATATCCACATAGGTCATTTAGTCTTATATGAAATATACCTTGCATAAGGTTCAGTTAATCAAATACAACTAAACTGAAAGAAAAATAGATGTGTATGATAGTATATGATCTAACAGCTTAAAATGATTTAAAAATAACTTTAGGATCACCACCGGAGAGTAAAATTACCCATTAACATCAGTTTAGTGTCATGTTTTACATGTATTGATTAAAATATGTTACTTAAAATAGTTTAAGACTGTGATTAAAAAAGTGGAGAATAAAATCATAACGGTGAAATTATGATCAATGCTCTTCATGCAGTGAGGCAACCACATAAAAAGCAGAAGCTACCAACCAACTTTTAAAGGTATTTGTAAAAGGTACATGTACTATAGGTGTACGTGCAGACATGGCTACCTGAAGCTTCCAGGATGCCCAGGGGCAAAGTACAAACTGCTGGGCCCTCACTTGCCTCCCTTTCTTGTAATTCTGTTTAAAATGTCCTATACCAATACCAGTGCAAAAGTTTGCTATAACACAGTCAGATACTGAATCTTCTCCAGATTAAAGCCTTGGGATCAGGTAGTAAGTGAACTGAATTACATCATCATTTCCTGAGTGAATGGGACGCTGAGTAGCATGTAAATAAAAACAGATTGTAACGATATGCAAATCAGGTTGAAGACAATATTAATACATAAAATATTAAAAAAATCATGTTTCTACGAGAACTTTCCATTAACCCCCTTCATTCCACTTCAGGAACCACAAAATGAACAAAGTTCCACCAGTGGAGGGTCTTGACAGAGAGGTAGTACTTTGAATAACACAAAGAACCTTCTTGGAGGGAAGATTTCCTAGCTTTAACTCTTTGTAAGAGAAAAATTCAAGTATTCATTCCTGCTTCAATCAGCTGGAAGAAAATCTCAGCTGCTTGGTGAATGAGCTCCACAAACAGAAAAGGAGAAAGAAATAATCAATTCTAATGTTTAAATAAAATAATATCTTAGATTGTTTCACAGAGGTTACCTTCAGTGGGGCAAATAACGACAGAAAACCCATTTGTGCAACTTTATCAGATTTTTTAGTAGCACTATGAAATTTTCTGACCTCAAAAATATGTTTATGACTCGGTTTAATGGCACAGTGACATTTATTTTGTAAAACTTCTTGGAGCCGCTGTTGCCCAGCAGCAAGGCTGAAAAACTACACTTCACAACTTTAGTTTTTTTGGATGCTCCACTACTTACGTACTTTATCACATGCTAGCAACTGGATATCAACACGCTGATTCATCAAAAAACATGAGGACATTATCAGAGGAAGAAAGTGAAAGAAAGCGAGAACGTGACAGAGTCAAGACTAGAATGACTTTTACTGACTGGGGAGAGTTTGGAGTACAGGTAAAATACAAGATGGATGCCGAATTAGTCGTCGTTAGGGGGAGCCAATACCGAGCAAAATCTACCAAAATTCAGAAGCACTTCTTTAAATGGATAAGGCTAAAAAGCACTTCCTGGTTTGACTACTCTGTAAGACTGCTGGGAACATTGTGTTTTATGTTGTGTAGAACCATTGTGGCTTCAATGCTCCACTGAGGAAATGTTTGACATGTCCACTAACAAAATTAGCTTAACATTCTCCAGTGGTTCCCAAACTGGGGGGGACCCAGAGCCATGACAGGGGGGGGCACAGCAAGGCTAAATAAAACTTATAGTTTTACACTGCCAGCAAAATATAGACAAATTTATGAAAGTAACAATGGGCAAACAATGATGAATCAAGAACAGAGATTTCAACTATTTAAAAAAACTGGTTTAAACAATGTCACACTACAGCAGGCGAGTCGATCCTTCCTTTTGCCACTGACATGGTTTTCACTGTATTTCATGAAGAAGCAGCCAATAAACTAAAGACTATTTTGTGGCACATTTCTTTGTGCGTTTCTTTTAAGCTTTGGGGTGCATGTGGTACTGGGATCGGGGGGCTCTACATTATTGTTGTCTAAGAAAAGGGGGTCCATTTGGGCAACTTGGGCAAAAAGTTTGGGAACCACTGATCTACTCTGTACCTTTGGCTTCAGAGCTGAAAATTTCATTTGGCCCCTTAAATAAATAAATAAATAAATGAGTAAATAAATGGTTGTGGTGTGTTAAAGTTTGACGTGGAGTTCGAAAAAGGTTGAGACAGGAGTACGTTTGCAACCTTGTAGCATCACCTCTTAATCTAATTACATTTCCGAGGTTGGTGGAAACTGGGGAGACCGGCTGCTATAGATTTGAAAGGTTTGCTTCATAAAAGACTTCAGCTGCCTTCAAATCAATAGCTCCACTGCCTTGTTTTCCATTTCATAACCATCCAAATGTTTCAGCTGGTAACAGCTCTGGGCTGCCGGCAAGCTATTTTAGCATCCAGACTCTGTTAGTATAAAACCATTTTTAAAGTGAAGAAGACAGATTTGGCATCTTCTTGCTAAAATATCCAAGGTTTCCTCAATAAAAATGTCACCTGGATGAAAGTATGTGTATATGTGTTTGATAGATGAGGAAGTTCACCCATGCCATAAACACTACTGCCTATGGCATTAGTGCACATGGCTTGTTTATACTCTTTCTTTATTAACTTAACATGGCAGAGTTTTAACTAATGCAGAATATGCAGTAAAAAACTACATTTTCTGATATAGTTTTTAAAAGAGCTCCTGAGGCCATGGAGCAGTTTTTTCTACACAATCGTGTTATTTTTTTTTTTGTCTCAGAATCTTAAATAATGATATTAATGATTAATTATGAACCACATATGATTAAATTTCCCAATAAAGTTATCAAATGCCTCTTTTATGCGGTGATTCTTCAGACAAGAAAATGCATTTAGACTTAAATGCTACTGTTACCTTGTTTAATGTTCTGCCTAATGATAATTGTATCTCTGAAAGGAAATTATTAAAAATTCTGACTTATACACCCTCATGTTCTTGGCTGGCCTAATGGACTTGTTTAATTTTATCAAGATCTTGCCATTGTTGATGCTGATGCTCATTATCACAGTTTTTCAGCTCTTTCAGTGACCTCATTAAGACTTCCAGTGTGTTTGCTTGAGGAAATGAGAAGTCTCTTAAATATAATCTATGGGCAACTTCCAAATTACAGTTTTGTAACACAAGACTTATTTTGTGTGCACATGTTGACAGTAAATACTCATAGCAAATAAATAGTAAGACCTATATTTGACGTCATGTGATGCCAGAATCTCATCCAGTCACCTGGTTATAAATGCGAGTTGCATCTTCTCTTACAGTTTCCTGTGGGGATGCCAGTGTTTAAGTACCTCATCCACCGATGCCTCACCTGATCAGTCCTTGGTTTGATAAGAAGAGGGGGCTTTTGAAAGGCAGATTTCTTTCTTAAGTACACATCAAAGCAACCTGGCTTGATCACTTCCCTACTTCTACCCTCTTCTGAGGCCGAAGAAAGAAAACAAGAAACAAAGCAACGTTGGGAGGAATAAGCGCAGCAAATTAGGTTTGCCATGGCTGGATGTGATGCCAGGAGTGGAAGAACTACGTCAGAATTCAGGGATATATGCCAAAAGAATTTACTACAGCTTTCTGTGAACATAATCCACTACTTCCCTGTGTGTTTTCTTTTCATGGCAAAGGAGGCTTACAGTCTCTTAACAATTTTTTTTTAAAATCTAGGCGTACAGTGTTTCTGTAGTCTTTTTTTTTTTTTTTTTTAATACTTTTAAAAATGTTTTTGTCTTTATTTGTTGCATCTATGGTTTATTGTGAGATTAATATGCATATGCAGTTTTAAAATCTTCTTTGATGTTTAGGAGTCCCAGTTAATATCACCAAAGGATGTTCTTTTTTATATATATAAAAAAAACCATGTCATAATAAACAGAGGACAACAGTATTATATAATGTTTGATCCCCAGTTTTCTATGGCCACTGTAGTAATTTCTTGTTAAAATTTACACATAAAATAAGTCTTTATGTGACTCACATGTAACATAATGGGGACAACTTGGGAGGTAAAGTGATTGTTCTCAACTAGGAAGCTTTGTAGGCCAAATTCCTAGCTTCCATGGGTCACATGTCAAAGCTTCACTGGGCAAAAGCCTGACCCTCCCATAGGCCCCCGATGTGTACCGTGCCTGTACTGCTCTGGATAGAAACGTCAACTAAAGAAATGTAATGTACTGAAGGTAACTCTAAGTCTGTCCTTTACTCTGCCTACAGAATCTGAAGAACTAAGCTAAAACCGTAACATGAGCACAGTGCTCTGAAAACTGTCATGTCTTTGCAGCAGCAGAGTTTTTGATTCATAATTTGTGTGGATATGAATGTGTGTGGCCCACCAGCAGTTAGAGGGCATTGTCTGCAGGGGGGCCTGTGGATGAGCATGGTGGTCTAAATCAGTACTGACAGCCTCGCTGCTCTGCTGCAAGTGTAAATGCAAACAGTGAGCAGACAGCCGAAGATGTGCTTAAGCCAGTAAAGTCTTCAGCGATGTTTCTGTCCTCCAGGATCAGTTTAAAACATTTCCTACAATCTCTGAAGCAGTTAGAGGCCGTGTGTTTACATTTCAGCTACTAAAATTACCAATTTAATAACACTATTGTTAATTAATTGTTACACCAATTCTTTATTTATTTGCAATCATTACTTTGTAAATAAAATGAGTTTTTTGCCTCTATTTTATGCTAACCATTTTTGCCCAGCAAAACACTACAGCATTGATATTAGCTGTATTAAACCACACATAATTCATGATCCTTATCCTTACGTTGCCCAGTTTGATTTTTTTTTAGTAGTTACATAAAAGGGTTCCTCTAATAAAATAGGGCTGGGAACTATTGATTTACACAGAGGATGACAGCATCCTTCACATTCAAGCTGTAGGTGTACCTTCATCAGTTTGACTGCACGCTGAAACCCATTAATGCCTGCCCTAGGTTGTTCTGGTTTTTATGAGCATGTACACACAGATGAGCAGATCACATGAGCAGATCAACATGGACAGGAATTAAATTTGGCTTTTGGAAAAGTCTTAGAGTCCCTGTTACTGGTATTATCTGTTATTCTATGAATGTAAATTGTAAAAGCATGCATCTTCTCATTCACTGCCTTAAAAAGCTAAAGCAATGATTTGAAATGCTTTGACAGCACTTCTAGCTCACCAGAGTTTAGATATTTCAGAAGCTTGAGACTTTGAATGAGAGTGCTTGAGATTCCCTAATCATGGACATTTTCAGAGAAACAGAAATAACTGCTCTCAGCAGGTTTTTTTTCTCAAATATGTCAACCTAGTATGGGTCTGCAACATCCTCAGATAGTACCTCCCATGTTGATCAGTACAGTAATATTTAACCAACTCTAATTCAGGTTGGTTAAATATGACTTTTTAAATAAAATGAGGACATTAGCTGGAGAGAAAGAAGAGTTTCTGAAGTTATTCTAATTCTTCAAAGAATCAAAACATTTTACTAAAAATAAATCATTAGCCAACATCATTAAACCATCATCAGAATTTAATTTATAAATTTCATGGTACTCCCGTCATTACTCATTTGTCTCAGAAAGAAACTTTATTAAAACACCCAAAAGCAAACAAGCTTCACTGCTTTAGTTTCTCATAAAATCCTAAGTGAAAACCTTTCCAACTGTTCCTATTAAAGCCAGGGCAGGTTGACAGTATGCATGTGTGTGCATGACCCTGAATTGTGAGAGAATGATGTGTGTTTTCTGAACAAGTTCACGCTCTGTGATTTCAGAACAGTCTTTGGGGCTTTGGTGTCCTCATCCTCAAATTCCACAGCAGAACCTAATACAAGGGAGCGGTGTATGGAGGGAAGAGGGCAGGGAGCAGAGCGTGAAGGAGCTGAGTGGGGCAGCTGAGGGCGGAGGCGAGCAGCATGGAAGAAAAGCAGGGTTTGAGTACAGCAGAATGGAATAAAGAAAGACAGAAACGAACGGATTGAGGAAAGCTGGTAAGAGGAGAAACTAAAGCAAATTCATCTAAAATTCACTTTGTTGGGATGAAAATGCAAGAACAGATTACAGGTTGAGATATCTCGAGAAGAGCAGTATCCCATAATGCTGAAGTCATTGCTAATAATAGGCAGAGACATGCATCAAGCAGAGTTCAGAGGTCGCAAGGCAACCCTGGCTTTCATCACCCGGTATTATTGGCTCTGGGCTGTACAGTGTCTGTGAAATGTCAAAGGAGGCAAAGGCAGGCTGGAGGAAAAATCAATGCACTTTAGAAACACTGTTTAGCTCCTGTGCTTTGTTTTCAGCACACACAGGCACTAACACACACACCAAAGAGCATGACGCAAACCTGTTTTGACATTTTACCTGAAATAAATGGGTCTGAAATGCACCTTCAGATGCTATTGTTGGAGATATTGACTTTTATCTGATAAATCTAATTCTTGCAATTAACACTCAAACAAATTAGCAAATATAAGCATATATAGGGTATACGTATTTAGTCTGATAGTTAAAACTATTGAGATTAAATATAATTACACAAAGGTTACAAAGGTGAATATATGCTGTCCATCTGATAAATTTAACCAGAGACTGTCCAAGACATCAGGTCAACCTGTGTTATATCCTCCAATTAAGACTGGAGAATGTGCAGCTCCTCTCTGATTTGGATTTCCTAAAGCAGACTGATGAATTTGCAACAGACTGAGATATGGAATGGAAGCTCCATCATTAAATGAATTGTTATATTTCATTTAACATCAACTAACCTAGCACTATTAAATGAATGTGTTATGAATGTACACAGTGTGAAGTCTGTAGATGTCCATATGAAGCTTTAAAAGACCCTATTTACTATAGCTTTATGTTTAATTGAATGTTCATGACATTTATCTTTTTAAGTACAAGCTTTACTGCTATCTGAATCAGCCAGCAGCATGACTAATAGAGAGTTTTTAAATCTACCAAATATATTAAATTTCCCTGAAGAAATTCGAGCTAAAATCATTAATTTGGTCAAGTCAGCTGTGATGTTTGAAAAAAAGTTGCATTTTTGTCTGTGCTTTCTTTAGCAACTGTCAAATTTAACTTCAGTTAAACAGGGAATGTAGCTGACAAACAACTTTATTTGATATAGTGGTGTGTATTTTTATTGTGTGCATTCATGCAGATGTTTCTCGGACCTTTCAACAATCATTAACCTGACATTGAACTGAACACAGTTTAGATTCAGGTTGCTTGTAGCCTACCAACTGTAGTTTTTCCCTTCTGTACATTTCTTTTTCTTGTTCTTTTTTTTATTAATAATATGATGTAAGAGGACTAGACAGAGGGAGTAGTGGTGCTGCTCTATTGACTAAGGAGAATGATAGAACTGGTCGATTTAGCAAAACCGCATGCAAAAAGCAGGCATTTGGTTTGTATTCCTTTAGAGTTCTGCTCTCCTGGTCTGTGTCGGATGCCCAGGGACAGAAGGATTGAGGATTTAGAGAAGATCAAACTTACTGGACTGGACAGGAATAAGACAACAGGACGGGTCCCCGACTCCTTCATCTGCTGTCGAGATGATTTGACCGGCTCTGGTGTTATAAAGAACAACCTGGAGAATTGCTGGTGTAAGGTAGAGGTAACAAAGTGGGCAACAGGGGTGTGATGATGGTTGTAGTGTGGACAGGATTGCAATTTCTCAGGCACCTTGTTCCCCAATGTAATGTGGACGCAATTAGGAACAGAGGGAGTGTCCCAGAGAGGGTTTATTCCATCGTTCAGAATGACAGAGATGAGAGTGACAGCTTGCAGTGGGTTGTTTTTTTTTCAATGATACCTACCCTTTTCTCTCCTTTTGCCTTTTCTTTACACCTCCTCCTGCTCATATCTTTTTTTTTAAAACCCTCCCCCAAACTCAAACCCTTGATTCCCTTGGTCATAGGTTGACAGATCCTCAGTCTTTTGTATTCATTTCTTTAATCTGCTTAAGCGCTGACATCCATACATATGAAAACCTATACGATTGATTTTAATAATGCAAACCTTTAATAATGTATGTTTATAGTCACATGCTTGTCATGTACTTCTGTATAATGTCCATTTAAATTGGGAGCAGCTGTTTTTATTTGTTGTTTTGCTTGTTTTTCCACTGTCTGTGCTGTAAATGTATCCTAAATAATGTTTTAGTCCTTGATTCTAAATTCATAATCCAGTCTTTTCTTATCTGATGTTGGATCTGTTTCGCTGCAGCAAGACTTTAGAGACAAGTGGAGTAGCTGTACCATCATATTCCTAAAGGAACTAATGTGTGTGACAGTCAGACTTCCTTGCGCCATCTTTTAGTAAAAACAGGAGAAGCTAAATTCTTCATCTACAAAAAAAAATGTGCCAATAGGTCAGTGCTGTACATGTTGTAAACATACAGAAAATTATACTTTGTCATTTTATCAGCTATTTCAATGATGTTTTTAAATCCCATCACGACTAAAAAGCAGTGAATTATTTCCCTGTGCTGCTGTTTCCCTCCTCTCCCTGTATCACTGTCATTCCTATCTCCATCTCCTACTGCAGGGGTTATGACACCTTGACAGAGTGCTGTTTGATGAAGCTCTTTTTTAGCCCAGGCCATAACAAACACAATCTAATGCTTTTTACAATATTGTAGCACACGTAGCCTTCCCTCTTCACTTTTTTTCCTCTTTCTCTGCCCTGTTGTGATAGAGAGATAAGTGGCTGTGGCCTTGCATACCCTTGTAATTGAGCTTTTTACCCATGCTCTTTCAATCTGCAGGTGCAAACCGCTGCATCTTTTAGTTAATATTTATGTAGAGGAAGCTCATGTTAATACAATGCAAAATATAAACATTATGCAATATAGCCTCAGCAGTTATCTGCTGCGGCGTAAATAGAAAAGCTGTTTTCCTCAACAGTTCAGTGCACAAATGTGCTGCGCGTATTGATTTTAATGCTGAGGATAATATTGCCACATTAATGTAATGAAACAGTCTTTTAGCCTGAAGCAAAATAATTCTTTTTTTTCTGTTTCTATTGTTCCCAGACAGGATTATTTAGTAGTAAAATGTAAAGAGGCCAACCACAGTGCTGGGGTGAGCTGAAGTCTGTAATTACCCGAGAGACGGAGGGGGGATAGGAGGGAGAGGTGGTCATTTAGATGGGATGTTAATTGTAATTACCGTTCTGGTGGGATGTTGCCATGGCAATCTTAGCCACTCTTGGTCTTGGCCTGACCGTGGAGGCTGTGAGTGTGCACGCAGATGAGTTTGTGCTTAGCGACAAAGGAGACTGTCCGAAAACAGTAGTGCCACTCGAGTCCAGCTCCTTCATGCTGTAGATGTCCCTCTCTGACCCCTCCACCACAATGTCCCTCATGCCTCCCTCCCATGTCCTCAGTCCTGCATCTTGTCTTTCTTCAGTAACCTCTGCATCACCTTCTCCCATCTAGCTCTTATTTTTGTGGTAGTTTGCTTTCTCTTGTTCTGCTTATGTTCTCATGCCAGTTGCTAATCACATGCAAGTTGTCTAGTCCAGATTTAATTTCCGTTTTATGGTATACTGATCAAAGGCTCTCTAATTTCTACATTTAGCATGTAACTGTGCGCATTTGTGTTTTGGCCTGGTTGTGGGTTTTTGTTCCAGCTGTTTGAGAAGTTGGGCTGCACGGTCGTGTGGTGGTTAGCACC
>JBAMHW010000010.1:31277881-31308505 GCA_037177495.1 Rhadinocentrus ornatus | reverse complement strand
CACTGCTGGGATAGGCTCCAGCTCACCCCGCGACCCCTAATGGGAACAAGCGGTACAGAAAATGACATGACATGACACATTTTCAATCTGTCTCTCATGTCTGTGCCTATAAACCTGTTCCACACTTTCCATGGAGCGAGGAGCTGAAATGCTGGCACCGTCACAGCTCCTGAAAAATTGCCACAAACATGTTAGGGTGCAAAATTTCTGCCAGAAGTCGAGGAAGACGAGTGTAACTTTTAAATTTGAACTATGTGCCACATGATGAGTACACATAACAAACCAAACCATCTAAACAACCTGAAGCAGAAGAAGATGCTCTTCTCATCACGTGATATCCGCTGAATTCACCAACATTTTGATAAATCATGAGTAAAATTAGCAAGTTTTTAAAGAAATGTTAACCTCAAATTCTGCTATGTATCACTTAGCTCTCGATGCTGCCAGAATTTGCTCTAAAGTTTTTCTTTGTTTTGTTTTCGTTTAGATAACAAAATGCATGATCATTCAATTCTTCTTCTCCTATTTGTGCTGGCGGGTTAGTTTAGCCTCCCCACCGCTATAATGGAGACATTATTGTGCTGCTGCCACCGCTGAAATATTATTAAAAATTGCACAGCCTGGTATAATCAAAAGCGCTAGCGACAATTTTTCTGTTATAAAAATATTTATAAAAATGACTTTGCCAAGTTTCATGTGGTGCTGCTAATCAGCTCAATTAGTTTTGTATATTCATAATAATTAAACAGAAAAGGATTAAAAGACTGGAACTGGTTCAGGTTGCTAACACTGTCCTTGTGTACATGAGTGATGGTGTGCTTCTGTGTGTCTTAAAGGATGTGTTTGCAGCTCAGGAGAGTTGTTCTGCTCCTCTGCCATTCTAATGCTCTGACCAAGGCCTTGGCTCTCTCCACGCTGTTCTCAGGCAACCAGCCGACCAGAAGACGGGATCAAACGCAGGAGGAGGAGGCTTCGGCAACTGGAGTCAGACACTCTTTCATCTCTTTGCTGTCATGCCAGCACACACTCTAATGCTTCATTTTCCCCACGCACAGTGGAGGGAGTCTCCACAAAGAGAGATTTCTGTGTATGAACTCTCTGTGTCTATCTCTTTTTTTAATTTTGCTTTAACTGGTTCATTCGTGATAGAAAAACAGATCAAGATAAACCCAGTTACAAGCTTTAGTTTCATATGCATCTCTTCTCCCTGATGTCGGAGAGAGTAAATATGTTTATATCTGCTCTTCCTCTCAAGATATTTTGGAGACTGCAATGCTTCCTATGTGAATATAGAGGTTAGTAGCTATTTTTTTGTTTTTGTGATTTTAAGAGCAACATTTGGAAAAGAGACAGCTCATTGATTAAAGGAAAAATCTCAATATTTGATCCCTCACAGAATAATATAAAGTTAACTGATTAATAACCTTTATTCTCCATGGTTAAATGTTTCTATCCTGATGGGAGTCTTTTAGGGTAACTATGCTTCCTGAAATATGAAGGATCATACAGTTTGGTCAACATTTTACGGTAACACAGTTTTTTTTCTTCTGTTTGTCACCAATCTGTGATTATCACCTGAAAGCTCTCTTGGCTACTTTACACGAAAGGTTATTACCTAAAGACAACTTCTGTGGATAAATTATAACCACATTTGAGGTCGCCTGAACGAGATTTTGTCTGTATGTGCGTAAAGGTCAGCTTTTCTCTACTTGCTCCAGCAGTGTTTGCCTCCCACTGCTCTTCATTTCACAGCCTTTCAGAGCTGAAAGAGAGAGGGGAAATGTTTTCCTTCCTCCACTTCTGAAGTCTTTTGAATTCCAGCTGATATGGAAAGATTGATGTCTTATGTTTTTAACCATCCTGCTGGATGGTTAAAAAAAAAAGAAAAAAAGGAAGAAGTTAAAAACATTAAGATCAATGAAGTAAACTAGCTTTACTGAAAGCCTGAACACTAGAGTCAGAAAAAGCAACTTCCTAAGGCATTTGACTTAAAATTGGATATATTCACTTTGATACCACTAACTGGAATGTATACTAATAATCTAAATCACACAAATTTACACTGAATTAATAAGGCTACTAGAATGTAAGTCAGATTTTCTTCTGCATGTTTACAGCAGCTTCAAATCGGCACTCACACATAATTTAACTATGAAGAATTAAATTAAAAGCCTAAAAGAAGATGTGAAAAATGTGAGTGTTTCATCTAAGAAACGGGGGGAGGCTTATTCCATCAGGGAAAAGTGTCAAGGGACACGAAAGAAAAAAGTCTCAATAATGCAGGCAAGTAGTGAGAAGTGAATGCTCAGACAGAAGTTTCTCACCTTTATTGCCCCAAATTTTATATTTTGATAGGCTAGAGTGGAGGATAGACCAAGGATAATGTGGCATGCTGACTGGAATATATATATTTGTCTTAGTAGCTCTTTTATTACAATTATGACATACAAACCCGCCAGTGAGAGCATGTTTTCTAATCACTAAAGGACATTTCTAAGATTGTATCCCTGACCACATCTCATACTGACGATCCTCAGCCTGTTCCTACAAGTGGAAAATGCCAACCTTTCCATATTTGAGCTAACTTCCTGGTTTAGTTCAGACAAAACCTTTACTTCTGTACAGTTAGAAAACTATCCCGGTGTGGGATTAAATAGGTGTTTTTTATGTAACCATCTTCTCTTTTCTTCCGTTTTCTTTTTTACCTTGACCTGTCTTGCATCATGTCTGGCTGCTGTGTTGTGTCAAACAAAAGCTTTGCCAAGGGAAGCTTAATGCATGTGAATGAAATACAGCTCTGAAGATGTGAGGCTCCCCTTGACACTTGAGCATATTTGATTATTGATAATTATATGTAAATGTTGGACCTGACAGGGGCGGTAAGGGGGTGTTGGGTTGAGGAGAAAAAGGGAGACAAAGATACGAAAGAAAATAGCAACAATTGCACAACCAAAATAGACAAAACAAATGAGTTGCTACAACTTCTAAAACCTTATAACCTCTGTAAGAAAACAAAGCAGAAAATCATCAGGAATAAGAAGATAAATGAAAAAGATGAACAACAACACCATAAACAAGTATATGAAAACATAATTGCAGCTTCTGGCAATTAAGTCTGAAAGCAAACCCCAGTACCTGTTTAAGCATGCGAATTAGTGAATGCAAAATCTAAGGAATGAGATGTGTTAAATGATTAGCGCAATCATGTAAATGTAACCATGATTCCTCCGAGGATCACGAGCAGACAAAGACCCAGGGCAACCAGCAGACACCACAGTGTGGGAAATCCAGCCAGCCTACCACAGGGACGACCATGTGCCTACCCAGAAGATGGCAGAAGAAGGCCCGAGCCAAAACCCACACGACCATGAAGCACAGGCCCAAAGAGCTAAGGACGAGAGCCCAGCAACCCCACCGTGCACGCAAGAGTGAGCTGAGTGCAAGACGTTTTTTACCTGTCCTGTCCAGCATCATGACAGCAGAATGATGGTCTGGCTGCTGTTTTAACTAATAGAGGTAAGGCGGTACTCAGTTGGCAACATATGCAACAAGACACTTTATTATTGCAGCTTTCACCACAGAATAGTTCGGTCTGAATTTCTGACTGAGAAATATATAATTCTGAGTTAAAATCACCATCATGCCTCCATGAAAATACTAGTTTACTTATTTATTCACCTTTTTATCAACATCAAAATAAGGTTTTTTTTTTGTTGTTTTTTTTACTTTATTGTCCCACAACATATAAATACAGTATCAGTATAGTTGAAAAAGGGTTTTGTAATGTTTACTCATCTATAAAGAGTTATTGGACAGAGACCCCTCCGGTCCCACCACTGGATCAGCCCATGGCTAGCAACAACGTTAATGCTGCTCAATCTAGCAAGATTTGTGTAGTGGTGTCCCATCCTCAATGCAGCCCTCTGCATGATATAATCTTTATAAGTTCAACAACCAGAATGATGAAGAGAAAAAGGGTTGGAAAAAAGAAATCGAGGTGGTGTGCAAATTATTAAATTAATTTAACACTTTGTTTTTATTTTATGCACATCATATTGGCGGATATGGCTGACGAAAGCTTACTGTGTTAATATAAACAGACAGTCCTGGTGGAATATTACTTTTCATAAAAAAATATCTTTTCAGATTTCCATTTTATCTCCATGAGTAGCCTTTCCTCTCTGCTCCCTGGTGTTCAGAGATGCTTGTCACGTCACCATGAAAGACAAGAGAAAGAAAGAGCGTGACACAGATGCATCCCCCTGACGGAGAGGCTGGCAGACTGAGAGGTGTAGCTGATCTCTGAGAAGCACTGCAGGCTTAATATCCTCTCTTTGTGCCGTCTGGTACCATGAGGTTCCAGACTGACGTCATTGTCATTTCTGTCCATCGTTGGTCAGGGAGAGGGGGTCATCATCTCTAATACATTATTCACACATGCAGCATCAACGTAGACAGACCTTATCTCAACAGGGCAAAGCAACTATCACCCCCGGCTCATTGGCTGAATAAGCACAGAGAGCATAAAATAGCTCTGGCCTAACCCTTCTACATTTATGCTTTCAGTGGGAATTCTCAAAGAAAAGTGAGAACTTGTGGGAAATATGATGTCTTTTTACTGCGTCTCTCTTAAAAGTCCCCACACATAATGTTGAGCTATTCAGTGGTGGATTTCTGACTGAAGTTCTGAATGTCAACAACTGTCATCTAGCTCACATTGTTAAATAAACCTTCTTTTTTCCTGTTGAACCCACGGGAAGGTGAATCACACTCAAGCATACACATCCACATACTGAATACAAAACGTAGACGTTCATTTCCCTCCTGTTATCAAATGCAATTAGCAGTTAGATGGAAACACAACCCAGCATCCCATATGTTGTGTGTGTGGTATTTCCAGTGCATGGTAAATTGTTCTTATTGCCTTTGCCTCTTAATGACAATGATAATATCAGGTTATCTTTTCTCATCACTACAGCCTGGTGCAGATAAAGGCAATTCTCATAAAGCTTTCTTGACCATGTTTGATATAAAGATTTTGCTGGTGTCTGTTACATCAGACCCGGATGGATTTGAGTTGCACTTTTAAATGAATGTATTAATTTAGCTTTTATTTCTGAGCTTACCCTACATGGAGACAAACCTGGATTTTTATGTATTCCACATTTACATGCAACCAAATTCAGACTTTTTAATGTCTTGAAATTCTTTTTGTGGCAGTTTAAAAAGAGAATAAAAGATGAAACTGTCTTTCTATATGTAAAGATTTTTGGTTCTATGGATGTGATGAAAAAAGATAAAGTCCAACAACTTGGATTCATATATTTCATGGAGTGCTATGAGATTGAGTTTGTTTCATCAGTGCACTGACAAAGAAAGGAAAAGGTAAATATTCCCTGAACACTGACATGGAGATTGACATTTAGAAAATGGTACAAGATGACACCTTTGAAATATGAAGTTTAAGCACAAGAGACACACGTACTGTTGCTGAACACAGGGTTTAAAGATAAAGATGATGTGAGATCATATTATTAGAAATTGAGAGCCATGTTATTTGTTCTTCAGCCTTATCTTGATATCTTGTAGAGACTGCAACAGCTGTATCTGTTAGATTCAGGTGCTTTATGCTAATATGTGCTAACGCAAATGGCACATCTTATTTTTGCAGCTGTTGATCTGAAGATGTTCCATTAATTAAATATAAACAAAAATTAAGCAAGGATAGAAGTATTACTGCACATTAAATAAAAATGGATTGGCTTGTTCATTCATAATGAGATGATTTGGAGTCATGTATTAGGTTTCGGTTGTTAAGGCCCAGTAAAAATTTGTTTTTAAAGGCACAGTGTGTGAGAATTACATGACATTTAGTAATAAAAATGGGTAGAAAATTGCTTTAAATGCCAAGCACAGTTGTGGAGGGCAGTCAGTGGCCAAATCCTTCGCAGACATGAGCATGTTTTCATCGGTGAGTGGATCCAGGGGCCTCGGGTGCAGCGATGACTGAACTGCAGGTAAATGCTTCAACATTGTGTACATGTTTACTGTCCTCCTCTATGTACTGTTTCTTATTCTAAATGGTGCTCTAGTTTCTATCCAACAAAACTGTTGCTTCAGTTTCAAAGCAGTTGTTTGTCCATTCAGAGACACCATAGGAAAAATTATGGCACAAATATGGCAGCTGCCATGTACGTGAACCCATGGCAAGTACATATAGATGGCTCATTCTAAGAGATCTAAATTATTTTTAACTGGAGATGGAGAACAGATTGTTCCAAACTCATGAAATTATCTGGTGTGTCTGGCAAAGAACATCCTTGCATAATTAAACAGTTGTCCTCTTTCCTGGCATGTAATCCATTTTAGACACACTTTGTAAACATCCATCAATACCCACGGAGTTGGCCAGATGTTTGTAATTGTTCATGAATGAATGTGATAACCTTATTGAGGCTGGCATAATCCCTGTGCCAAAACAGATCACGACTTAATAAATAACTAATTTAAACGTTATTCAGAGATAACATGAAGATGAACCCAGACAAACAAAGCTACCATGTCCTTATAGGCAAGCTAACATCAGGTTAATACGCAGCTGTCTTTGCATGGTATGACTAATACTTTGAGGTCTAAAAGATTAGCAACCTCTCATATTCATGCTTATCTACTCAAAACACCAACATAGAATTTTTTTTTTTTCCTTAGTTCAAATATAATTTTGTTCCCTTGCTGAAATGATCTAAACTGATATGATTTCAACAGGTTTTTCAAAGGCAAACTCCAGATGCATCTGTACTATTTCTCTTTGGTACAAACGGAGTAATGAGGATGTCCAATTAATCTCACAAGAACAGAAACGCATCATCATGAGCAACAGCTTGTTCCCTGTGGGAGAAACAGTTGGAAGACAGACACACAAAACATGTTTGCAGACAAAAGCTTGTTTAGAAGTTAGTCACCATCTTGGCACACACTCTAATAATTTGTCTGCGTGCTTCAGCAAAAAGCAAATCCAAGTGAATTTCTGTTGTAGTGTCATCAGGAATCAGGAATTCTTCTTAGGAGTCATTATGAGCAAGACAAGAGAGGATGTCTGCAGCTTTGATTTCTCACACTTTCAGTCCTGGTCGGAATTAGAGGCCCTTCCGAATTCTAAACACTGAATCCTGAAGATCTTCAGAAATAAATGCAAATGAACTCTATTTGTAAAATTGGATTATTGTAATAAAATGTATTAATTTTAATCATTTGCATTTTTTTGTATATAAAGAAAGACAGAATCATTGGCACCCTTGTTTTTGTCTGTCAAGGCTCATATCTTTTTGTACCTTTCAATGAATGTGTTGATGACGACGTTCTAAATTACTAGTGCACAGTGTATGATTCAGACTGAAACCACCACTCAATATTACTGCAGACCATCCTGGAGCTCTTCATATGACTTACATGGTGTTTTTTCATCCAAACTTATGCACCAGTCTCCCTAGCACCTCATTGTGAAAGCATCTGAATGGTTTCAACAGGGAGAGACCAATTAAAAAGAGTGGATAAAATGTACTGATGTCATTTAAAGCATTTTTGTGTTGCTGCTGGACTCAGATGCACCATCTTGGCCAAAACAATTATATATATAAATAATTTACTCTATCAGTTAAAAGAAAATAAAAGATTATTATACATGCCAATAAAAACGTCTCCTTGTTTTCCCTTATAATGATGCAGATGACAGCATTGAAAGTGAGTGGTAAATAAAAGGAGTTTATGGAAATTGGATGTTTACTGAATCAATATCAGGAATGAATATGTATTGCTTAATGCATGACTTTAGACAGGAAATTGCTTTCTGAAGTTGAACTTAACAAAATATGCTCTGGAAATGCTGATGTGATGGCTCGATTTAACGGGAACCGCAACACGTGTAAAATGTGCTACATTGATAAAGAAAAATCTAAATTAAAATGCAGCGCTGTTAATGGTTGCTCCCCTTCCACTGCACAACTAAGATGGCATCCATTGAGGGTGAGGAGAAGACATAAATCCACCAGGACTCGTTAAAAGTCAACAGATGCACTGTTTTGCTGTGCGTGTGGCCATACTAGTCAGAGCAAATGCGTTTATACACTCAAAGTAGATCTGAGACTCAGTCAGTCTGATTTGTCACCACTTAAGACAGAAGCTTAAAGAAAGTTTTAGTGTAATGCTCATTTTCTTCTGTATAACCCCTGCTACTCTTGCTGGCAAACACCATGTCTAAAAGCTCCCACACTTTTTATGTAACTTGCTGGAAGCTTCTATGGCAAATACATTTGAATAATTGTTTTGTGTCTTTCTGTTGATGTAATTAACACAATCTAATCCAGAGATGAAGCAAAAATAAAAAATAATACCAATATTAACACCATCCACACTTTGTTTATAGTGATGACAGTGGAAGATTTGGGAATGAAGATGCGGTGATATCTGATCTTGACACTGCAGTTTTTGTCCATATTCCAAAGAAATCAGCTTGTAGGTAGTAGTTACCCATCATCCATGTCATTTCTACGCTCTATATTTATTTATACGCTCTAAATATTGGGTTTGTAATGAAAGGCAATCAGTTAATGTAATGCATACTACAGCCATCAGCTGTCTCTGTTAACGTCATAATTAACACTAATTGTTATTATACAGGAAAATGTTGTGCGTATGTTCCACCATTCCTTCTCTTTCCATTTGGATTTTTTCCATTCCAAGTCTCTGAGAACTTGAATCTCTCATAGATTGAAAAAACCTTTCCACAGATTCAGTATGAATGCTTTTTAACAGCACTTCACTGCTTTACCTTCATGAAGACAATGTGTCTAGGCCAGTGTGGGTGTACATGTGTAGCAGTGAAGTGTGTTTCACTGAAACTGCGTCTGTGCTGTTGTTTTATGTTCCTGGAGCAAATCACATCTTTTCTTTGCTTTCCCTACTCCCTCTCAGTATCAATTGGCCTGGTTGGTGCTATTTGTACAGTAAACCAGACAGGTAGCTTTGTGTTGCTGTTATTTAAATCATTTTGTTAGTTGCTTTGCATTTTTTTGATGGTTCAAGGGTGACCTTCAACAAGCGATTTCCAGTGCCCGGCTCCTTTTTCTTTTTTTTTTCTTCTTTTGCAGTGGGTTCTTCCTCTGTCTGGTCTTGTGCCAGACAATAAAACAATCAACCAGTTCCCAACACACACCCACAAATATGCACACACACGTGCACACATACCTCAAGCAATTGCTCAAACTAATTACTAATTTGACCATTGGAATAATTAGAAAAGCTGAGAGGCAGGCAGGGTTGGCCTAGTCCTGATTTATGTCTGGTAATTGGGACTGGCTGGCAACCCTTTACTCTATAGTGTTTGATTATCAGATAAACCTCAAGACAACAGGAGCTCTGACTTCATCGACTCTCTGTTGCAAGACGTGTGTCAGAAATTACCAAAGCAAAATTTGTTGTATGTTGTAGAATAATGCAGGTGTGACCTTATAGGTAGATCCTTAATCCTAAAAACACAATGTTATTCCTTCTTTCAGTACATTTCTGGGAAAAGACAGGGAATAGTTTGTGTCTATATGTAATCCATAAATCTGAACGAACAAAAATAACCTTTGGAGTTCCCCAAGGCTCCATCTTAGGGCCACTGCTGTTCAACATCTACATGCTCCCATTTGCTCAAATAATAAAAAACAACTAAAATGTTACAATTACCATGTTGATGACACATAAATCTATTAAGAGATTTTTAGAGAGACAATCATTCACCATTCATGCTCACACTCACCCCTAGGGAGAATTTCAGAGAGACCAATTACCCTGACATGCTTGTCTCTGGACGGTGGAAAGAAGCCGGAGAACAAATATTATTATTATTATTATTATTATTATTATTATTATTATTATTATTATTATTATTATTATTATTAGTAGTAGTAGTAGTAGTAGTAGTAGTAGTAGTATTAGTATTATTATTATGAGTATTATTATTATTATTATTATTATTGTTGTTATTGTTATTGTTATTATTGTTATATTTAAGCTTTGTATTTTATACAATATTATTATTATACAATGTTATAAAATATTATTATTTTATACAATTTATATTTGTATTGTACATTTCTCTGCACTGTAATGCATTTGTTGTTTTATGTAAAGCACTTTGAATTGTCTTACAGATAAAAAGTTGCCTTGCACATGTTGACAAGTGGTGACCTGTTACTTATGAGACTTCTAGGTGTCACAAAATGGTATCAAATGCTTGGATATCTAATGAAGGAATGCTTGTGTGTCATTTAAAAAAAAAAAAAAAACTTGTACAGTAAAAGATCTTGAGGTTTTGTGAAAGAGAAAATATGCAGTGAAAATAACACTGACTTATTGTCACGTCTTGAGTTGATGTGGAAAACCTTTTGGCAAACAACTGCCAATTTGTGCATCATATTCAGCATCTTTTTAGTTTCAACTTTTGCAGGCAGGGAGATATTTGTCTCCTCAGCTGCTCAATGTTTTGTCATGAGTGCAGTAAGAATTAACCAAAACATCCAAGTTAGAGAGTCAAAACCCAGACAATGAGGTCACAACTGCATTTCATTTGATCCACTGACATGAAACAAAATAAAGGTTAAAGTTCCTTTGCATTTTTGTTCACATGCTCATTAGGGATGGGAATTGATAAGGTTTTATTGATATCAATGTTATTATCAATTTTGGCTATCGATCCGGTTCTTTATCAATTCCTTACCCATTTTTTTAAGAAGAAAAAAGGAGTATCTACTAGTGATGTCAGTATTACAAATTTTCTTGGTACGATTAGCGTCTAAGAAATAATCACAAATTTACCATTATTATGCTTAAATCAATTTCCCAGCACTATAATATGTAAAATCACCTAAACACACCGTATGTCAATTAGTTTTATTTATATATATCTTTTCATGTTATATTAACTAATTAATATAACAACACAGTAAAGTAACTAAGAAGTCTCATTCCAGCTAAAACTGGTCTCATGTGTAAAGAACAAATAAATCCTACAAATCAAGTCTGGATTTCTCTCAGATGGAAAAGGCTACGGGTCCTTTACCTGGACGTGGAGGGCTTCTTTCTGTAAACCGCGTTATAAAAATGGTTCTACTCTACTCATGTAAGACACACGGAGCAGGCTGTGTACCCTTCCATGCAGGGATATAGGTCTGTCCTATTATCTGTTACTATTATTGGACTATCCAATACAGACATTGCCATTGCTAGTCAATGAAATGTAGCCATGCTCTGGATCACCTTTTCAGACAACAACTAGACGCGTGTTTGTTTATTTGCAGTCAGTGACCCGGCCAGCACCTGTAAGCGAGCATTGATAAGCTCAGTGGTGCACAATCCCAGTGCTTTAGAAAATTTAGAAACAGTTCCCGAGTGGAACTAGTTTCAATTCCCATCCCTAATGTGCAACAAATCTCATTGTGCTGCTCCCCCTTTTAACTGCAATTTATTCACCTCAGTTACATATCAGTTCTTTCTACTATTTAAGAATAACACAAACATTTTATTTCCTTTTTAGGATGTCAGTAAAACTCTTTATAATTTCAACATGCATGTCTATCAGTAACAACTGTTATCAAGCCCACAGATATAGATGTAGAAACTAAAAAGACATGCTACCCTGTGGCCCGGAGCTCTGCTTTATTCTGCACTCTATGTGTCCATTGTCTGTCTTTTTCATCTCTCAGTAGGTCTCATTCAAATCAGATGTAATGTAATGTAAATAAGCCCGGATGAAGCAACAGCCTCATCAACCAAGGCCAGGAAGCCAGGCAAGCACTGACTGGAATGAGAGGCAAAAAAGTACAAGGAGGCCCAAACACAAAGACAAATCAGGCATAAAAGAAGGGCAGCTGTAGCTGGCATTATTCGAACAGTAATTGGTTGCTTTTGTCTCCTTCGACTTGAACCTTTCAACAGAACTCTGTAGACAACAAACCACTGAGGAGAGCTGTTTTAAACCCTTAATATTTGACCTAATTTTGCAGAGGAGACGCTAATATACTAACCTGGTGAGCCCCCTTCATGTTTTTGAGGGAGCCCCATTTGATGTATTCAAGGAATTTTGTTAATTATTAATGCAGAGTTGCATTTTTGCTTTGAGCTATCAGACGTTTTATGACATGTCCACTGGTGGTTAATGTTTATTTTTTGGTAATTACTTCAGCTGATAATGTGTGGTAAATACCACCTTACTCTGGTTTCACAGCAAGCTTGTTATTTGGACTCATGAGCATGGGACAGTACTGTCCTGGGACAATAAAGTCTGCCCTCCCCGGAAAACCTACCAAAGTTGAGAGCTTCTTTTCTCCTCTGTCTGAAAATACTCTTCCTCTTTTGGGATTTTTGCCTCTAAACTCAGAAGAATGCTTCACTTAGCCCAGGCAAAGATTTGTGGCTTTCTTTGTGGTGCAGTTTAGTCTTCAGAGCATAAACGCTAACTTATTATGAATTTCTTTTGGACCTTTGTGTTACAGATCTAAAGGATTCAAACTGTCAAAAGTGTCTTTTCTTCCTCTGCTTTGCCTGCAGCGGCGTGCCACACTGAAGAAAGAATTTTGACTTACTTGTGCTCTTGAAGATCCTGAAAAGTTTATACAGATGAATGGCCATGTGAATATGCTAAAAACACACCAGCAGCTCCGAGGCTACTCATTTTTCATGAATTATGAATTCCACTCATGATGTTTCTACTTGGCTGAAGTGTTGGTGCTATGTGAAAAGACAGTCTCTATCATGTTTTGAATAATTAACAACACCGTCTGAACCGGAGATTTTTATTTGTTTAGAAGAAACTTGATGTGTATTATCTTCATTGCAAATTAATTCAGCTTTTTTTTGTTGTTGTTTTTTGCTCCACCCTCTGTTCCTTACTTCCAGCAAAGATACGTTGACAATAGAAGAACAGGGTGCAACAGCAGGCTATGATTCAGTGTATGATGGAAACTCTCCTGCAGGTGTTTTGCCCTTTTAAAGGCCACCCTCCAGACTGTGCCCTGATGGAGTCTGCAAAGACTGCAAATGATTTAAATGGTTTGAGGGTAGAAAGGGGCACATTTTCAAAAGTGTAGTAAACACAGCTATAGGCACAACTGGTGCTTGAGAGTCAAGCCAACCCTTACTGAAAACAAATGGTTGCAGTTTGCCCAGGTATACCAAAATGCACTGTCACCTCTTCAGTAATTCTTTCCCAATTCATTCAACCATACAACAAACTTTGACAGTGTGTGGTTTTAGGCAGTTTGAGAGTTAGTAGACTGGCAGAGAAAAGAGGAGAGGGGTATTCATTTTGTTTCATTTCAGGCTCCCAGTGCCCTCTGGCGGTCCTCAGAGCAGGCAATACTTAACCAACTCCTCATTTCTTCCTCAGCTAGTCTCGCCATTAATAGCTTAGTGCCGCTCCAGCTCCCATTGTTATTCCTGCCTGGCTGCATACTGCGCTAAGGATGTCACATGTTAATCAGACCAGAAACATTGTGCATCTGAGCTTTGTTTGAATGAGCACTGAAGGAATGCCTACTTTGACTCCACATATAGCGCACTTGTGTTCTTTTGATTTACCCTCTTTGACCTTTTCTCAATAATCATATTCAAAAGGGCTCAACCGTTTAGACCAAAGCTAAAGAACTTCACTCGTCTTCCTCTTTGGCTTAAAAACTACTAAACAGATTTTTCTTATCCTTCTTAGAAATGAAGTCTGTTGGAGTCTTTGATAACATTTTAATTCATTTATCAGATAAAGAGCTAATGTGCAAAATTCTGCAAACAGGTTTGATGACCCTTTGCACATTACGTACCCTGCAACATGCAAAAAGATGACTCACATGTACACGAGCACACATAAACACTTTGAACTTGTAGAGTCAGCTTTGTTTAACACCTCAGAGGATTTGGATAAGTAACTGTCGTTGAATCTGCATAATTAGGACACTATGTAATCTGAATTCAAATGGGCCACTTGTCCAAAAGGATCTGCCACATTTCCTCAGTAGGCAGACTCCCGAGAATAGCCACTCTGCACATTAGCATCCTGTTACTGCTTAAGGAACGCTGCTTGATGACTTTGCATTTCATTAAAAAACACGATTTTTTTCCCCCTCCGGCGAACATAAAATGTGTCAAGCTGTTACGCTACATTAATATTTGATATAAATATATACTATACTGTGGACTGAGAGCTGCAATTCACTAGTGACATAAACCTTTTTATATCTTTTCATTTGTTTTTCTCATTCAGTTTGTGAATAAAACTAATATAAATATCACCAGACTAAAAGAAATATTTTCTGTTAGGTTCATATATGTTTTAGATTTAAAGGCTGTAATGAATTGTTTTATGTGCTAAATGACACATGTTCAGTCTTCAGCAGACTTGAGAAGTTGGGGTACTTGGAGTCCATGATTAAGAGTTTGTTATTTTTCTGAGCTCATATTAAGGCTTTTTTTGTTCTCTGACCATAGGATGGGGGACAAAATATGGTTTCCAACTCTGACACTATCCTGTGTTTGCAGAGAGGTCAGTATACATAACATGAGGTGTGAGTGCTCTCTACAGACAATTTAAGGAACTGCAATACATCGACAGCTTTTTGGAGTCCAGTTGCATGCATAGAAGTCACACTTAAGCTTTTAGCACTGCAGTAATGATTCATTACTCGACATGATGCACATGCATGTTACAGGGTAGTAAATAATCTTTAACTGATTTATTAAAGCCATCCACCAGGGACTCATTCCTCAGTCTCTTGTATAGTGCTTTTCCGATGATGAGATTACCCTCCAGCGTCTTTGGTGCCCATGCAAAGTAAACAAAACTGTTTCAGGAGAGTTACCATTTTGAAATGATGTTTCATGATCACATGGTTTAAATAATTAATCAGACACGAACTCTTAGTGACAAGAGATGCAAAGACTAGAATTAAACTTAATAATGGTGTGACCATAAGGCAAAGTGTAACATTGTGCCTTCCCGAAGAAACATGAATGTGGCAACATGTTGATAGATTATAACAAGGCATCTCTGAACAGTAGGAGTAAAAGTAAAATTTTGTGTATGAGATTATTATGGATATTTATGAGGTTTTGTCATTGTAAAAAAATTGTACTGATGTTAAATAGTAATAAATGTAATAAAGAAAATAATGCTTCATTGTCAGTTTTCCCTCTTTAAAGGGCCTCGTCTAATGTTTCATTACAGATTATGTGTGTATATTTACATAATTTCGATTAAAAGGAAAAGGCTTATACCTACAAACAAACATTTGAGGCTCCTTTTTCTTTCTTACTTATTTATTGACAATAATGGAAAAAATTTAAATTAAAAAAAGAAAAGACAGCTAAAAGGGTCGCGTAATTCCACTCCGGTCCAGATGGTGGCAGTATTTGCCCAATACATCTCTTCGAAGTAATAAACTGACAACAGAAGAATAAATAAAGCAGTTTCATAATATTTACATTGAGAGAAGACCACAGTATAAAGTGAGTTTTTACTAAGTGTTTGCAAGAATGTGATCTAATAATTAAAACTTTGTGCATGTATGAAAGTAGGAGCGGTCATGGTAGATAAAAATGTAACACCGCGTTCAGCGAAGAGTTTTAATCTGTAGAAAAACCTGCTAAAGCTAATTAGCTAGCCTAGCATGACATGACCTACTGTATTGGGAATTAAATGTATTCGGAGTTATTGTTTATGTAAAGAGTATTTATTTGAGGGTTTTAATTATAAGATTTGAATACCTCTTATTATAAAATGTTTTTTTTAATTAAGCTATGACATGTTGATAGGTTTTCAGTGCAGGCTAAACATCAAGAGTTAGGAAATATTCTTACTCTTTCATCTGAGAATAACGTAATAATTACTGATTTTAAAAGGCACTAACCCTATTTGGTGCACGAGGATAATATTAATAAATCTGATTTAAAATAATAATTTATAAAAAGGAAATTAACTATTAGTGTTACAACAAACATCTTAATTATCAAAACAGAAGTAATTTTATTTGATTAGTGGTTTGGTTAACCTGACCGAAGCACCAACCTCTGAGTTCCCAATGAATATAAAATATGTAGTAAATACAAAGCTGGAAATCATGGGATCCTTCGTCATGCTTCCACAGATTGTGTCCTGTTAATAATTGGAACTTTAAACTTAAAACTATCAAAAGAATAATTAACTTTTCTGGGAAACCAGTCAGCTGATCTATAGAAGACTAGCCAGCCTAAGATCAAAATCTACAACTAGATGAAGGGTCACTGTTGCAATTTCATTAGAAAAGTTCAAGATTTACTTGTAATGAGGGCAAAATTACTTAAGTGACCCTAAAACTAATCTTTTATGTTGACTTTTTTTAAGAAGTGTTTTACCATCATGGAGACTATAGGTGAATATCTGAATATGTTCAACATTGAAGTCAGCCGATTTTCCGTGACATTTTCTCTCATCTTAATTTTTCTGGGTCTTCTCTACTGGTAAGTAAGATATTTGATATTTGTGTTGCTGTAAAAAATAAATTGAAATATATTATCTACCAAACATTTTATAGAGCTTAACAGCAAATGATTTTAATAAATCTGGGAACAAATTTCAGATACATGCATTAAATTGTACCTGTTTGTATTCTTATATTTAAACTCCCAACCTCTTTGTCTGAAGGTACTCAGTGTATCCGTTCTCTGTCCTTTCTCGATGTGGTATCAAACATCCAAAGCCAGTGCCTTTCTATGGAAACATATTCATGTTTCGAGAGGTAAGATCCAGTTCAACATCAACAACAAAAAGATTAAAAAACAAGAAATTAATCTTCTTAAACATTTTAACTTCTGATTTGCAGGTCAATTTATTAGTCCTATTTGACAGTTTATGTAACTCTTTTGGTTACATAAATATTCTCTCACTTTCTTTTCAGGGTTTTTTTAAACCTCTTAACGACATTATAAAGACATATGGCAGAGTGTGTGGGTAAGTAAAAACACACCAGCATCAATAAGAATTATGATCCAAACATTTTACAGATTTAGTCTTAAATAGAATTAAATTAAATGAAAACACAATTTCTGAGTATTTAGGGTTTAGTATGATTAGACTTACATGGTTTCTTTCAGGTATTATTTGGGCCGTAGACCAGTGGTGGTGATAGCAGACCCTGATTTGCTCAGACAAGTGATGGTTAAGGACTTCAGTAGCTTCCCTAACAGAATGGTGACGACATTAACTCAAGCATCATGATGTACACAAAGTGTTTTCCTAATCTATTTTAATAAACATTTGTACCTATTGTCTTCTGTCTTCCTGTTTAGACTATTCGATTTGCCACCAAGCCCATGACCGACTGTCTGCTCATGCTGAGGAATGAACAGTGGAAGAGAGTGCGGAGCATCCTGACACCGTCCTTCAGTTCTGCCAAGATGAAAGAAGTGAGATCAGGAAAAGCTTTTACCAACTTTTCAAGCTATTAACACTTTTTTTTTCTCTTTAAAAAAATGTTGACCTTTTTAACATACATCATTCAGGTGATGTAGCCTTGTTTTTCTAACTTTAGTTAATACCTGACCTCTTTCTGCTTACTATCCTCAAACTAGTTGTAAGCAAGACAAACTTCACCTTCACCACATGCCATGGCCAGTGCCAGTATTCAGTTTTAAAGGTTATTGGTGGATACCAATGCAGTGGCGATGATCGAAATGTGTGTCTCGTTCCATAGTGCCTCTTATTTTCTTTGCTTGGCTTGTTGGATCCTGTTCCCTCTTGGTTCTGCGTTTATAAATCAGTACCAGAATTTGCAGGACATGTTTGTAGTTTGTATTCCCACCTTCTCCCTGTTTGGTGTAGATGGTTCCTCTTATCAACACAGCTGCTCATGCTCTGATCAAGAACCTGAAAGTCCACGCAGAGTCAGGAGAGCCCTTTGATATCCACAGGTAATCATAACACAAAGCTTGTGTGCCCTTTTCTGGGGCAAAACATTTTAACTGTGCGTTTTTCTTTCTTTTTTTTTTAGGTGTTTTGGCTGCTTTACCATGGATGTCATTGCCAGCGTGGCATTTGCAACTCAGGTGGACTCACAAAACAACCCAGATGACCCATTCGTCCATCATGCTCAGATGTTCTTTACCTTTTCTTTTTTCAGGCCTATGATGTTGTTTTTTAGTAAGTCGTCAAATTTAATTACAAAGAAGAGTTAAAGAGGAAAAATGATCAACTCAGTATTTATAATTTTATTATGCAGTAGATGAAAAACTGTCCTTTTACGCATAAGATTCTGCACCACAACAAAATCAAGGATTTCCTAGTTATTTTTTAGTATTTCTGTTGTGTAAGAAAATAGGGAATAAAAGTGTAATTTGTTTATTTTTTTGTCAATTTTAATTCAAGTTCATTTTATATTTGAACAGACATTAGAGACATTTTTTCTGTGTGTACAGTTGCCTTTCCTTCTATCATGGCCCCCTTTGCAAGATTTATCCCAAACAAAAGACGAGACCAGATGAATCAGTTCTTCATCACTTGCATTCAGAAGATCATCAAACAGAGAGAGGAGCAACCTCCAGATCAGGTGAACCTCACTGACATTTAACAATCTCACATTTCTTGCGCCATGCACAGTGTTCTTCATTCTGACATTTAATAAATGTATTGATCTTTTTTCGCTTACAGAGGCGTAGAGACTTCCTTCAGCTGATGTTAGATGCTCGAACCAGCAAAGAGTGTGTGTCATTGGAGCACTTTGACACAGCAAACTATGCAGACGAGATCGAAAACAGGAGCCATCAGGTGCAGTCTTTAGCTTCAGATCAAGAAAATGGACATCAACACTCGCAGGAGTCGCCCAAAAGGCGCCCACAGAAAAAAACGATGACTGAAGATGAGGTTATTGGTCAGGCTTTTGTCTTCCTCCTGGCAGGCTACGAAACCAGTAGCAACACGCTAGCTTTCACCTGCTACTTGCTAGCACTGCATCCTGAATGTCAGCATAAAGTTCATGAGGAGGTGGACGATTTCTTCACCAGACATGTAAGTGTGACTTCTTGATCAAGTTTTTTTTGTCTTTTGTAGTTTTCTCATTGGATTGGTTTGAGTCAGTTTACCTGTTTTTCTGTAGGATTCACCAGATTACACAAATGTCCAGGAGCTGAAGTATTTGGACATGGTTGTAAGCGAAGCATTACGTCTCTACCCTCCTGGATTCAGGTAAAGAAGCATAAAATGTGTTTTAGAGGATTTACAACTTGTATAATTCTTATTAGTATAGAAGGTTATGTTTTATTAAACTAGCAATTTAAGTAACCTTCTGTCCCATTAAGGTTTGCAAGAGACATTGATCAAGACTGTGTGGTAAATGGCCAGTTTCTTCCTAAAGGAGCGACATTGGAGATTCCAGCAGGTTTCCTCCACTATGATCCAGAGCACTGGCCTGAGCCAGAGAAGTTCATACCAGAGAGGTCTTTCATCTACTAAATCTCATTAAAAAGCTGGCTTTTATTTACTGGGAAATGATCTTATTGGAAAAACAAGGCTTGCATTATGCATCAGCTGATTGAAATGATGATGCAACAAACACTGTTTTTGCATGTTTAAACCACTCAGTACAGTGGAAATCAAATACCCAACAGCACAAGCATCACACATTTCAGTTAACATCAAACTGTAGCTGTGAATTTCCATTGTTACAGCTCATAAATAATTCTGAGGCTGCACCAGAACAGGAAGAGCAAGAAGTCTTTTTGCTAATTGTTACTGGCATGATATGACTTGCAAAAATCTCTCCTATAATGATTGTACTCGCATCAAACAGGCATTTTTTAAGCCACGTGCAGCTTGCAGTTAGTGAAACTAACTTGTTGTTGTTGCTAAATCATGCATCAATGATCCAGGGTGTTCATTTATTTACCCCAACAAACTGAGGGAATCTCTGATTCCTACGTGGTCCAGTGTTGCACAAAAGCTAAATACAAAACGTGTTTTGAAACTTTAGAATGATTGATTAAAGGTGTTTTTGCTTAACTTATGTCATTTGTCATTTTGTTGGTAACTTAGCAAAAGGGTCAGAGATTACTTATCAATAATTAGAAAAATTATCTCATTGCAAAAAAGCTGAGAAAAAAATATTTTTTTATTTAAAAAATGACCTCATTCAGATTCAGTTTTTTTCTTTTCCTCTTTGTTAAATTATGTTCATTCAGAAAAAATACCCTTTTTTTCCAAGTTAGCGTAATACATTTCCATAGATTCTTTCAAGATAAAAGAGCTCAACCTAAAATCTGAATTGCAGGTTTACGCCAGAGGCGAAGGCTAGTCGCCACCCATTCGTGTACCTGCCGTTTGGGGCTGGACCCCGTAACTGTGTGGGAATGAGGCTTGCCCAGCTGGAAATCCGAATGGCTTTAGTTCATCTGTTCCGCAGGTTCCGCATCGTGGCGTGCTCTGAGACCAAGGTGGGTTGTCTCAGCGTTACAGCAAAAATAGAGATTATACATCCGTGAATACATTCCCTGTTGAATAAAATCAGCGTCTTTATTTATATCTGGTGGCAAAAAGTCATAAACATACATAAAATTGAAGAATGTAAAACATCTGTATGAATTACTACAAAGTAAGCTATTACATTAAAAAGAAAGGAGTCATTTTGTGAAAATGCATTATTCCACCGTCACTTTGGAAGTGCTCTGCTGGTTCTCTGTTTATATAAAGTGTGTTTTAGACATGTTTGCTATTAAGGGTTACAATAGGATTGCCCAGTAATCTTAATGTTTAGCTTCTTAGTATTTTTAATGAGCACATTAATGTCACTATGTCACAATGGAGTTTGTTGAATATATGTGATTGTTATTCTTTGCAGTATTACTAATAGCATTATAGATTTCATCTATTTCCTTATGAGCATCCCATGTGAAAGATGCTCGTTTCACTTTGTGTATGTTCTTCATCTCCTAGGTCCCTCTTGAGTTGAAGTCATCAAGCACTCTTGGACCCAAAAACGGCATATTTTTGAAAATTACAAGAAGAGACGAAGGAGAAGAGCTCAGGAATTCTCTGTGAGATGATTAGAAACTCATTTTTATTCCTTTTGGAAGGTAGAAGAATTCCATAAAACTAACAAACCATCCTTCAAGTAGCATTAAAGTATCATCAACTCTTCTTTCTTGATTTATATTGTGACTGAAACTGCATACCTCGATTACTGAGCCTAACTAGTGGAAAGTGACCTAAACAAATGATTATGTTGCTGCTGTAATGACAAAGTTACTGTGTCTAAGTGCTCTTCACTTGTCTAATCAGACACTCTGGCTGGTGAATGTTTGGATTTTCTTGCTGTGAAGAGGGGTCTGGTTGTGTGTGACCAGGGCTGCAGTCAAATCATCCTTGTAAGGAGGTTTTGGCAAGGCTCCTAACTCTAAAAGTACTTTATGTAGCCTGCGTTAAACAATTGAATACAAACAAGCAGGGCAAAATATCTAAAATCAACTATTTGTAGCATTTATTTAGCACCAAGGATGTCTTGTGAGTATTTAATTGTTTTCCTTCATATTTTTCTGTGACCTCAGTGGACAAAGTTATACTTTAGCTTAGAAAAGTCAGTGGAAAATGGAGAAATTCCTTTTAAAAAGTCAAGAAAGGGGCAAATTCCTAAAACCTTATAATATACTGTGCATAGCAAAGTCCTTACCCTGAAAAATGATTTGCTTCTCATTGTTTTTACAAATTTATTTAACAAAGTTTTTCTGAATTATAGGTTTTTTTTGTTTGCACTTGAACAGACATCAGTTTATCTGTGAATTTAATTCCTCTTGATAAAGATGATGCAAGCCTGCAGAGCCTGGTAGCCATGGTGGATCTGTCACACACATTTGTTACCTTAACCTAATAATTTGCACATTCAGTTACCAAATTCCATTTTTAACTTGTTTAACAGAGTTCATTTTACTTGCTTATCACCATAAAGATACTACCGGCATAACTGCTCCCACACAGGCATCTCTTACTCTATATCCTACCGGCAGCACGTCTCCAGCTTCCTGTTTTTAGATAGTTATAAGGTATGCTTGACAGGAGTGGATGCAACTTTTGCTTTTTGAAGATATCCATAAATAGTTGGATTGATTATTTAAATATTACAAAAGAATATCACTAGGTTATTAGAATCCTCAAGTTTAAATAACCAATATGCAGTAATTCTGTAGATTTCTACTGCAGGAGGAGTTGAACCGACAGGAGAGGGTACATGTTTTGCAAGAGGATGGGCCAATTACATTAAGCATTACTAGAAAAAAAAAAGAGATAGGATCTTTTCATGATGTTATGTAATACTTAAATACATAGGAGTTAAAGGCTATTATTACTTCTTTATGAAGTAATAAATTATTTACATTTATAACTTGAAACATAATTTCTGATTTGGTTTGACTCTTTGTGAGATTACTGGGAATTGGTTTTAACTTTGAATGTACACAATGATTTGCAGCAGATTAATTAAGTTTCTATGAAACAAATGTCGTAGCAGATAGGATTTTTGAATAATATAAATTTAAATAGGTACAAATTTTCATTGAATAAATTGTGTGTGAGATCAACTTTGAAATAAAAAGGTTAACATGGCTGCTTTTGTGTGTTTATTTATCTTAAATTGAAAACTCCATCCTATGTCCCTCAAGCGTTTTAAACTCTTTAAACAGAAATGTATTGTGTATCTAAATAATATAAATGATGTAAATTATCAAATATAAATACTCATAAACCATTTAAATTAAATATATCATCATAAATAAAATAAGAAGTAATGCTCATACTTTAGCTCAAACCATCTGACAAACTAAATAAAAAAACTGCCCACATCTCAAATTACTGGAGCATTTTAATGTTTATTTAAAATAAAGAAAACACATAATAAAGGCTGATAATTTGATTATATTTATTTTTATATTTATAGTGGTCATTATCCAGCATCGTTAAGACTTTTTATTATCAAACCAGTTATCAACCACTGAATAGCCGAGTAAAGTTGGACAAATGTCCTTTCCTTCTTCAACAAATGGATCAATTCAGTCCAATTCATTGTAAACTAATTAAAACAAATCCTCCTAGGACAAGGAGATAGTGGAGAGGAAAACCTTCATCAGAACCAGGAAGGATGACTGTCTTCCTGGACCGGTTGGGGGTAGAGAGGACAGGAAAGAGAAGTCAACCAGCAGCAGAACTCTAATCCAGGGATTCCTGCTAAGAAAGAAGAAGAAAAACACAGATGAATGACAACAACAACGTCAGATATTTCTATGTGGAGAGTAAAGAGAATATATCAAGTTAGACAGCAAAAAGAAGCTAAAGGGAAAGCAGAAAGAAGAAGAAAGTAGAGACAAAAACACCACAGACAGAAGACAACGACCCTTCAGTCCACACTAACAAACGTCTACATTTGTACATAAACACCAGAAGATTTCTTACAGCTTTTACAGAAAAGCAGAGCTGCCAGAGATTAAGAGTTTTTAGATAATGACCAAATCAAAAAGACATATTTAACAAACTTATCACAACACTGACCAGATACAAACCCACAGAAAAAGAAGAAAAATGATCTCTGAGTGTAATAAACCACTGGACGACTCAGTGACTGTGTCAGCATGCAGAGGAAGAGGAACAAGGAGTTATCACAGATGAGGAGTGATGGGTGAGATCATGCAAATGCGACTCCACGGAGGCCAGAGGCAGACCAGGGCAGCCCAGAGACCGGGGCCATCAGCAGCAACCCCGGAGCACAAACCCAAGAGAGCCCCAGCCAGAGCCCCCCGCGGTCTTGGGGCACAGGTCCCAGTGGGCAAAGATAGGTAGCCGCCGTCCCTGCCAGGGACTGGCCATCCAGAGTGGCCCGAGCAAAGGGTCCAGGGCTCCAGGAGCCCAGGAACAGCATCTCAGCATGGAGGCAGAAATTGAACACGTGGAAGAAAAAAAAGAATAGATGGAGGGACGGATTCTCTCCAGAACTCGGACCTCAGCAGGTCTGATGGAGAGTCGGATCCTCTTCAGAACCCAGACCTCAACAGGTCTGATGGAGGGACGGATCCTCTCCAGAACCCAGACATCAACAGGTCTGATGGAGGGACGGATCCTCTCCAGAACCCAGACCTCAACAGGTCTGATGGAGAGTCGGATCCTCTCCAGAACCCAGACATCAACAGGTCTGATGGAGGGATGGATCCTCTCCAGAACTCGGACTTTCCAAATGCTTTGAGTGGTTCGAGGATAAAACTCCAGTTGTGACTGGAATCAGCTCGTCTCAATTGCATTAGAATACTGTCAACCACAGTAACTTCCATACTGTTTTATGTGTCTTATTACTTATAATAGATATTGCACATGCATCTTACCGTCCACCTCATGAGTTTTCTTTTGCACAACTAATCATTCATTGTTGAATGTGGCACAATAGTTTATGTAGCTCACTGCACATTTATGTACATACAGCGGGGCAAAAAAGTATTTAGTCAGCTACCAATTGTGCAAGTCCTCCCACTTAAAATGATGAGAGAGGCCTGAAATTTTCATCATTGGTAAACCTCAACTATTAGAGACAAAATGAGACAAAAAAAAGTGCTGGTTTGTGATGTCATGTCATCTGCTGGTGTTGGTCCACCATGTTTTCTTACGTATTTCTTAGATATTCTAATTTTATGACCAGCACCTGTATTTGCTTACTTACAGGTGACAGTGTAATACAACAATTCTACGTTAAAAGTGACGACCTTTGCCCTTTCCTTTACCAAATGAAGAACTCCCCATGTATTCACGTCATCAGCTTTCACACAGGAATTATTTCCCACTGAAATATTATGTGTCAGCATGCTACAACACAGCTAGAGGACAACACATGGCCACATATACCTACAGCAAAGGAGTTGGACACAAGGAAGGGATGTTTTAGTGGAGATGAAGCTACTGTTACTGTAGTTAAATATAGACTTGTAGTCTTTAGAAACTCTTCTGGTGCGACTCGTGTAACATAGGAGTGCTGGGGTGTAGCACATGGTGTAGATTTAAAATGTGGCAAATGATTTTATTGCTAGATTTACAAAAACATTAAAAACATAAAAGCTTTTGTAATGTATTTATTTAGCAACCACCAGTAAACACATACATATATACACACACACGTTTGTTGTTTATTTGTTGCCCTAAACCTTCCCCATTTTGGTATTAAAGACGAGAGACACACACATTTGTCATGGAAAACTATTGCTTCTCTGTGCAGAAAAAAGTATCTGACACAGTCTCGTGGTCCAGTTTCAACTTTCTTTTTGTTCCAATACAACTCAGATCCAAGTTAAACATAAGTTCAGACAATAAAATGATTTGCATTGAATCAAATCATTCAACAGCACAAAGAGCAGTAGAAATAACCCCCATCTCAAATTACAGTAACATTTCTTTATACATCTCTGATAAAGATAGAACATTTTCATTTACCATCAGAAACATGCAACGATGAGAAAGACCAACCGGAAGGTTTTTTATTAAAACATGCTCAATGCAAAAAGGCCCTAAAAACTCAAATACATGACAGAGTAGAGGAGGTTTAGCAAGGCGCAAGAGAAAGGTAGAGCATATACAGAGGAAGTTCATTACTAAACAAGGAGCAGGTGCAAAATGGGAACGGGAAGAAAATACAATGAACGTTTAAGATAACCTGAATTAACAGAAACAAATTGAGCAAATAACTTCAGAAACAGAGCTAAATCCCACATTTCATGACTCATTGCAAGCACTTTAATGAATCCATGTGCAGCTCTGCACAGGCAGGAAATTCTTCCTCCTTTTCTTTCTCAAAACGTCTGATTTCTAACTGCGTAGCTTTTGTATTCGAACCGTGCCATAAGGCTTACTTCCTCCCAGGCCTCTCAGAGAGATGCATGGAGGAGGAAATAATTACTTTTCTCTCTGTAGTGGATATTTAATTTCAACTACAATGAATTTAGAGATCTAGTTTAACATGCCATTTAAAGGTCTTCATCCACTACTGTCACTTAATGTTCAACTCCATTACAACCAGTGGATGTTGCACTGCAGAACCATCAAACTCAGTTAAAATCGTAGTGAAATTTAACTTTAACCTTAAAAATGGCACATTAATCCCTACATTTAAATTAATTTTTTTTTTATTAAAACCAACAAGAAAAGGTAGAACCTAATTTATTTTAACAGAGTCGTGTGGATGAACATGAAACTATGATCATCCTGGCTTGGAAACAGTGTATGAAAGACACACAGAGCTTTAAAGTTTTTTTTAAACTTCTGTACTACATCTTTAGAAAACACATAATTGTTGTAAATGAAGCCAATCACTGCCGCCAGTCTCACTAAAGAGCATCTCATGATAGAGTTGCTCTGATTGATATCGTCAGCAAAAACACTGAGAAAAAAAACAGTAGCCTGACTTATTTGTATTTGATAAGATACTCTGGATAAATCTGCTGTTTTTCAAAGACAACATATATGCTGGGGTCGCTCACATTGTCAACGCAGCTGTCATAGAAAGTTCGGCTGTCTCCTTTCTTTGATGGGGGTCGGGCGTAGCTACTACTTCCCTTTGTGTACTCCCCCACCAAGACTAGGGCGACGAACATGATCTTGTTCAGGCTGCCTCCGGCCCTGGAATATCTATCTGAGTAGGATGCATCACGGGCGAAGTAGCTCCCTGAAAAGAAAAAGGCATTATGGTAATTTCTCAAGATCCACGACAGTAAATTTTCGGACGATATCTGATATGCCGATATTTAGCTGAGAACCGATACCGATATTTCCTTTTCAAACCTAATTTTCTTCTATTCTACAGTCATTTAGCAGATGCGTTTCTGGCCTGTTGGCAAATTAAGATGTAAAAGAAAAGCTGAAATGATGTCATATTCCCTCTTTGTCCAAAATAAGAAAAATATTTTAACTTGCATTGTGTACATGTCAAATTAAATCATGACAATTGTTTTTAAACAAAACAAGTAAAGTATGTGCTTCTCATCCTACTTTAAACAGACTTGTACTATGTTCTCCCCGTAACTTTATCGGTTAATTGTGTCAGTGGAATGGCAGACATCCGATATTTAATTTTAAAGCCGATATCGATATCGTGCCAAATATATCATGCATCTTCTGCCATATGTTACCTTGTGATTTAAAGTAAAAGAGACATTTATATTGTCGTTGTCTGTCCTTTATATTACTAAAGGCTGATTTCCTGTACCTTTCCCATAGGCAGTTCCATGGGCACCACACACCCTCCAGTCGAAGTTTTGTTCACATATGGGGTCGATCCAGGTCTCAGTTGTCCCGTGGAACAAATACTTCTGATCCACAAGTTTCCCTCCTTTCCTCATCTGCATCTGCTCCTTTTGCCTGAACATAAAGTGGTAAACATAAATACAGCGCAAAACTCTTGAGCTTCCCTTCATCTCTTTACATTGTCAAGGAAACAGGAAATGTGTGCATTGATTTGGAAATGGAAAGAGTAAAAATTTAAAAAAAGCTTGAAAGTAAATACTTGGTATGACCACTTAAAGCCTCTTAAATGAACTTTCTTGCTATTTTTTTAAGTAGTCTTCAAATAGTTCCCCAGACTTCTTAAATGGATGATTACAAATACCTGTGGTCACCTGGACATAAAACTAAACTGGAAACACAAGAGTTCTCCACACATAGGGATAGAGCAGACTTCTACTTTCTGACAAAACATAGGCCCTTTAATGTTAGCAGGAAGATGTTGGATATATTCTACAAGGCGGTGGTGGAGAATGGAATCAGCTCTGCAGCCACTGGTTGGGGAGGCAGCATCAGAGCCGGTGATTCAAAGAAACGGGCTCTGAACCTCTGGAGCGAGCAAGGACGCAAAAACTGCCCAACATAATATAAATTACTGCACAACCTGAATGATCAAACAATGAAGTCAGGGCAGCCGAGGCTCAGGGCAAAAAGGGTTGTCCATGAGATGGAAGGCTGGTGGTTCAATCCTGGCTTCCCCAGACTACATGTTGAAGAACTTTGGTCAACCCCACATTGCCTCTGATGTGCTCAACGGTGGGTGAGAAGGAAAAACACTTCATAGATAACTTCTCATAAGTGGTTTGTGAGTGGGTGAATGTGACTTGTCAAAGTCCAAAGAGCATTAAAAAATATAAAAACCTCAGAAAGCGTTTACAACTTTTGCTCAAGGCTGCTTTAAAATTAGCAAGAAAAGCTGCTCATTGGATATGAAATATAAAGAAATAAGAAGTGGCTGGAGACTTTGAGACAACTGCTAGTCTGAAGTCTAGTTAGGCAGATAGTGTAACCCCTGTAAAACCTTTGTCACTTTCAAGGAGAGCAGGTTGTTTTCCTCCCCATTTCCAGGGTTGTTGCTAATACAGGTTAGCATAGCAGTTCTAACATGTACTATCAGTCGATTCATATTTAGCATTAAGTGGTATCAATTTTCAAACAAAGCTCTTCTAAAACGGATTAAAGTGATTTACCATTGAAAGACTTTCCACAAGGACGGGTTCTGGATCCTCTCGATGCTGGTAATTCTACTTTGAGGCATGGTGCGCTTAAACAGCAACTCGATCATATCATAATCTCCCATCAGTTTGGAGAGTAGCACGCGCTAAAGGGTTGAGAGTGAAGTAGATAAATAAAGTTAAAAAAAATATCAACTACATTAAAATACAGCTTTTTTTAAATAAAGACACCTTGAATCCGAATTCGGGTAGAACTTTCATGTCCCAGTGTGATGGGACACTTTCAGCTGTGGAAGAGCTGGAGCCATGAGACGATGGACTAGAGAAAAGATGCATATATTAGCAGCCATCCTGGTGATACCAACCTACTCAAAACTAGATCCAAATAACTGAAAAATAAAAAGATAAAAAATACCTATTTAACTTCATCTCCACATCATGAGAAGACACAAAGCGAGGCCTCCTTCGGACCTCCCTCTTTGTTTTGTATTTTATATTTTGCTGATACATCTGGGTTCCTGTTGCATCTTTAAAGTGGAGAACATACTGTTGTTTGCCAGTTTGAAAAGGAATCTCTGTATCTCTGTCTGCCAGGTACACATTCTCCAGAGTCTGGCAGGAGACTGTGGCGTCACCATCACTCTAAAGAGGAAACAACAAGCAGAGAATAACTCATCATTAAAGAGCTGGAAGCGGATGATGTGACAGATTTAAATAGTAAATATTTGTGTCCTTGCATTGGTTTTAAGAATCAGGCTTTTTCACCTTACAAAAAAAAAAAAGCTCCAAAAACTGCTGTCTAAAATTTAAAAATAATGAGGAAGAATTACTTCAATTTGTAATTGTTGTTATTACACTTAGATATCGTTCTGCTCTTCCTCAAAACTCTATGCTCACACTGAGGTCTGTGCTTTCAGATATGCTCTGTTCTTCTCATTTTTGCTCTAAAATGGAAAACTATACTACATTAAAAAACTTTATATACTCCACTGCAAATCACTGAAACCCTATGTTCATCTGAGAATGGTAAAGAGACAAAAAAAAAGTAGAGAATTGACAATGTTATTGCTTAGCAGAGAAAAAGATGCTCATTTTGACTTTTATTCCTGTAAGATGGCAGAGAAAAAGTGTTGTTATTGCTGAATTAAAAGTAACTCCAATTAAGTAAACTAACAACCAGACTGGGAATTAAAAGTATATGAATAAAGTTTCAACAATTTAAGAGTTAGGATTCTTATTGTTAAAAGGATTTGAAGATAACATAATATTCATTACATGATGCAATTTTTGCATAAATTCAATTAAGATCTGTTCGTCATGAAGATTTCAACCTGATGCACTTTATCACGTCCATTTTCCCACACAGTCAACTTATTTTAACTTCATCACCTCTAGTTTCTAAGGTCGCCTTACCTGCCAGTCTGATCCATCTTCTCTAAACACTCTTCTGCTCTATTAACCCTTCCAGACTGATTTGAGCAAAAACTACATCCAAGTCATCTTTAAAGCCTCCTGATACCTGAGAAACCTCATCAGAAATCTCTGCTGATCCACCACCAGCATTAAACTCCTAAAGGGGTTTTACCTGGCACTCTTTCTTAGTTAATGTAACAGCTCCATCTAGGTGATACACCAGATTCTATTTGCCAAAGAAAATGTTTTAAATTCATCCTCTTGTACATCAGTGCACATATAGTGAGTTATCAGTTAATAGTCTGTTATATCATATTATAATATAATAATATTATATAATATGATCCTATAGACTGCATATGTAATAACTAATGTACAGTGTGTGTATTATTGTGTAATGTACTGAAAAGGAGCATGTCTGTATCCCCGATGGCAAAATGTTGGATATTATCCATCCATCCACCCATCCATTTTCTGCTGTCGGGTTGTGGGGGCAGCCGCCTAAGCAGGGAAACCCAGGCTTCCCTCTCCCCGGCCACATTCACCAGCTCATCCGGAGGGATCCCAAAGCGTTCCCAGGCCAGTCGAGAGATGTAGTCTGTCCAGTGTGTCCTGGGTCTTCCCCGGGGCCTCTTTCCGGTGGGACGTGCCCGGAACACCTCACCAGGGAGGCGTCCAGGAGGC
>JBAMHW010000010.1:31248307-31271631 GCA_037177495.1 Rhadinocentrus ornatus | reverse complement strand
ATATGGCTGAATGATTCTTTTTTTTTTCTACCCTTAAAATTGAGGTGTGGCCTGTGTGTGCCTTCAGGGTGTTGGCTGGAGGCAGAAGTCCCGCTCCAACATGACAGATCGCTTTCAGCTGCTAACATTGCAGCAAAAGCTTTATGTGGCACGGAGAGAAGTAACAGAAGCACAGCGAGATCGGGAGAAACTCAGGCAGGAATATGAAACAACCCAAGCCAGCTACAAGGTTACAACCTGTGCTTGTAAACACACACATTACCTTGCATACTTGAAGAACATTTGTTCAGGATCTCAGCTTTGCTTTCCAGGCCTCTATGAAAGAAGCAGAGTTGCGTTTAGCTGAAACCAGGAAGGCCAAGAATGAGTTTGAACGCAGATTCCTCAAATTTATAAAGGACAACAAACCAGACATGAAGGAACCAGAGAAGATGCTCCAGTGTATTGAAGACAAATTCAAGGTAAAAGGGTGGTTTAGTTAAATCAACAAATGCAAAAAAAAAAAAAAGCATTGGAAGAGATTTTGAAACATAATTAATCATGATTATTTAATATCATACTCATCATTTCACTCCTTTCTCCCATTTTGTGTTGTGATCAAACACATTGAAACAAACTGAAACAGGTCACCCAGCTGGAGAAGTTTATTCTGAAGAACCAAACCCTAAAGGCCCAAGAGAAGAAACTCCTGCAGCAGATCAAACAGAGAAAAGAGATGGGAAAAGCAGAGTATGAGGTAGAGAATAAAAACGACGGGGAAGCTGAGCAAGGTGTTAAATTGGTTTATGTCTGAGGAGATTCTCTCCAGATTGAGTGGATTGTGATTTTGGCTGTTACGCCAGAGCGTAGCGAGTCACTCCACTATCGGTTTTTTGTGTTAAGGTTTATTTGTAAAGAGCCTAACTGTTCATCTCAAAACTTACTGTAACCTTAGCCAATGTTATCGTTTAGCTTTTTTACTTGTTAGAAATTAATTAACTGTATTGTTTGTTGTTGTTGCTGCCTTTTACTACATTTTAATGTTTTCTTTGCACCATCTGTAATACTTTTAATGTGTTATGTAAGGCGCTTTGAACCGTCTTGTACTTGTAACGTGCTATACAAGTAAACTTGCCTTGTTGTGTCTAGGTATTTTTCCAGGAGTACAGTGAACCCATACATGACAAAAACCTCGATGAACTTAAGGTGAACAGCACTAAAACACAACAGATGCTTCGCTCACATAAGGTATTATTCTATACATTTCTTTGATAGACAGATGCTTGTTTTATTTAGCTTAAATTGATAAAAATGTGAACCGTATAGACCAGGGGTCTGCAACCTTTACAATCCAAAGAGGCATTTTTCCCTCAGCCAGCTAAATAAAACTCGTTTAGAGATCCAAATATTTTATGAGACATTTTAAAAAAAAAGACAACATGAAATTTATAATAAATTTCTATTAAAGGAGAGCCACATTTTTATTTCTATGTTTAGGTTTTAAAATAAAGAAAAACAAACTTTTCCAAAAAGATGACGGACTTTGTTCTATGGGATGTAGATATTTGTGGAAAGTTATGTAAAAAAAAAAAACAGTTTCCAACCTAATATAAAAAGAAAAATAAATAAAAAGAATATTGCTGGCACTTTTAGTTTCATTATGTTGTGGAAATTCAACTCAATTATTCCATAAAAAACCTGCATTTGTTATTATACATATATTTAAAAACATTAGTTAGTTCTATAGCATTTTTATCCATGTATTAAGAGCCGCTGTGGAAGGTCCAGAGAGCCACAGGTTGCAGACCCCTGGTATAGACCATCTTTGCTTCATTGTATCAGATTTACATGTGTGTGTGTGTTGTTTGTGAGCAGGAGAAGCTACAGACTGTTGCATTGGAGTTGACAGACTTGACCGCTGAAATCACCAAAAGGAATCAGATGCTCGATAAACTTGAGGAGGAAATTCAGCATGCTGAGAAGGTTAGCCGTTAAAATAAAGTGTAGGAGCCACGAAATCTTTAAGCCCTTTCTTAACCTACAAAATCCAAGTACAGTACAAAAATCAGATCATTGGGTAGAAAAGGGTTTCAGGAAAAGTTTATGTACAGTTTTCTTTTAATAAGTCAAATTATTTTTTTTTTCATTCGTACAAATCACTTGATTTCTGCTCTACACTTCAACTTGTCTTTGTTATTGGTTTCAGGGTCGTTTGAAGGCAGAGACCCTCAACCAACATCTGCGAAAGCAGCTTGCAGATTACGAGGCTCCTGATATCATCGAGTATGTTCATGCCAAGGACAAACATAAGAGGCTGCAGCAGAGCATTCACACCTGGGAAAGAAAAGTTGGGATGGCTGAGGTAAACTTATATTTTGTATCCTCCCACGAATGATGTGAATTATCTTTATTTTAAAAATGCATATATCTAAAAGGGATGTGTCCTCTGCATTTCAACTTTAATTCCATCTTCTTGTCTTCCAGTATTATTAAAAACAATGCAATCTGTGTTTCTGCTAGTTGGCCTTGAAGACTCACACCAGAGAGTGGAGCAAATACAGAGCCACTTTGACTCCTGCAAGCAGTGGTATGTCTGGAACAAGATCTGGGGAACACCAAATTCCAGTCAAGCTCCCACGTATACCAAAACACAAGTTTTAGAAAAAGAAGATGCTGCAGAAGGTGCATTATAGTGTTGTAGATGTAACTGTTAGAATAAGAAAACACTGCTTATCTTGCAAAAATAGTCAGCCTTGACTTCTGGTAATGATTGCTTATAGAAAACAAATGCTGACAGTTTGAAGCTTTCATTTTTATTTGGCCGTAAAATCATTTAAAAAAAAGTTTCCTTGTGTGTTTTCCGTGTGCAAGGAGATCTTGTTTGAAGCAGTAGAATGAATAAACAGGAGCTGAAGTTAATCTATTAAATGTGAGAATATGGGGAAAAGAATCGACCTCAGACTCGACAAACTATCTCCTTTATTCAAGAGATGTTTAAAGGAAAGAACTCTAAATGTTATAACATGCCATATCTACAGTTATATACATAAAAGTGCAATGTCACAATGTGTAAGCTGTTTATTATTATTCCTGCTATATAACTGGAAAATGTCATCATGTCTTGTACATTTTTATTTCCTGTGCTGCACTTAGTCAAAAACACAGCATCTAATATGAAAATGCGACAGGACAGAATGTCTGAAGTTCCTCTAAAACATTTTCAAAGGCACTTTCACGAGTACATACTACAGATGTACATAACACCACGGAGCAGCCTACAGACGGCAAAACTGAGTCCTACTGATGATGTTACATGGTGACGAGAGCACTCGTTCCTTTATACAACTGCTTCATGCTGTAGGTGGGACACCTGTATCTCTGGATCATTCTTCTACATCTGCGGCTCTAAGTGATTTCTACCCAGAAAAACAAAAAAATGAAGAAAATAGGATTACAAAAATAAGGAAAGTTAGTTATTCAGAAATTAACTTTTGATTATTATACAAACAATGTTTGTCAAGATAAAGATCGTGTAAACCTGTTGTTAGAGCATTGCTTATTCATTGCAAACCAAGTCTTTTTTAAATGTAATAGTAATGCTAGCCATATAGTCCAGGGACATGCACCCAGCGGCTCTATTCTGCAGTACAGAGATTAAAAAACAGAAGAAATAAAAACATACAGGGGTGCAGCCACACAACTGGAACTCTGGAACAAATGATTTCATGAGGTTATTGCATCTTGAAATGATCACTCGGCAGCAAACTGACATGGGATGCTCGCTTCTTGTTCCACACGTTAAGTTCAAAGAGAAATTTTAAACCAGTCCAAAAGCAATACAAAATAATAAGTGACATCCTCATCTGGACATAAAAAAAACAAGCTGTTGCTTTCAGACACCCTTACACAGAGAGGCAGAAGGAGCACGGTGAACATCTGAGAAGGCTTTCACGAACAGTCATTAGGTCCATGGCTACTGGCTGCACTCCCACAGGGCGCTGCCTTGAATCTATACACATCCATGAATATGAAGTCTCAACATCCATGCTTTAACATAAACACTCGTGTCTTTGGGTAGATAAAGCCAAGCAAGGCATACAGAAAGCTATGGCATGTGGTCCACACTGTATAATAAAATCTGTTTATCATAATTATTTACACTTCTCCCTGTGCATTATACAGATGTAAAGGCATACGTACAATATTGGGTATTGATGCAGGAATCCAGGGATACACTGAAGTGTTTAAAGTTCAAATAAGTAGTGGTTTCGTCCAATCATCATACCTCTTTCCAGGCAATATAGAATACTATTCAAATAAAAAATGAGGCCAGCGCAGAGATCTCTGTAGATCTTTCTGAGACATAACTAATGTTATGCCTTGCCAAAAAGAAAAGCATAGTGGTGTCAGTACGAGTCATTTATTAACAGAGTACCGTTAATAAATAAGTCCTTAGGTGCTTTTCTTGCACCTCATCAGTCCAACCTTTAAACCATTTCAGCCAGGTTATCACAGCACCATTAAAATAAACATTTAAAATTTAAATCTCACAACCAGTAAGGACTTTAAAACAATTCACAACACCCTCAAGGGCACTTCCCAGATAAAAACAAAGAGAATCCTCGTGATTTTTGTCTCTGTTGCCAGTCCAGCTCTTCTCAAACTCCCTCTCAGGCTTAGTAGTAAACCAAAAAGCTGCTTGCACAGGACTTTGTTCAATTCATTAAAACTGTAAACTAAACTATCAGGAAAATTTTCTAAAACTCTCAAGGAAGCCTTTGTGATTTGTTGTTCAGATTATTTTTTTTTTATGTATGTTAGATAGTATTAACCTAAGCATTTAAACATATCTGCACACTGTAAAAGAGGAGATTTGGCCGGCTGAAAAATCCGTCTACGTTGCAACTACAGCCTACAAAGGTCTTTCAGATCACATCAAAGTCCTCCTCTTTACCTTGTTTTCAGCTTCAGAACACTACAAAAAATAATTTTCCTTTCCAGGTCAGAGAATTTTACAAGTTCTTAGAAATTATTTGTACTACTATGTCTATAAACTAGACACCTTGAAACAGACCGATCGTGTTTGCTTTACATCTCTACTTCCTGTCTCAGAGGTTACATGGTGCAGGACTTGTCCAGGGGGTCCTGAGCAGATGCAGCGGGGGGCTGTGGCACCTGGTTGGTCTTTGGTAGCACCATGGGTTTGGGCCTGAGAGCAGGCGGTTTGAGTTGCACCCCCATGCGTGGTGCCACCACCGGCTTGAAGGTGCTCATGGCATCACTGGAGGAACCGGTGCTGCGGCGGATGGGGGGCTCGGGGTTGATGGTCGACCTCAGCATGACACCGTGTATGGGGCTCAGGGACTCACTGGAGCTGGCCGGTGTGGGGCCGCTGCTGCCCGAGGTCTGCCGCTGCTCCAGGGTGTCCAGCACCACATCGGGGGCATGCTTGGCTGAGCTCTGCCGCTCCAGCTCACGCAGCTCATTCAGAGCAGTGTTCATCGTTTCCTCTATGTCCTGCAGCACACAAAAGCAGTGTGTGTAAGAGAGATGAGAAAACGATAATAAATAGAAAAGATAACAGGAGGAACATTGTGTTAAATGGGAAAATAAAAAGTAATAAAGTAACAATGGCAAAGATGAGAAAGAAAGATGAATGGTAGACATAAAGAAATGGTTAACAGAGGAACACAATCATGCATTATACATGGAGAGAGTTGGTAGAAATATTAGTTTACAATGCCACTTCTCTGCATTCTAATGACTTTGAATTGCAAAGGAGACGCAGAGATTAAAGGAAATGTTAATCCGAGCATACTTCCCAGTAGACAGACAGACAGCCCAGCACAGCTTTAAGTGCTCTCTGTGACCTCTGCACACAAACTGAGCCTTTACACAAACACTTTCTATGGCTCCACTTTTCATGTGGATGTGATTGTGAAGACTGTAAAGAGTCAAATAAGAGAAATTCAATAACTGAATTCTGCCTGGAAACAAAGACTTCCCAGTCTGACATCCAAATACTTGGTAATGACTTCTGAAGCTTTTTGAAATTTTACAAGGCTGGCTACAGTAAATATGCAGTGATGAGTCCCAATGTCAGGCTGTGCTCCCTGCTGTCTGACTGTGAAGTGTATTTAGCACACAGACACAGATGCAGCCAGAGGAAGCAGAAGACAGGGACTGACTATGTTTTTACAGGGCGGGGCAGGGCTTTGATGGTGGAGGGAGCTGCGGTCGGGTCGCCGCTCGTCCAGCGCTGACCTGTGCGATGGTCTCCGGATCCAGGGGCTTGCCACTGTGGTGGTGATGTGCATCGGTAAAGCCTGTATACTGGCCCGAAGAGGTGGAGCGGCGGATCGGTGGGCTCTCCATCTTCTTCAGGGACTCGTGACGGCTGATGTTAGTGAGACTGCCGTGGCCAGTGCGGCGCCGTCGCTCGGGGCTGTCCATGGGCATGTGATTGCGACTTCGCAGCATGTCCCGTGGGCTGAAGTGGCCTAGAACTGGAGAGCCCATTTCTGGGGTTCCGCAGTGACCCTGCTGGGAGGTGTGCACCATGCAGTGAACGTCACTGGGGCGGGCGGGGGGCCGCCGAGAAGGGGGGTCTGATCTTTTCCTGTGCCTGCTGGGAAAGAAGGGAGGGACAGAGAAGAAACAACATGTAGACTGATTTATTTATTGCATTTCAGCTTTTGCAAAAACAAATGAAAGTATGTTTTAAAATTTTACAACTCAAGTAAAATTCAAACACTGCAGAGTTATGCAACTAAGAAAACAGCTTTGTTTTGGATTGACTGCAATATTCTCCATGTTGAAAACAGTATCTGCAGCTTGGAGTGAAACCTTATGACAATCTTATCATTTTAACTTTTCATCATCACTAAGTAATCCTGAGGGCCCATACCATGATTCATGTTTGACACACCCAGCATTTCCCTTTTTCAGGCTTAACAAACCTTATGCTTCATCCACATTTAATGTGCATCATAAGGCAGTGATTATCAACCTTTTTATGTTAAGTGCTTACATAAAAGTGGTCATTTGACGCCTTTTCTGCAAAGAATACACAGATTACATATCACCACTTTCAGTCAGCAGGAACAGACTTATAACGTAGGGCTGAGAAGAAAATATAATGAATTACGCAGCATGAAGCAACACGTTTCATTGAGTGATGCAAAATAGGAACACTAGCAGAAACTTAACATTTGTGTAAATTCACGAGTTTAAATATTTAGTTTGCTGTTCAATGCAGTGGATATATTCTGTGCTCCACATCAAAACTCTTTAACCTGAAAATGAATAAACATGATGCTCTAGTGCAGTGGTTCCCAACCTTTTTTCCTCGGGGACCTCCTCCATGCATATACTAAAATGCCATGGACCCCCTGCGCTAAAACCATGCTGGTTTTAGGCTTTCAAAAGTGAGATTCTCAACATAAATAATGTATTTTGGTTGAGTCCTATCCTTTGATAAAGCCAAAGTTAAATGAACAACATACAGCCTTACTTTAATTCATTAAAACAGGGACAATTTGTGGACAATAATTAAAATGGCTCAGGGACCCTCTTTGGTCTTTGGGGGACCCCACTGGGGGGTTCCGGACCCCAGGTTGGGAACCACAGCTCTAGTGCATGGCTACTCAGTTCTGCAGGATTTCAACGTATGCCTGATTCAACACACCTGACTCAAAATAATGAGTAATTGTGCAGAACGTCATACGCTGTTGGATTCATTTAACTTGAGTCAGGTGTGTTGGAGCAGGAATATATTAAAGAAAGTCTGCAGGAATGCGGCCCTTGTCGGACCAAATAGAGTAGCCCTGCTCTAGTGCATGGAGATGCAACACGGTCTAGTACTGCAGAAGTGAAAATCTACTTAGTTTTTTAAACAAAATAAGGTTAAATTATTTTAACTAAGTGAATTTCCCTGTAATAAATAACAACTTTCTGCTGTGCGTCACATTAATAAAACATATCTGTATCTTCTTTATCATAATATTTTTTTATATTCAGCGTGTATCAAATACGCAGTTTGTGCTACGGTATTAATGGTTTTATCCCCGGCATTATTTACGAACATCATGTATAAAAATACAGTATAATGTATTCCCTTGGCAAAAGATATATAAGCTCATAGAGAATGAAGTGCTAAAAATAAGTGAAAGGGTGATGCTCTTTCCTACAGATAATCTAAACCTAAAGCAGTGTTTAGTGTGAGTGAGCGTGCTGAATTAGCCCTGTTAAAGCACAGATACTTTTATGGCCTTTAAAAGTTTGGCTTAAAGCTTTAAGAAACCTCCCTAAGCCATTAATCTTACTAAGTAGCACACCCCTCTCGTTTCCATTAAGGTTTTTTGGAGAGGAGGTAAGCAAGGATCTGGCTGTTGGCCAGAGGAGGAAGGCCTGTGGTTCATCAGAGCACTGAAACAGGCTCCCTGGGAGACGCTGCAGCTGCCTCAACAATACGCCTGTCCTCTTCCTGAACCTGAACCAGCACACACCATGCAGACCTAATCTGACACACACATTTGTAACACACACATACTCCTTCATATTTGCACAGAATACACGTGGTGCTGCTCCAGAGTAACATCTACTCCCTTTAGCATTTTCTATTGCTCTTTAAATGGCAAACGGAGCAAAACATCCTACAAAATATGACTCTAATCTACTTTTCATTTTTATAGCGAGCGATACAGAAGTCTGAAGAGCTGTTATGTTTAATCAAGCTGCTATTATCACCCTCATCACTTAAACTAACAGAACTGAACCTTTTTTACGATATGACATAGTAAACAATTTAGATGAACTTTCTATTTAAAGGCAACTAGAAACATATCATCATTAAACAATCACTTTCCCAGTTATTACATTTTCTGAAAATGAACCAGCTTGAAATAATAAATCAATGATATCAAGATGCAAACACGTGTCAGATGAATAGTTTTAATTAGTCCTCTGTGATGAACCAAAAGTGAATTCCACATCCTTTAATCACGTCTCCCAGACAAATGGCTTCAATTTGAGAGTTTACATCTGCCTAATGAGCGCTGTCTAAGCCATAATCATTACTTAATTACGTCGCTACACAAAAAGCAATAATTTGCAAAGGCCGTGAGGTTCTTGAAGACAGGATTTCAGCTGTTCCTGTGAAGCCACAGATCTGTGATCTCATCTCATATTATCACCAAAAACTACTGACTGAAACTTTGCAGCAAGTCTCAGCTTAACAAGAAACAAGCATTTGATTTTGTAAGATTCTAAAATGCAAACATCTGAGCACTGTTTTAGAAGATGTAAATATAAAAGTCTTACTGCAGTAAGAAATTTTGGAGTAAACAAGTGCAGGAGCCAGTCGTGAACTGCAGGTGGAGCAGTGAACATGCATAAGTACCTCCCTCTGGGACACAGTGTGTGACAGCAACAACAACACACACTGCAACTTACTCGGTAAGCCGTCACCGTACTGACAGCTCAGCCTCTGCTCATTATGGCTTCGGCTAATAATGGGACATAAATAACTGGACAATCTACAAGTCCTTCTGCATCAAACCAGACAACCGCCCAACTATTAAAGTCAGTGTGTATATTATCCATTAAGTTGTTGTGAGTGTACTGTGAGGAAAAGAAAGTATCTAAATAAAGCCCAGAATATAAATGATTCAATACTTGAGGATTGTCTGGATGGAAAAGCACAGACTGAGTGGATGGTAGATAAAAGAAAAAAGGAGATGAGGACAAGGTGACAGGTTGAGTGCCGTGGATTGAAGTGTGAGGGAGTCTGAGGTTCATTAATGTTGTTTATAGAAGGATGATTCACTCAGATCTATGCTTCACCGGCATAGCAAGAGCTGCAGCGGGGCACATACCGCCTCTAGTATGAATCATCAACATTTCTGAAGAAAAGACAGTGAGTGTAGCTCTGAATAAAGTAGCAGTTCTTCATGTGTTTGGCAAGAGCAGGAACCAGTCCGACGTTTCAAGGTCACAAAATCCACGAGCAGAGATGCACCAATGGAGAGAAGAGCAGGAGACTAAACGCTGGCACACGACCAGGAAACGACGCCAAAAAAAAATCTGGAGGTGTGATCAGAAACCTGGTCGTCATCTCTGTCTGAGCATTCCTCCAGAGGGAGGATTGACATGCTTATTTAATACTAAGTATATAAGGACCTGTCTGCTCCTAGAGGATGAAACATACTGTCTCCGGAGAGCTTAAATCCACCCAATTAGGTTGAAGGAGGTGAACTGAGGATGCACATAGACAACACGGGACTTCCAGTGATCCAAAACAAGGAGATGCTACGGAAGTGGTCTGATTGAAGGAAAATAACAATACTGTTCATTTTCACAAGGTGACAAAACTAAATAAAATATTCAGCCATGTTTTTACACCTCTCACCACAGCAGCCAGTGTTAGGGCTGGAGAGAGCCACTTGATTCCACTCCACCCTCTTGTCTACCTTATTTCAGATTGCTAGTTCAGCTTCATAACAATGCAAAGGAAGATTTGGAATGAAAAATTACACTCAGTACCTTTATACTATATAAACAATGAGCATAACAGTACCAGCATGACACTCAGGTCCAAGTAGATAAAACAACACAGAGTAATGTAGACGTTAGGGCGGTGCGATTAATCGAATTTTAATCACAATTAAGATCTGGGTTTTCAACGATCATAAAAATGAAACGGTCCAATTATTTTGCTCCTTCGCAGTTTCCTCTTGTGCTGTTTTCAGTTGAAATCGGCGCCACTGGCATTGCTGCTCTGCTGCAGACTCCTCCCACAGTCCCAGCCGCTCCAGATGCAAACACCTCAAGTTATGGGCTGGACACACGGGAGGCGACGTCGCTCCTTCTCCATTAATTTTCTATGGAAGTTGCGCGATGAGGCGGAAATCGCTGCCCTCCTGCAGCCGAGCGACAGGCGACATTCGTGCATGTGAAATGTTGCGCTCGTTCACGTCGACGTGGCACAAGGAAATAGAAAAATGTACAATTTTTGTGAGTCGTGACTAAATAATCCACCAGCTCCCAGAGAGATAACATTACATTACAATCATTTAGCTGACGCTTTTATCCAAAGCGACTTACAATGGTTCGGCAGTAGCGGCAAGGGTCTTGCCCAAGGACCCAACTGGAAGGTGTTAACGTTCGTCCCCTTGGGGATTTGAACCCTGGTCTCCCACATGGGAGACTGATGCTCTACCAACTGAGCTAACCAACAAACGTTAAAAAACAAATGTTGTTTTCTCGCCAAAGACCAGCGCTCAGTTAACACAGTAAACAACCCGGGATTTAAGAAACTCATCAACACGTTGGAAAAACGGCATCACTGCCATCTCGTCACTATTTTAATTCCTGTCCTGTATGATGAGCGTCATGAGGGTGATGTGAAGGACGTGGCTACAGTTCAATGTTTCGCCACCCCTATGGACCTGTGGTGAAGCCGCATCATATGACGCGGATTTCCACGTGAAAACGAAACGTCTCCAGTCTCATTCATTCCAGATCACACCTGGCAGAACATCTGCTGGTCTGAGACAAACAATAGCTACTGGGACCTGGTGGAAAGAAACTGTGAGCCAATCAGTGTTCATACAAGCAAATTCATAAAAAATAATAGCCTAGCTAAGGAAACTAACGGATTGTGTCTTCTTGTGATGATTGCTCTGTGGCATACAGGCTCCATAACCATGGATTTAACCATCTCTTCATTCCACCGTGTTAAGTTTTTAGAGGCTAGCCTTTATGGTTGTTGCTAATATGTACAACACTTAACTTTTTCCCCTCCCACTCAGTTGAACTGACAATTTCCAACTTCTAACTCGGAAATCTTGGTGAAATTCTTCCGTTTCTTGTCACCATCACCAAGATTTAAGTGGTTGCTAATCATGAAAAACACTAAGCAGAATATAAACCCACCTAGGGATGTAAGCCTCAGAGATTCTGGTGTCGCCGGGTGAGCTGATGTCTTTTCCTGAGCTTTTATCCTCCCCAGCATGGCCACTGCTGGCCTCACTGTCAGCCTTCTGACTCAGAGTGTCTGAGAAGTTGTCATCTCTGGGAAGCAGACACAGTGTGACATTGAGACATGGAAAGAGCAAGAGGAAGTGACAGAAAAACCCCACAGAATAAAAAAATAAGAAAATCAGCAAATCAGTCAATCTTTCATATTTGTGCCGGTCTTTAGTATCAGTATTTGATGTCTGTTCCTGTGAGTCAGCATGTGTCCTCTACACTCCAAGGTCCAGAGAGTCAGATGAGTCATGGTGCTAAGCCGTTCAGTATTCTGGGGATGCACTGTGGTGGTAACACACCCACACCCACACACACACACAAGACAGCTGGATGGGTTTCAGTGAGGTATGGGACTGGATGCCAGATACAGTTGGTGCCAGTCAGATGGCAGTAATCAGACCTGGGGAGCTGCACTGCTTATGTGCATTAGGCAATACAAAATACAGGATCCACTCAACATGAATACACAACAGAGCACAGACAGTAAACACACACTAGACAAACACACCCTAACAGTGGAGTTTTAAGGGAATATTGTTATTTCATCTGTCATACTCTTGAATGTTTTTTTTCTTTTCCTTGGGCTCTTTTATGGGATGAGATCACAACCCTGGGAGCTTTCATGCTTCTTAGCCTGCTCTGTTTAAGAAGAGAGCAGGATGTCGCAACACTTGGGGACAACTTGTACAGCTGTAAATTCCCCTGCACTTTCATTAACTAAGACACCGCATCAGCAGTGCCCCTCATGGTGAATTATTGATGGAGGTGCACAGTGACAGGACAGCGGCGGGGTGGAGAGGAGGAAGGAATTCTAAAAGGCCATTTTGTCAGCCAGCTACTAAGTGATTGGAGTGATTCTGTTCCACTCCTAACGAGACAGTGAATCCGGTCCATTAGGCACCAACAGCTACTGAGGCAAGAGTGAATGCTTGTTAGTGCTGAGAGCACCAGACAGTGACAGCAGGGCTGGTGAAGGACCCTGGAGATGGAGAACACTCTACAGCTGAGCAGGAACGCGAGTGGTGGGCCAGACAAATGAGGCTGAAGGTCCTCTATGCATGACCCTACACACAAGTGATGGCCTACAGCCTCTTAAGGAGCAAAGTCAACAAGGATAAGAGACAAGTGAGCTTTTTTAACCCACAGGGATACATTGCTTGTACTGTAGTGGAATGTAAACAATTACCACAACATGCTTTTTATTATGTTTTTGTTCAATTTCAGGTGAATGGATAAAGTTTGTGGAAGTATGCCGGAATTCTCTGCTAGTTGCCTGACAAGAAACACTCAGGCTAAAAAAGACAACACTTGCTGAAGGCTTGAGTTTGACTGATTAAAGAAGATGTTTAACAAAGAGTTTTACACATGCTGGTGGATGGATTTCATTAAGTTTCTTACAGGCTCTGGTAATTGTTTTTGCTTGTTCAAATTTATTAAAAGGAAAGAGCGTATCAATCTTTTATGATCTATTTTTAGAAAAGCAACAATAGTACTCAAGGATCCAACGTTTCAGATACATCAATGCAACATTTTTCTGTTTAAACATTGAATACAATCACTGTTGTTGTGCACGCTCAGAGAACTCTATATAATCACTCACATGTCTTGGACTACAATGTACTGATGTGGCACCAGGCCATCGATGCCGTTGTGCCGTCCCTCCCACCAGTCTTCCGACGCCCGCTGATAAAGCAGCAGGGAGGCGCCCTTTTTGAAGGACAACTCACGAGAGGAGCGCCCAACGTAGTCAAACTTGGCAATGGCTTCAATAGGCTCACCCTCTGTCAACAGAAAGAGGATTTAACAGGTCAGGTATGTCAGACATGGCAAATACATCAAGGAGACAGAGACGTAGTCCCCGGTGCAGACAATTTGTGAATAAAGAATTTTGTTTTCTGGATCAGTCATTTAATAAACATGTTTACTTTCAACTGTGGCGACTTGGATGCAAGAGAGTCGTGTTTGTTTTGTACACATGGATGCACATTTACAGCACATGGTGTTCAAGTGTGCCAAGTTAGTCGGTTATTTAAGTTGTAGTCAATAGTAACCCAACTCTACTAGACCAGGGCCACAAAAGGCCCTGAGGAGCTTTAGGCGGATATTTATAGAAGCTTTTGAGAGGAGATCTATATGACTCAAGGCCATGTCTGTCACTGTATGGATCATTAGACTGGCTTCATGACTACTCAATCCCTGTGCAACTCGAGCCCTGGATCAGTTAAAAAAGAAAAAAAGAAACAGAGGCAACCTAAAATGTTAAACATAATTCTACTCATTAAAAATGTGTGAACCTTTTTAATTTAAATGGATTTATTTGGACAGCTTTATAGGAGCATTGCTGTAGCTTTAGTTGCCTCTGGTATGCAGAAGGTACACCTCTCCAAGCCCCTATGCATGCACTACAGCAACACAGATCTAAAAATAGCATCTTTATTCCTCCCTCACTCCTACTTCTGCTCTTTCCAACATGCTCTCTCACTTCAAGTCAGACAGGGGGTCCCTGGGCAGACAGCTTCACCCTAACACACATTCTGTCTATATATATCTATATAGAGAGAGATATATGCAAGGAAGAGAGGAAAGTAAATGGCTCAAACTTGTCTCTGCTGTGGGAAGTCATAGAGATTTGTCTTTCTCAGGAGCTTTGGAATCATTTCCAGAATTCATGCAAGACAGGAAATGGGATTTTGGTTCTAAACAGAGCAGATGTTTCTGCATTTCTGTCAGCCTCCTTTTCATATATTTTATTCTATTTCTTTACGCCTTTAACCTTCCATGGTCCTTGGATGTGACGTGGCTCTGATGAAATGTGACAAGCATGAATTTAATGTCTGAATTAATTGGGCTGAACTACAGTGGGCAAGGCTGTTAATAAAGCTGAGGGCAGGCAGGCTGATTCATGCAAAGGACTTTTCCTCCTCTATTTTTTTCAACCATTTCAGTCACTTCAACATATCCATCCTCCTCACATCTGTTTTTCCAAGGCGCACATACGCATGTACTGCAGTCACATGGCTGAGCATAAGAGAGGCCAGATATAAAATCAGATCTTAGTGTGGTAAAAGATCCCCTAAGTCATGTTTTACAATTATAACTGCTTTAAACTGAACCACCCTAGGTTGCACACACACACACACACACACTTGAAAGCTCAGACTGGAGTTAAAGAGATGCTGAACAGTGAGAACTGGAGGCCTGTGGTGTAGGAGATACGAACCGTCAGATGTCTTGCACAAGCCAGTGGAGCGCAGTCCGTGTGGATGCTGTTCCACTGCAATGTTCATGCTTAGAAACAGAGCAGCAGAAGCCTGCCGTGCATGGTGTTTCAGATCAGTCAACAAATGTTCCTACATGATCCACCTATTTTTCCTCTTTCTAATCACAAATTATCCTGATAGGTGACACTGTGGTGGACTAGGGAAGTTAAAGGTGCCTTTTATGGGAAAAGGGATGACGGCCTGCACAGTAACATACATTTGCTTTCAGCACATGTGATCTAATATGTACAGTAATGCCTGCAGGGACACTTGACAACAAGGACACCCTGATGGATTCCCACAAAGTGATAGAAAATCAATGTGGCAGTCAGTTCATCTCTGACCTTGCAGTGAATTTACCAGCAGATACGCCATCAATGTATTGATGGTGCACTAGAAGAGTCATTCTAAAAAAAGACATGCAATCTCCCTGTATGGCAGCCATGATCCATGAAGAAATTATGCTGACTCTGGGACAATAATTCTGTGCCTCTTATGTATTAATGCCACTGAAGATTTGATTGGCTAATAGTTAGAGAAAGAAATAATGATTGCTGGGTAGAAGACTCCTGGCAGTTTAACATAAAACAAGAACATCTGACCCTGATAGGAATACCAAATAAACCAAAGTATTTGGCACATTTCCCGACATAAACTAAAGCTTTACAAGCTGCTGGTGTCAGAAAAAATATCAGGTAAGATTTATACCTGTGGAAAAATCTATCTAAGGGAAAAGTAGCACAGGCTGACCAGTGCAAACCTTGGTTAAAAGGATAAGGACAGTTGTATATCATTCAGGATAGACAGTGAATAGTGTCATATTCAGCAGATATTCTGAGACATAAAGCCAACAAACTCAGTTTTCTGTGTTTTTAAACTGCTACAGAAAAAAATAATCTGTCTGGATAAAAAAAAATGCTCTACTTAAGAGATTTTTCAGCCTCGTTAATATATGGCTGCTCAGCTGATTAGTCCCAATCTCTTGAGCTTCCTTTATTGTCATTCAAGATTTTCTTCTGGCCATGGGTTTCCCCATTTCTTCCAGGTCTTAATGATGCATTAAAGAAATCTTAAACGATACTCGATCATTACAATACTCTTCCGACGGGAGGCTCTTACCGGCTTAAGTAGTTAAATCCAGGTGGTAACGTTTTTCGCCAGGCAGTTTATATCGTTACAGAGACCTTTGTTCTTAAATCAAAATTTTTAGAGATTTTCTTTTAAAGAGGTGGGCTTGGGTCTGGAGAACCTGGGTTCAAGTCCCCAGGCTGGCAACTAAGGTAAACCACTGTGGGCCCCTGAGCAAGGCCCTTAACCCCCAACTGCTCCCCGTGTGCTGGAATGTGGCAGCCCAATGCTCCTAGCAACTAGGATGGGTTAAAATGCAGAGAAAGAAGCCAAGCTCTCAATCATGCATGCTACACTTTTACTTCATCCTTTATGAAATTATCAAGGTATAGTATATTTTTGCTTTTCTTGATGCAGACGAGAAACAAATATTTTCCATATGAATGAAATGAGTTAGATGAGTGTCTCGTGAGTTTAAAGAGTGTCTGGTCCAGGAGTTCCTCGAACAAAACCTTTGGGAATTTGTATTATTAGTGCTCTGCGGTTCTAAAGCAAAGGTACCATTTGTAATACTTTTATAAAAGATCTAACCTGACTCCACCTGCACCTTGATGAACAGTAACAGGGGCGGTTCTAGGGCGAGTCCAGCGTGGGCCAGTGCCACCCTAACAGTAGACCTGAACCCCCCTGTATGTGATTTTGGGAATGTAGGTGGCTTCATCCGAATCCACCAAAAACCACTTTAAATGTTGTTTTAGTTTTGTTGGGTTTTCTTTCTGATCAACATTTCCTTCAGGTATCAGCGGGACCAGGGTGGACCTGTGCAGCCAAAACTGACGTTCTTTCTGGAGACTGAAGTAGAAGTTTTAAGGTTTGAAGTTCACAACTGACTTGACACTAAAAACAGCTGGACTGCTAATGTGAATTATTATGCCTCCTAAAACCCCAGACTCTGTTATGCACCATCTGGAGGCACGAACTTAAAAAGGGCTACTTCTAGTTTTTCCACCCAAACATGCAATGATTTGTTGGAGAGATCCATCACGGAGCTATGGCTAGTAATGCTACATCGGCTTTAATTGTGTTTCTGTTAATACTGTCTACTAATAGCATAGACAAATACTGTTGAATACTTAGTTTAAAAATAAAACTAATTAAATTGCTATTATATTATATATTGCCTTAATTATACAGTACATTTTGAAATCCTTGAAGCCTTTCTTTGCTGTGGTATATCCTCATGAAAATAACACTACACCCCTAATGTTGGTATAAAAACGCCTCTGAAAAGTAAGCCCCACAGTTTTCCTCGCTAACACCTTTATGCATGGCTTTACGTTCAGGCCTGCCGAGATCATCTATCCAAGATAATGAGCTCTAACACACCGGCAAAAAGACAAACACCTCCACTCGGCTACTTAGATTCCTCTTTCCTCCTCTGTCTGTCAAAGAGAAGAAAACGCATCTAAAACCAGGTTAAATGAGGAAAGAAAAACTATTTAGGTCTGTAACTAAACAGGAAAAGATTTGCTTTTGTGTCTGAAATCCAAATGAGGTCATGGGGGTATAAAAATAACTGATGACAATAACTTGACCACAGTTCAAGACTCCACAGGGAGGGACCCGGTTAGTGAGAACATCTTCCTCCCAGCCTGCTCAGGGAAGCTTTTGGAACAAAACCATGGTAAAGAGGGATTTCTGGAAAATATAATCTCCTATTAATTAACATGCTGATAGCTGCCATCTGTGTTTTACTGTAGAAATCTATGCAAAAAATGCTGAGCTTTCTGTGTCTTATCAGATATTCGGACATAAAGATGAAGGTTTTCTTTCTAAATCACACTGATTAATGTATGATGACATGAGATATTTTCCAAATGTTTTCTGTGAAGCCCATAAAGCCAGTCTGCAGGTGTGAAAAGGAGAATCACAGCAACCGTGGAATCATGGAAAATATAAAAACAAAACTTGGTTCGGCTGTAAGTGTTTTTTGCTAAGTTTTTATCTTTTTCTGCTTTTCATTATGAAACAAATGGCAATGACTGACCAAGTCTGATCTTCTGGCTTTAGATAACGCATTTACGATTTGAACTGGGCCCGACTGAATGGTAACAAAACAATGGAGCGCATGCTTCTCCTTGTCCTTGAGAAGTCTATAATATCCTCAACTGTCTACAAACACCTGGTCTTTTCACTTTTTGTCACATTCCTCTTGGACATGTGGAAATGTAATTACAGGCTGAGAAAGTAGACTAAATTTTCTCTATACATTTAACATATTACTATAAAACTGATTTTTCCCATGAACTGGGGTATAATGAAAAATATTCCAAAGCCGGAACCCTTTATTTTCCTCCCCAAAGGGTCAAGAGGGTACAGACCACCCTGGATTTTTAAAATGAGGGTGTGGAGACGTCCTGACGCCTTAAGGAAGAAGCAGAACCATTAGAAAACGAATGGCTGTCCATCACTCTGAGCCCGGTTCCCTGACTATTGAAGGTTACAGCATTTAACAGGCTGAAAGACGGGATTAGCTACTCAGAGCTGCTGTGAGTCTGGTTTAACTCCCAAAATGCCACAGACAAGAAGGAAAACTAAAATTTAGACAAAGCATTTGGACAGCAGACTATTTGTTCATGTGTGGTCAGGAATGTGCGCTATCACTGATTCAACAAAGAATACATTTTTACTGTTTGCACACATACATGACTGCATGGTCTCTTACCATCCTCACTGGTGTGTGTTTCTGCCCCTCCCTCGTTGTCCACCTCCTCCAGAGCTCCGTGTTCACTGAAGGGGCTCTCGCTGTGGGAAACAACACGCAAAGCATCAGTCACAACAAGGGTCACAACATCGTTCTAAAACACTTTTTTTTTCCTCGTGTTATACTACTTGTTCAGTACTCAGAATTTTACAGCTTCTGTCTGTGGTTGGCTCTTTCTTTTTTCTTTAAATGCCCCTCTCTTGGCATCATGCTGTGAGAGCTGGCAGTAATGCCACAAGCCCATCTCTTCAGATTACCCCTGCCAGGAACGGAGCGTCTCCACCCTTGCTAACATGTCAGTAGCCACCTCCTCCTCCTCACCAAGAAAGAGGAGAGTCTGCCAAGACAACAAATCTCCCAAGGGCTTCGTAGCCACAGCCTGGGGACACGGCCACGCTGAGACGGGTGATTAGTTTCAGTCTGGGATAAACCTCTGTCAGCCCTCAACAGAGACCGAGAAGACGAGAAGAAACAAGTGATAAGCCCCCGCTTACAGATGTGGAACTGGCACAGAGGCTCGAGTTTGACCTGTCTGACTTCAGTATATGCTGCACTTTGACTTATCGCTTTCTCGCCAGGAAACTTCCTTCTTTTCCTCCTGCTCTTATTAAAGTCATTAAAGTGATTTTTTCAGCCTGTAACACCTAAAAGAAAATAAATAAATCCACGTAAAGTCAGTGCTGATACGCGTTTCTCCCTTTTCCTTGATAACAACTGCCTCACTGTGAGCATAATTACTCACATTAACCCTACAGATGTAAAACTGAGGGAGCTCCAGCACAAAGAGCTCATTCATACCTGCATGTTTAGCGAGACCCCAAAGAAAGAGGTCTGGCTGCATGCCTTTGTTCCATTAACAATAACAATGAAATAATGAGAAAACCACCACCATCTGTCGGACCGCTTAAACCAACGTCTCATCGGGGAAGTCTGCGCAGTGACTTCATCGGAATGTTTCCCACCTTTGGCTTTAATTATAGATAATCTAGGGCTTAAACCATGGACAACTGTAATGGCACATCCTGGTCGCTAAAATATGACTCAGCAAGACACTGAACCCCAATCTGAGATAGAACTTCACATCTGCTCTGTGTTACGCTAAATGGAGCCTGTTGCTACGTCTCACCAGTAGTCTCCACCGGCCATGCACTTCTCATAGATGGGCCCATCCAGCTCTTTGGTGTCAGGAAAGATGCTCTCATGGTGGATGATGATGGTCTTGATAATCTCGTTCACGTGAGCTTGGCAGGAGACCTGGTCTTGGCAGTCTGGGGTGGGCATGAGTGTGGGGCCAAAACATATAGCCAAGTTGTACGGGTCCATCATGTTCTCATCGCTGTACTGGGACAGACTGGAAAGGAGAGGCAATGATGGAGGAAGAAATGTGAGAAAGAAATGGACTTCCAGCAGGAGCAGCTCATAACTTTATGATGAATTTACTTATTCCTGTCTAGAAACTTACTGGTTGAGGAAGGCGAAGAGATAGCGCATTACAATCAGGACAGATCTGGGAATGGTCAGGAGGATCTTACGGATATACAACGCTCTCTCATACAAGTTGTCTATTCCTACAACAACAAAAACAGGACAAATGGAAGATACATTAGATTTTTCTGTTTGTCAGCCATTGTTCTGTTAGATGTGCCCTTCAGGTCCTGGTCTTGCCAAAGACTATTTTACTGATGCTGGAAAACAGACTTTGTTCTCCTAAATCTTCTCATTTCAGAATTTACAATATTTACTCCAATAACAGTACTAACAAGATAAAAGCGGTTCCATATTATGATAGAACCTCCACCGTGCTTTAGTGTTCTTTTCTTTATGGACTTTAGCTGTGTTATAAAAATTGGTTAAATTGATTTAAATCGATTAAATTTAATTAATTCAATATTGATTCACAAAACTAGGATATCGATATTTTTAAAATATGTTTCCTGACAACAGTGACAGTATTATCGCGTGACTTACAGATGCTATGTTACAATATTACAGTAATCTGATTACTCCCAATTATCTGATTTCGATGGTCATGTAAATGTGCTCAGTTTTATAAAAATGGTTATCTGAGAATGTCTTTAATATAAACAAAATTTGTGTTGTTTTACAACTGACAGTGATTATATATTTATTATCGCTGCACCAAGTCTCAAGATAAAAACAAATGACCTTTCACAGTTCTATGAATTATAAGTTATTATCTGGAGTGCACAGAGGTAAAGTGTGTGTGTGGTTTTATGTCTGTACAGGAACAGGAAATGTATCGACCATGCGGTAGCGACCTTCACCTCAACTTCATTTCCACTGCTTACGTCACAGAGGAAGAGGAAGGAGAAAAGGAAGCTTAAGCTCCATTAACACCTGAAAAGAAGGACACCAAGCAGTATTTCCTGTTCCACATGAAACAGTAATACTGAATACTTTCCTTATATTTCATCCCATAAATGGGATTTCAGCCTTACAAAGTTGAGAGAAACCACCCAGAAAAGAGCAGCTAAACATCATCTTTGGATTCCAAACATTTTAATTCTTTGTGCTGCTACATATCTGCAACATGCTGCATGACGCAAAGCTTTGAGTCTTCTATTACCGTGTCATTTGTTCCACCTGAGGCAGCCCGTTGTACTTGGCTAAGCTAGGGCTGTGCTAGCGCCTAAAAATAGTCATGTCACCCTTCAACCGTTCTGTGCCATCTGGGATTTGGGCTTCTGGGATACTTGTGATGCAGTTAATTTTTCATGAATACCTAACTAGGATTCTGTGTCTCTCGAACACATTTTTTTAAAGTTCTGCTCTAACGTAGACTGTGTAAACACGTGTGTAAGCACTTCTGCACCAATTATTTCCCATTCAAATTCCAGAAATGAAAGATGTTACAAGCATTTACCTGTGGTGATAAAAAAAGTTTAGGTGAGAAGATTTAAACAGATAATTGATCCTGTTGGTGGTTTTATCTGCTCCATATGGGAGAAGGAGTTTTAATATGAGCCTGCTGGGCACTCAGCCCACACTGCAATCACTGGCATGATCAGTTGGGGAATGTAAACAGGGAATCCCCGTCACTCATCCAACACAAATGTGTGAAAGCACACCGAGGAAACACAAAGACACACTTCACACACCAAAGAGCTTGCTAGACGTGACACGCACACACACACAAAAGACCTACTGGGAATTGCAGCACACATGCCCATGTGACTTTATTTCAATTGTTCTTTAACAGAGCTGCACTTGTAGCGTCTTAAAAGATCAGGAGAAGCAACACAAAGACCTGATCTGTGAACTGACACCTGTGTGGTAAAGTTTAACTCGTGTAAAAACAAGCAAATCTGCAAAGCTGTTCACAACACAAAGCACAAAGTAGATAAAATGATCTCAGTGTGCCAACTCTAACAATAATTTAAAACTGGATAAACAAGGAATCCAGGCAGACCCGACTGCATGTATTAATGTAGCTATAAATGGTCAGGTTCCATTTCCAGAAAAGAAGATGTTGAGATTTTTAATGAGGCCAGAAAAGATTTCTACCTCCAGTTTGTGAGAAACAACTTTGGAGGCTTTAGAGCCTCTGTGTTTTCCTGATAATGGCTTAACAGATCCCAGTTATGGGAGTTATTACTTCAGCTTTATATATTTGGTGAATCAGAATGCTCACACAGGTAGGTCAAAATGTGTAGTATGGTCTACATACACTGGGTTTTATAAAAGTACAGAATAAAGCATTAAAACATGGGGTTAATACGGCAGTTCTCTTCTTTCATTTTTTGTTGTGTATTCACAAAAACTTAATTCCCAACCTGTCACATGATGCGAGTTAACCTGAGAACAGTGATGCAAAAAGCACAAACATTAAGATCCAAATCTGATCAATACATGCCCGAATGCAAACAAAATTTAAGTAAAACCTCTTTGTTAGAGCAAAATCAACAACTAAGTGATGCCATCAGATCAACGATGTGTTCTTACTGATGCACGACAGCAGATCATTAAACCTCTCTTTGGGGAAAAGAGGGTTCTCCAGGCCGCGGAAGTACAGTTTGAGAACGCCAGCCACCGAATTGATGTCATGATTATTCTCATCATCAGTCAGAGGGTCGTTTCCTAAAACACACAGATGCGAACAAGTCAGCTGGATGTCGCTCATTATTCAAAAATGTGAAATACTAAATAAAACCAGTGGTAAAATGATCAAATAGTCAGTTAATTAGTTTCCAGTGAGACAATCA
>JBAMHW010000010.1:31233952-31248208 GCA_037177495.1 Rhadinocentrus ornatus | reverse complement strand
TATATAAATAAAAGGAAAAAATGTACCTCTCTCAAATGAGTTCTTAATGTCATTGACTTCCAGTTGGGATCCAGAAACACGAAATATTCCTTGATGCTGGAGGCCTTCGGGAGCAAAACCAAAGACGGGGTTTAATGATTAAGAGAAACAGGAAGTGAGGAAAAATAAAGAATCATTTAATGTACTTGTGATGTCTATCATAAAAGCCATCTAGATAAACATAATAATCAAAAACACCTCACTCAGCAAAAAAAAAAGCTGCTTCAACTGAACCTAAAAAGCACATCCTGTTCCTTAAGTCTCTCCAATTAGCTAATTAAAGATAATAATGAGTCTGAGAGTCCGCAATCAAGCTTTACTTAAGTGTTTTCCACCTGGGATTAAGACTTAAGGAGGGGAAAGATCAAAAGTCAGGACAAGGCAAAATTAGCTGGCTGTTTGTCTCCTTTCAGTTTTCTCCCCGAACCTCGTTGGGACCCTGCGGACGTAGAGATCTCCCGACTGTCACATCTTCACAAGCTCAGACTCAAAATTCCTCAACTGTCTTTTCTGGTCCTAATTAAAAAACTAATTTTCACATTCCTGGTTAGCTTCAAGCCTCTGTAAGCCGTCTGTCTCAGTAAGTGTGGGAGGCTGGGTGGAAAAGGCTGCAATCATGTAAACAGGATGGAATCTGGTCTGGACTCAAACGGAACAAACCCCGACTTGAAAGCTTCAGTATGAACACACCCAAACATTTACCATCGTACTCGTCACGAGACCAAGAAAGTCTCTAAAATGATCACACGGTTGATTATGAGAGGAATTCATCCGAGAATAATCTGAATACAGAGATTAACTAATGATTGCTTCATCTAAAGATGTGCAGATGACTCACCGTACAGATTTATGTAGCGAATACAGCTTTCTACCACGCGGGGAATAGCTTGTCCACAGTCCTTTCAAGGACAGAAAAAAAAAAAAACAGCTTATTAGATTATATATCATCTGTTCTAGTTGTCACATGAATATGAGCTAGAGCCTAGCCAAAATCCAATTCTCACAATTATATGAATAATTGAGATACAGAAGAAGTCTGGAATCTTTTATTTTATATTTTAGTAAATTTGGAGAAGTAAACTTAAAAATTTGGATGATCTTAAATAAAAGCAGAAAAACAAATTAAGAAACTAAACATTGTGTTATATATAAGTAGTAGTTTTTGCTTGAGAACCAGTAATAGTGACCCAGTATTGGTTGGGCTTTAACAGGAGATGGTCAAATAAACATGCACATAGAGTGTAAGTAAAGACACAAAGTAAGTGTTAATTTCTACAGACCTGAGACAGACTGAGTTGACTTCATGTGTTTTTAATACCAAATCTCTTATAAAACCTCATTATTATTATTAAATAACTGACAAACTACAACAACCAAGGATGTAAATGTTGTCCAAAACATTTAATGCTCTCAATCAGAAACATGGTGGTAAATTTAAGGAGAGAAGTGCATTTGGAGGTGGACCATGCTCTTATTTTGTAGTGTTGGCAGCTGATACTGCAACTTGATGCTGGTCAGGGACTCCATACAAGTTTTTAATGATACGGTGGATTTGCTTACAGCCCTTAGGGGCACACAGGGGCACCAAGTTGAACCGTGAGGGTGGAGGCTGCGTGAGGGCGCAGGTCTGGGTGCAGTTATGTTATGTAATGCAGTCTCTTGCTGCTGCTGCTGCTTTTTAATCAGGCAAAATTTAGACGTGGGAGTGTTTCGTGCTGGGAATTTGCATAAACAAACTAAGATGTCATTTGATGCAAGATTTCCTTTGAAGGAGGAAATCTTCAGTCTGTCCAAGTCTGATCATAGAAGTTTGGCAATTAAATAAGATAGGAAGTGAAAATCTTGTTATTGCAGGAAAGAAGAAGAATGAGCAGAGAAAAGCAGCACAAGCAACCCCCCCAACAAGCATCACAGCGTGTACCTGATGTCGAGTGTGCGAGTTCCGACGTCCACGGCTACAGAGGAATACCACAAGAGTCATAGATGGAGAGAGAAAGACAGATAGGGGAAAAAGCAAGATCTAAATTAGCACCAAAGCAGCTGCCCACCAAAGAATTTAACAAAAAAAGCACCTTTAATCCACTCTGTGCTGGCATCACACCCCAAAGTAAAGAATGTGAGGTGGGGGTAGCCAGGCAGGAGGAAGCCAGAGGAGGGAGGCAGCAAACCTTATCAGCCCAGCATCCTCTCCCCGACTGCCATTTATCCTGCTGTTTCCTCTGGCCTCTGCTCTCACTCTGGATGGGGAGACGAGATCTCTGCCAGAGCAGATCAGTGATGCCAGGTCAGCAGTGAGCCAGGGGAGCTGATGGACAAACATTTATCCCTCCAACTGCTCTTCCTCTCCTCCTGCTACCCTCCACATCTATCAGGGCAAACCCCTCGGATGCAGACTGCCAAAGCTCACCGACTCATGAGGAAGGTTTCCAGAATCCATCTTAGCACAAATATGTTGTTTGATGATGAATAATAAACCAAAGCTAAGATGTTTTTGGAGAAACCCACTGAAATGGTCAGAAACCCAGAGCAAGACAGAAAAATAGACCCGGGGAGGAACAGAGTCAAGCAGTAGATTATAAATAAAGTACCTTGATAAATGACTCCAAATTGCCATTAAATAATCTAACATTAAAAACAGAGCGGGGTCGACCCCGCCGGGTGCCTGTGTGGGTTTTGAGCAGCCCGTTGGGATGTCTACAATACAAGAATGCATTAAAATAAGCAAACATTGCAGTTTTTATTCTAGAAACTCTAATCTCTGTTTACCCTTCACCTTAGTGTCCTTCAAAAACCTGAACTGAAGTCAAGGCTCCACTCAGCATGATTGACAGGTGAATAAGGGCTTTTCAGACACTGTTGAAACCAAACATTTACTTATTTTCTATATTATCTTTTTTCCCCCTTTTCCTTCTAATCTCCACAAGACTTCACATGCCACAGTGAAATGTCAGAACCGCAGGGAGCATCATACGTGTCAGCATCCACCTCATGACAGACCCTGCAGGGAACAACCTCTGTTGGGGGTGCGAATACGTGTGCTGGTGTGAGAAACATAATGTGGTTTGGCTTCTCATGACCTGCAGGATGGAAATAAAGAGACGAGGACTTTGCTGCTCTATCAAAGGAACAAAACTGTTTAACTAAAATGGCCCAAAGATATTTTAAAAATCTTATAAATACAGCGGAGATCATATCTCAACATTATTCATATCTTTAAAGGAGATAATTTATTTCTAATGTAAGGACCTTTCACTGGATCGGAGAAAGTGGTGTCTGAGCTGAAACCAAAAATATAAAGTTTAATATATTACAACATAGAATAAAGAATATATTGAAAATGGTTAGCTGTAATCAATTACAAAATACCTGACACATAGTTAATTTTCAAAGTAGCTGTTTTATTTTTGCAGCTGCAGAGTTTATTTATCTTTTTCAGCTACTCATGACAGTTATTTAAAAGTGCAAAATAAACTGTTATTTATGGAGGAGAAATAGATACAGAGGATCTGTATTTTAGTGTATTTACTGCCAGCATGTAGCAGTCAGTACGAAAAGTAGCTTTGGTCCTTCCTTCCAGCAGAGCGGGACGCAGACTGGAAGCTGGAGGTCTAGAAGTGATGCAACGCTGATGATACACACAAAAGGTGGATTTCCTTTTATTTATTTATTCTTACGCAATGCTACTTTTTTTTTTTTTATTGTTTTATCCATTTTCTGTCCAGGCGGTCTTTATTTCCCGGAACTCTTTGTCCACCTGGTAAATAGCGGTTATTGTGTCCCTCTGCACCACCTACCCAGCTGGAGCACCGCCCACTCAGCTGGAGTACCCAGCAACTAGAAAGAAATATTATTTAACACTAAAAAAATTGTTACCAATCTGAGATGTATCTCTACATATTTATTTTATAAATTAAAAAAAAAGAGACTAAATTACTGACATCAGTACTGTCATCTAGCAGACGCTTTTCTCCAAAGCGATTCCCCCCTGTGGGAGACGAACTTCGATTTCCTGCATGGCAGACGGATGCCACACCGACTAAGATAACCAGCTCGCATGTTCTGACACAGCTATTCTGCCTTCCTGACACAAGTAATGCCCATGGCGTGCCCACCAATTAAACATTTTTGAGTGTGTCAACATGGAATCTCTGTCTCGCCCCCCGAAATATTCCTATTATCCCCTCCCGAGCCAGCATGGAAATGATGTATATATTTATTACAAGCGCCCGCTTTAGAGTTGATTCTGATTTATAAACAGAAATAGGTGTAGGACGTGCGTGCGCACGCTTTGATAAATCTGAAAGTAGAAGTGTCACCTGCAGTTTGCTTTGCTACGCACAGTTTGATAAATGAGGCCCCTGAATTTTTATTTAAAGGATGACAAAAAAAATAAAAAATAAAAAATGTTGAGCTAATATTTAAATGCGCAGCCACACCAACGACAGTAACATATAATTGTACTTAAATAAAACTTTATATAAAATACTGAAAGAGATCAACCACAGTTTCGAAGTGTTGCGCTTAACATTTCACCATTGCCATGCAAGTCTTTTTGGACCTAAGAATGACCATATTTGGACAAGAATATGGAAACAAGATGGGGCTTTTAAAACCTAAACAGACAAGAATATGCACTTTATTATCTCTTCAATTATTGGTGTGGTTTGAAAATGACCTGCTGTGCATTAGGAAGTTTTGAATCCAACAAATTCCACTGTTTCATGTTCTTAGTCTCACACACGTGCACCATGACAGTAAACTGACACTGATAATTTAGCTTTTTTTGATTTGGCCTAATTTTTCAGCCTTGGAATCATTACAAGTTTGACCATATATGAAAATTATCTTTTTATCATGTGAATTTATAATATATCTCTAACAGGTGACAGGCTTCCATGGCCATTAAGCAGTTAAGATGAAACATCTCACAAAAGGTTCTTTCACTGTTAAAGGAATTCTGGGTGTGTGCGGTGGTTTCAGTACTTACAGGAGCTTTTATGCATGCATGTGCCAGAGTGTATTTTACCTTGTGGTCATGTAGTCAGCTCTGTGGCCTGCAGCAAGAAACAGAAATAAGAAAAATGAGAGGGTGAAGCTGGTCGCGTGGACAAGCCTGGACCCATCTCTGAGGTCCCTATGGTGAAATGTGCATACGGCCAATGAAGCATTTGAAGTGACATCTGCCTACAACCGCTGGCCAATGAAAACCCAAACGTCCGAACGTTCACCTACACACTTCATCTCATAACTTGCACATGAGGGAATTAAGGCTATCTCATATTTTTAACTAGACACAACCACAAAGAAGAAAGCCGTGAAGAAACAGGTGCATGCAGACATAATGATCATTATAGGAATACATGAAGGGACACGTCTTGAAGCAAAACAACTTCCAGTTAAGGAAGAAGTTTGAAACGTGCCCATGTGGTCCTGTGAACAGGATATGACCAGTCTCTGTGACAGAGTGACTCATATTTCAGCTCATTGACAAAAATATGATTAAGGAAAACAGGAGGCCTTCCTCTGCCTTGTAGCTTATGGCTCCATTAAGCCTATTACTCATTAAGTGGGCAATTTGATGGAGACCACCAGGACTGCCGGTTAGTGTGATGACTGACAGATACAAATTGAGATCCCACCAATGTAGAACAAGCAGAGCTGATGCAATGACCACCACCCCTAAAACACAAGGAAGTCCATTAACTGTGGAGCAAATCAGTCACTAAGACGGATAATACAAGTTCACAGTCACTGACTGACTAAACCCAGATTAACATTGACTGTTTAAAGCATTGACTAGTGGGAAAAATTGAGGCAAACAAAGGGAGGTTTGTCACAGAAGAGGCTAAAATTACTGAAGTCAAGCAGCAGAAAATAAAGAGACAAATTTTACAACCGGTAATTTACGTCGGCTGCGTGTGAATGCCGATCCCGGGAAAAGACTGAAGGACAAACACTGCCTGAAAGGATGTGAGAACAAGAAGAGGGATGACTCGAAGAGGGGAGGGGTAAGTAAAGGGATTGTGACTGTACCATCGCCGATCGTTCTCTTTAGCAAGTCGTGTTTGGCCTGCAGTTTGGAGATGAGATTACTGCCCTCCAGAAACTCGCGGAATTTCTGTGGAGAATTGAGAGTAATTACACGCCGGCCATGAGTGCCAGCCAAAGAGCCGGCTCTCAAGACAGCAATCTATGATAGAGCAGCCAAGGGCAAAGGACACGCTGAGAGCTTTTTTAAAGCCTGTATCAGAGCATGTCCATCTTCCCACTGGAACAAGATAGCAGTTTGCTTAACAAAATGGAAATAGTTTGGGAGAGTAAACCTTCTGCCAGGTGGGTGCATAAGATACGATTCTCAAGTTAAATCTAATTTACAAAAACTTTGTGTCTGTATAAAAGCTTCCAAGATTAAATTTAAAGGTTATAAATTAATAAGAAAAGGCATTTTCACTTCTTTTAGAAGAATTACAGCAAAAAAGAAACATAAAAAACATTGTGTGTCTTCATTTTTTTGGCTCACTCAAAGCGATGACCTTCCCTGCACTCACCATGAAGTAGAACTGCTCCGTTTCCTGCTGGTTGGCTCTCCTCTTGGCAATGCTGGGCTTACTCAGGTACGTCTCTGACACAGTGGACTTGACTGATTCTGTGGACCGGCTGTGGTGGAAGCACTCGGACACATCGTAGTCCTCAATGGTTACCATATCCTGGATGGTGGTCAGGGTGGCCTCTGATGTCTTTTTGACCTGTTGAGAAGCAGTTGAAGAGCAAAGAGTTGTCTGCTTAAAAGCTTGATGTCATCTCTTCACTATCACCATGCATCATTCAGGTGCTATCTGAAGAGTCAGACATTCCTTAAAAATCCACTCAATCTGCATGCACTCAGAGGGGGCTGGTGACGAACAGTTCTTTATAGAGATGGTGCATTCACTCAGAAGCTTTTAAGATTAGTTTCCATAACCGGCTGGACCCTGTCAACAGTGCTTCTCCTGCAGCGTGCACACATCAGGAGTTGACCAAGCGTCCCCGTCCCACTTAATGCTAATGACTAATAACTGTGTTTTTATGCATTAATGCATCAAAATAAATGAAATAATTACATCCAAAGATTGATCGCTTTGCATTATTGCATTCATTTTGACAGCTCTAATTAAACTTGAAGACCTGTAAGAAGCGTTCATCCCATTTTACATTTTTATTGTGTTGGGAAATTAATTAATGTAACATAATCATGATAATCGTAAAATCATGATTACTTCTGTGACAATAATTGTACCAAGACAATCCGTAATGGTGACATTAATAGTCATGACTATGTCAATTACATGATGACATAACGCAGCATCTGTTACACAAATGACAGGACACACATATCTGAAACAGCTCCCTGAAAGCTTAAGATACCATTAGCATCTGATTAAAAAAGAAAAAAACTAAATTAATTGTGCAGATTAAAACGAGAACTTGAATAAAACAAATGTGATCTGAGTCTCAGGGCAAAATCTGTTAGAGAAAAAAGTATTAATATCTGGGAAGAAGTTGTAAACTGTGTAAAAACTAAAACTGAGAATAAACTATGAACTGTATTGTGCTGTACTGCTCTGTTACGGATCTTCATTTATTCTTTGATTAGCTTTTCTGCAGCAAAAAAGTAAATTAGATAACAGATAAAAATGGATGTGTCTTATGTTCCTCTAATCCATGCTGCTCTGTCTTGCCTGTTTGTTTGAGTACCGTCAGTCGCCTCATTTGGCATCGTCAGTACTGAATTAGCTTTACATCGTAGGAGGAAATAAGTAGGGTGAGAAACAGTCAGGCTTGGTGCCTGAGAGCTGCCATCCTTGGTAAATAATAATAATGCTACCGAGTAATTCTGAACAGAAAGCAAGGCAGTGTTTGGCTACACCAGGGGGGTTCAAAGGTGGTTCTTGAGGGTTTCTTACAGCAGTACACCTGTAATGGGTCAACATACTTGGACAGAACTTAATAACAAGTAGTTACGGAGAGCTATTTGATTTTAATCAGGTGTGTTGGAGCAGGACAAAACCTCCAGGATTATGGCCCTCACCCTGGACACCCCTGGGCAACATGGTCCAAAAAGAAGAATAGCGTCAGTATCTGTTGGTGAAAGGTGAACTAAGAGAAGAGAAGAAGAGACTCTGCCTCTTTAAAGAACTAATAAGCCTCTGTAAAACACTTTGGGAAGGTGCCTCGCGGCCAGATTTTGTGTAAATACATCTGAAACACAGATTTACTTTCTGTTAACTCTCAGCTGAGTCAGGCTCTGAAAATGCTATGGAAGTCAGCTATGACTCAGTGGTGAAGTTGTCTTACTTCAGTGGCAAGTCGGCTGTTTGATGCCCGGCCTTTTGATAAGTTGAAGTGTTCTTGAGCAGAAAATAAACCTGATATTGCCCCTGATATTCTCATGAGTGTTTTACTGCACGGAAAAGAGGATCCCATATTTGCATCAGGGTTTGCATTACGGGGGAGCTAGGCTGATACTTTAAAGGGGAGCCCTAAAAATCTTCCAAACGATGCAGATAATCCGTTCCGTTTCCTTCGGCACTGTGGACAGCAGCATTGTTTGTTTGTTGTGTGCTGTGAGCGTGCACACAACAACCACCTGATGTGCTTCATTTAGTGGTTAAAGAACTCTCCATCGCTGTTCCTGATTAAACAAGCTGCATACAGTAGTAGCAGTGTTTGTTTTTAACAGCAACCATATTTTGACCGCGCTATGGGCACCCATATATATGCACGTGCACATTACATGCAAAGTCGCGGTGCACGTGCTAAAAAAGGCTCCCCCTAAAGCCCCAGTGTAATTCGAGCTCGGATATGTATAGACTAAATTTATACTGTAAGAAAAAAAAGTACCGAATTTTCCGGACTATAAGCCTCTACTTTTTCCCCACGCTTCAACCATGCGGCTTACACAGAGATGCGGCATTTCTGTACATTTTTCTTCAGCCCTCTGGGGGGCGGTCTAGCAGGAAGTGCAAAAACGAGACAGGCTGTTCTGTTTGATCAGCACTTTTACTGCCGCGTTACAGGCACTGTGAAACAATCAGTACAGGTATATGAATTAACACTTATGGTACAAAATCTTTCTATGTAAATGTCTTATTTCTCAGCATGGATACCGGCGGTTTATAGTCCGGTGCGGCTTTTATGTGACAAAATATAGGTTTCTTTTAAATTTTAGTGGATGCGGCTTATATTTAGGTGTGCTCTATAGTCCGGAAAATACGGTATGTGTTTGTGTGACTAAAAAACTATTGAGAAACGCTTTGTAGAACCTAGATGACATTAAAATGTATGTGTGGGAAACATTTTTACAGTGGATATAAAAAGTACCAGTTTTTGTGACATTAAAAAGCTTTTCCCATCTTTCCATCCACTAAAAAACATGTCCACCCGTTTGGTAAAAGGAAATAATAGAAAGATTTTTTTTTTTAAAGGAAAAAGAAAAGAGATAGGACGGAGGGCTGTAGATACAAAATAATTCTTTGACCACTTGATATAGAGACAGCTGGAAAATAAAGCAGTTACCCTCTCAGTTCAACACTGGAGGCTGTAGAGATGAAGTAGGCAGAGAGTAAATGAAGATGGATTTTTTTTCTAATCTTTCTGAATTATCACAAGGACCACTTTTAGCAGATGTTGGTGGGTCGAACATCGATGTTAGCTAAAAGATCTAAAGATTTCTGGTGCACGCAGTCGGCTAATAGACATCAGAGTTACAGGTTGTTTCTTTTAAAGCATTTGACCTGCGAGTCATTTTGCCTTAAAAAACAACTAAAATGCATAGAGGACTTTGATGTGCTGCAGTGAAGGATTACAATGCTGACATACATGTTTGTGCACACAATGTGGATGTGGTTACAGCGTTATCCAACCTGTCATTATACAAAAACAGACTGCAGGTTGGAACATGGCTAACGGTATCACGCAGGGAAGGAAGGAAACGGTCCATTCTACAACTTACAGCAAATTTTTTTAAATAAAAAATAAACCTTTCGGAGTGCCATGACAGGTACTTACAAAAGGTAACTTATTGTGGCATTTAGTCACAATAAGTGACTAGTTACACTTTCTGAGTGTGTTTGGGCTCCTTCTGCCCCCCTGGCAGCCTCATCCCGGGTGGCCCCATGGAGGCGAGAGGCCCAGCTGTCATACGGAGACAGGAGCCATGCATGCGAGAGAATTGCTCCCAGTGAAAAAGCTGTTGAGTTTATCCATTATTCAGCAGACCAATAGTTACCAGTGTTCACCGTTGGGCTCAATTACAACAGAGTTCTTGGAAAAGCCCTGTGGATATACCCATCAGTCCCTGCAGCTGCACAGCAGACCTGAACAAGGGCCACTTGGATAAAGTTGTAGCAAGTTGGCTTGTTTTTTTAAATACTCAAATATCTTCAACAGTGTGATATCAACATTACACCAGTCAACAGAGAATCAGTGTAGTTTGTATCAGGCTTCATCCAATCATCCAAAACTAACTTCCGTTCTCTCTCTGTGGTTCTGCAGTAACACATCACTAACAGTTATTTCAACATCTGTCATCACATCTCAGAAATCAGACTGCTGTCCAATAGCTTTCAACAGACCCTGTAGTAAGTGTGTAATCTGCACATCATCAGGCTAAGAACACACACACACACACAGAGGCTTTCATGTGCCACCCTGATATTCATCTGGAGGAAAACAAACACTCCCTGCAAAGGAGAAGGTTTTAGATTGCCGGAGTTTAGCGTGAAACATGTTAAGAAATAACATCTCAGTGTGACTGCATATTTGCAGAACAGATGACAGACAGCAGAGGAGGAAAATTATTCTGTGCGAACTTGGGGACAATAAGAAGCAAACGAGATCGAAATGGGGAGTTTATTAAATTTGAAAATAGAGAAGCACATTGAATAGTTGAGGAGTTGAGACAAATGATGTTATAAAAATGTCTGCAGTGAGGCCCCCAGCAGGGTTATGTTAACTTTACCACAACAAAAGAAATGTAGAGGCATCCTCTAGGTTTCCCTCTCCTCCCAGCAGTGATGCAAAGTCAGTTATTCAGCACGTTTTCTTTCCTCATTTCACAGGAGTCAAAGAGGTTTGAGGAAGCAGCTGCACTTGTATTGAGCTCTACCATGTAGCTCTTCCTGTCCAGATACAGACAGACTCTCTTTCTGCTGTACATTTCACAGTGGAGCTTGTAGGCTGCAGCAGAGCTTTGAAAGTTCGTTTTTCAAGGATGTATCTGGCACGCCATGCTCAAGAAGAGAGGCCATCTGGTGATCCTAACATGAGGCAGCAGCACCCTCCACTTCTGACCCACCAGGACATCCGCTTCAGCAAGACGGGTGACAAGGACGTGAAACAATCGGGGCTTGCCAGCTAACACACACACTCACAGGGAGAGCGTTTGTTTGTGCTCACAAATACTGTAAATACTGCAGACCGTGTGAGGTGTGATGACAGCAGCAGGACTGAGATGGGCATGGATTTACTGCTGGGCAACAACACGTTTTTAATCCAAATATAACGGCGCTGCAGCAGGTTGTTGTCACTTCTGAAGACCATAAACTGGCATAAACAGTTTTTTCTTTGCTATAACATAAAACAAAAACAAACATATGAGGTAGCCATGAGAAATCAGGTTATTTACTGAAACCAGCCACAACATTACAGCCTCCTGTCTAACACATTGTAGGTCCCCTTTATGCAGCCAAAACAGTTCTAACCCACTGATGTGTAGACTCAACAAAACCTGTGATGGTGTCCTGTGATATCAGGCAAAGCAGTGTTAGCGGAGGATGCTTTAACTCTGCTGCGGTGGGGCCTCTGTGGATTCCCCAGCATGTCGCAGATGTTACATGTGTCTCTGATCTTTTTAGAATTGCATCAACATCATGAGCCTTTTTTCCTTTGTTCCAGGATGCAATATTTTGCTGAAAGAGGCCACTGCCATCCAATGACAAAGCCATGAAGCGGTTTAAGCGGTCACCACCAGAAAGGTGGAACATGAAGTTAAATCTAAATGAAGACAGGAAACAGGACAGAACATCGCCCTGATGAGCTTAATGGTTGACGCCCTAACCGTACATAGTACGTAGTAGAGTGAGATTGCCAATTTATAGTGCTGTGCAAACATACAGTATATGGTGTAGTATCCCACAATGCACCAGGAAAAGTAGTTTTAAATTGATGATCACTATGCTCAGCACATATATATCATAGTGCATTTCAGTAAAGGAAAAACATATCAAATCTGTGGATTTCAGGTGTGCCATGTTCTTTCACTTCTTTTAAAACCAATTTTTTTTAGCATTAAAATATTAAATACTGCTATTATAAACTAAGTATCTTTATCTTGAATACATTTCTTTTTCTTTTTACTGCAGGCACAAGGCAACTACCTTCTTTGGACCAGTTTCAATAGCTGCTGTACCAACCAATGCATCCCGATTCATGTGCCTTTCAGCTTGACCACATCAACTAGTAAAACCTGACTGTTCACTGGCCTTGTATTCCCTTCCTTTCTACAATTTTATTTTAATCACCTTCACCTGTAAGGGGTTGAAATGTTGCTGTTGAGCATTTTTGTTGAGAGAGAGTGGGTAAGGGTCGAGGCAGAGAGGGGTTTTAGGGGCAGTAAAGGGGGTGGGGGTGGGGCTTGGTGTTGCTTTGGCGTGGCCTGCGGTGGTTTTCCTGGGACGGTTCGGTTCCATCGGGTTCCTGGGCAGGGCTCTGCCGGGGGGGATGTGTGGCCCTTGGATCTGAGGGGTGCCCGCTCTCCGTGTGGCCCGCGCAGCAGCGCCCGGTGCCCGCTGGGCCTGCTCACCTTCGCCCTGGGCTGCTCAGTGGGCCTGCCCCGTCACGCTCCGGTCTGGGCCCGTCCATTCTGGTCTCTCTGCTTTGGCTGTCCTGGGCTCTGCTCTGTGGATCTGCCGGGCCTTTGGGGCCTCGGGTTCCTCCCTGTCTCCCCCTGATGCTTCACAGTGCGGCGTGGTCACGGCCCTCTTACAAGCACACATTTCATCCTTGTTGCACGCTCACAAACGTGCTCGTCTCCCCATCCCCGTCCAACTAGATGTTGCTGGTGTTTGTGTATTCGTACGTCTCTCTACAGGTACGTTTGATGACTGTTGTACTTTTTCATCATTATCTTATTTTCTTTATGCATTATGTAGTACTGTGGTAGTTTATATTGTTTTTGTGAATACTGATGTGATTTAGGCAGCCTAAACAACTTAATTCTGTCCTTTTCTCTTTTTCTCTCTTCCTCTATCTCCCTGTCAGGTTCGACACTGACATATCAAAACTAAAGAAAATAAGATTATAATTAAAATAATAAAAATATTCCAAACATCAAGGGCAGCCATTTATATAACATGTCTCCCTTGGTAGAGCAAATCTGTCCGGCAAATATGGCACACAGACCACGTTCTGTATGTCAGGACGCTGGACAGGAAAATTAAACATAAAAACAATTATCACTAGTGATTGCGTGTTCTGTGTCCTCATATTTCTGGTTGTGAGGAATAAAAATAAAAACAGAAGCAGCCACAGAGATGCTACATGTAGCTACATTTAATTTTAAAATTGCTTAAATCCTGGAGCATTTGTGCCACAGATTATACTGTTGAAATCAGAATTTTGGATAAAGTTATTTGGCTAATGAGGTTATTTTCAGTTAATATCCCTAAAGATGTGACCATTTGATCACAAGGGAATATCAAATCCTAGTGAGTTGAGTTAGCAGATGAATAACAGAGAAAAAGTGCAGCAATGTGGAGGCAAAGAAAAAGAGGAAAACGAGGAATTGAGAGCTAAGAGAAGGAAAACAGGTCAGATGTGATACAAAAACAGACCGATGGATGTGACTGCACTCTTAAACAGCAGCAGTGACAACCCTTCCTCCCTTTGTTCAATAACAAATGTTGAGTTACTGAAGCATGCTGCAGACACATTGAAACAGGGCCACCTGCAAAGAAGGATGCACCTACAATAGGAAAAAAAGTTTTGTGCAAATACAAGGAAATAAAGGGAATTCTAGCAATGGGAGCATAAAAAAAGCTCCCCAGAAAGGATGTGATGGCTACCTGCAGGGCATGAGAGGCAGGAAATATAGTCTGTGCTGTATACAGGACTGTCTCAGAAAATTTGAATATTGTGATAAAGTTCTTTATTTCCTGTAATGCAATTAAAAAACATGAA
>JBAMHW010000010.1:31214982-31225846 GCA_037177495.1 Rhadinocentrus ornatus | reverse complement strand
AGATTCCTTGAGATTTTTGTATTGGACTTTGCTGTTTTGGGTTTTTTTTGTTTGTTTTTTTTTTAAAAGACAAGAAAGTGTTGTTTAAAAAAAAAAAAAAAAAAAAAAAAACCCATTAGTGTTCATTCTGTGTTCTTATAAAGCAAATTCATTAGAAAATCTAAACTAAAGAAATTAATATACTGAAAATCTTAACTGCAATATCAACATGTGGAATATCAATATCATGTGATCATCTCACTATCATAAAGAGAGTTTGACATGCAGTGGGACAAGCGTGGAGCAAGTGGTGGCTGAACTGGCTGAGCAGGCATCCTGTGTGCAGGCTGGAAGCTGTAGCCGGTTCAGGTCCAAGTCCCAGCCGGCCTAGTGTTTAAAAGCGTTGAGTCCCAGATGAAGCTTCAGCTCTCTCCTTTCACTGCTCCCAGCCACAATTGCTTCGATACAGTGCGTTCATGACATTTTTTTTTTCTTTGGTAAACAAAGAGAACTGTAACTCTAGGAGGGTTTTGTGTTTGGTGACAGTGTCCTCAGGTGAACCCAAAGGTTACCGTTTTTCTCAAGTTGATAACGACTCTGCTGTTATTGTTATTCTATTAAATCCCTACCGAGTACAACAATGACGGATCAGTAAGTTTAGAAAGGTTAAAGCACGACACGTTGAGCTGCTTTCATCCATCACTACCTTCAGTCTCATGAGAAGAGTCTTGTCATTTTCAAGGGTATGCCTGAATAATAATAATAATTATAACTTTATTAATCGTGATTGAAATCTAGCCTCCGCATTTTACCCATACCTAGTAGATTTACTGAAGAGCCGTGGGTCGCCATATTTCAGCACCTAGGGAGCAGCTGGGGGTCTTACTCAGGGCCCCACGGTGAATAATCTTCATTTAATAATCTTTTTTAATAACTTGGGCTGCACGGTGGTGTTCTGGTCACTTTCTGCCTCGCAGAAAAAAAGTCACTGCTTCGAGCCTCGGCTGGGATTCGAACAGCGGCCTTTCTGTGTGGAGTTTACATGTTCTCCCCGTGTGAGCGTGGGTTCTCTCCAGGCACTCCGGCTTCCTCCCACTGTGTAAAGACATGCATGTTAGGTCATCTACTCATTCTGAATTCTCCCTGGGAGTGAGTGTGATTGGTTGTTTGTCTCTGTGTTGGCCCTGCGATGGACTGGCGACCTGCCCAGGTGTACCTGCCTCTCGCCTGCTAATTACTGGGATAGACTCCAGCTTCCCTGCAACCCTGAATTGGAATAAACAGTATAAAAAATAAATGGATAAGTTAAACTTGCACATCTGTGGTTTCTTCTAGCTACACGCTTCAGTGGCACAAGTGAATTCTCAGATATGATCTTCATCATTTAAAAAAGATCCAAAAATGATGGCCAAGAAAAGAAAGAAAAGTTCACACGATTTATTATTTGGCTTTGTAAGAAGTAAATAATATCACTAAATAATATAACACTTTTTGAACGCCCGTTTGCCACAGCCACTTTATTTTTCTTACTATTGTCTTACTTCATGTGTCTAGACTTATTTTTACAAGTCCTTTTGATGTTTTTCTATGGTAAGAGAGATCAGCATCTCAATTCCTCCATATGTTCTGACATACGATGAATTGACAACAGAGGTCTTTGAATATGTGATTACAGCAGCATTCTCTGTGTCATTGTTCCATAAACTTCTGCACTTCACAAAATTTACTTCCACCCAGTGTTTCATTAATTTTTCACCAAGATCTTGTACTGATGATGGAAGCGTCCGACCCCAGGTAACAGCACTGCTCCCGCAGGATTGACCAGTAGGCACTAGGCACGATGGCTGCCTCTCTTCTTACCCTGATGCTCCCATCACTCTGGAACAGGGTAAATCTGGACTCATCAGACCACATGACCTTCGTCCATTGCTCTAGAGTCCAATCTTTATGCTCCCTAGCAAACTGTGTCTTTCCACATGGTTGTTTAAGAAATGAGAAGCTGCTCATTGCATCGGTTTGGGTTAAATAACTTGCTGCAGTTGAAATGTGATCACCCTGCAGGAATTATCCAAAAGGAGTTAAATCCAGGTGGCCACTTTTCTTTGTGGTCAGGCTGTTTATAATCATGTAACATCCCAGCATTTAACATTGTGTGACAACACAGAACCTCTTCTAGTCTACATGTTCCTCACAGGTAAAGCTGCAGAAGGACATGAAGCAAAGAGGATTAGAGTCTCAATTACCGCCTGCTAGGCTGGTGTCTGAAATTAGTCTCACTGGGTGACCTGGCCGATCAGCGACACCTACCTAACCACCACCTGGTGTGCATGTTCCCTGACTCGTAGCTCTTATTTAATCAGGACCTAAACAGAAGTGAAACCCTGGATAACCAGAACCTAAAATAACCTTGTCTGGCACAAGGTAACCTCAGGCATGTTGGGGAATACTGTGAAGGTAAGGGACTAAAAAAACATCCTTATTTTGGTGCAATAAAAGTTCTAATAAACTGGCTTTTAAGTGTTAATTCCTGCAGAAAAAATCCTAAAGACACAAGACTTTCTCTTATTGGAATATCCTTTAGCACCTGTCAGTTGAGTGGACAAAACCTTTGACTATCTGTCAGATCTAACACAAATCCACTCCTTCCCAGTGAGGAGTCTGGGAGGGGATCCAGAGCTCAATGAAAAGCTTTCTCAGGAATCACATGAGCTGCAGGACAGTGTGTGCGTGAGAGAAGCAAAGAAACGTGGCAGTAAAAGAGCATGACATTCGACACAAGTTGTGCGTGTTTCCACCAGAACAGCTTCTCTCAGAACAATGCTTTGAACTTGTGTAACACACTGTAAACTGTACGTTTGTTTACCGAGTCCTGTGTTACACAACCAAGTCGCTGATTTATTTAGCTCAACTTCTCCCTTTCATTTTACAAGACTCTGCTGGGGGGAGGGGGGTTTCCAACCTAGTCTAATCCATTCAAATGATGCTACAAATGGGCTTCCCCATTTAAAGTTCATACCATCTGTATTCCAACCACATTAGAAAGATGAAACAACCCCAGAGAGGAGAAACCAAGGCAGCTTTGAGGGAGTGGTGGGTTTCATATTGCTGCGGTGCAGAAACAGCAGCTGTATACCCTGCAGGCTCAGTGTGTGTGTGGCACTCAGCGTATATTACTGTCCTGTCACCGAATCACAGGCTTTTATAAAATGACATGCATAAGTAATATGAATGTAGCACTATCATTTAAGTGCCAGGAGAATAGTTTTAAAGAAATTAGACAGCCGATAGTTATCATCTACTCTTTACAGTATCCGTGGATATAACGAGGCTGGTAGGGGGTGTGTGTGAAAGTGGACTTTGGTTCCAGCGAAAATGCACCAAACATAATGATAAATATTTTCCTCACAAAACTCCATATAAAACCAACCTTTGTGTATTTCTGTTCATGCACAAGTCCCACACACAAGTTTAATACTTTAGTTCAGATAATTTAACCATTTTGCATGACTAAATCTAACTAGTACTTCTAGATGCTGCATTTATTTAGATCCTGATACCCCATTAAAAAAAGTTGTTATATAGCCACCCAATTCAGACTCAAGGATGACTCATTACTTCTCCCATCATGCTGCCTAATGTCACCTCTGCGTAGGTCAACGAGTCTGTACCTTTTATACCAACCCTCTCCATGGTGTTAAACTAGTCTTAAAGACGTGCATGTATAAAACAGACACATTTTTGTGGCGAGGAAGCAGAAAAGTTCTCATGACTGAAAGAAAATCCTGTGATGCAAGCACACAGAGCAGCATTTTCTCTTCATCCTGCAGTGTGTAAAGATTCAGGATGCACATCTGAAAGTGATGCTTAACTGGGTAGAGGTACTGAAGTGGCTCCACCTCAGTTCAGCACTGAAAAAGTCCAACTCACCACATTTGTATGCCAAAATGGGACAATGTCAACCTGAGCAAAGTAATATCTAAAAACATTTTTCTTTAAACTTGTCAAAGTAGGAAACTGTGCAGGTTCTGCCAATAACATCCCCAACAAGGAGATAGGAAAACTGAAGCATAGAGGTCTGATATATTAATTCTGTTATTTACACCTGCTCCTTTTCTATAAAGACACATTTGGCTTCTAGAAAAACTTAAAACAGCCTCCAGCTTCGGGGAATCTACCTTGTAGCTGCATCGACAGAATGTAACTTTCATAAATAAAACAAAGAGCCAGATGTATTAATAATGAAAACGGAATACATGTGATAAGATCTTTCCAAGCATAAAGAAAGAAAGCAAGCAAGAAAGAAAAGAAAGAGTGCAGTCTTTCTAAGTGACACTTTGGTTTTATTGTTCTTGTTAAAGTGTCCACAACACAGCACTGAGTAAATAAATACTCTTGCTGTACAGCAAATGGGTCACCTAGAGGATGTTGATGAAGTCAGCGGGACCACTCTGGAGTCCTTCTCTGTGTTTACGCCACACAGCATGAACCCTCAACATCCAAGGAAATAAAAGCACAGGTCTTTGATGTGCTGGAGGGGTGACAACAGTACAGCTGTCTCCTCGCCGCTGTGAGGAAGCCCACGTTACATCGGAGACTTCTTGTTGTTTGTGCCTCATTATTGAAGCTCTGCTGAGATCAAAGGCTCTGGGAAGCTTTAATTAGAGGGTGAACTGTGACCTCCCACCAGGCTGCTGCTTGTCTGCACAATGTCACCTGGATCCACAAAGAAAACTTTGAAGAGACAAACATTCCATAATCTGGTTAAAAGGTGTGGATTCCACAGCGAGCGCCGGTGTTGCAGGTAAAGGAGTTGCTGTGTTACGAGGATTTGACAAAGTGCCCTCAGAGTTGTACCATGCTGTAAATCAACAGTAAAGGAAGTTTATCATTAGGGTTATCAAGGAATGTTGGGAAAGGGGCGGCACCTAGACTAACCTCTGAAAAAAATGACTCTAATTTACACATCTGGCTTCCGTAGTCGAACCATAAGCCTTTAAATGCTCTCAAAAGGAAATGACCGCTGCAGCTTCCTGTTTGTGTTCTGGAGGTTTGGACAAGTATTTAGGCCAAACCTCTATATGATCAGATGAAACAGAAGCATCAAGAGTTTTCTTTTAATTTAAAAAGAAAAACTTAAAGATTAATTTATGTTTGTTCTTTTTAGCTTTTTTTTAACATGAGTAAAGTTTTAAGGTTTGCAGTGGAGCAACAAGAATCCAGAAATAGAACAAATAGTGCACACAAAGGCACTCCTCTGAATACAGAACACTTTGTAATTTAGCTCTGTGGTGAGTTCATGTGACTCCTGCTGCATAGGAGCTCATAATCTGTAAGGGAGTTGTCATCTTTGTGGTGGAAAATGCAGGGGATCGGTTTTGGTCATGAAAGTCGTGGGATACTGAAGGCATAATGATCTAAGCTGCGGTAACCAAGGTTCAACTGCATTACTCCAGCTCAGAAAACAAAACCACAAGGGCTCAGAGCATCATCCCGTCAAATGCAAAGCTGAACATACTTTCCTTCATATCGCACGACTAAATATACAACACTGTCAAATAAATGGGTTCATTGAAAATGAGACGAGGTACTGGAGACACTGTTTGACCGCTAGGAAAAATCTGGATTGTGTTAGTGGTGCGTTCATCTGTTTTCTTGATCAAAGAGGAAAAAAACATTTGACCTCTTTTAGTTAAGTTAAGTTAACATCAGCATTTTGAAGACAAACTTTAAGACAAAAGCATTAAAAAGAGACTTCTGGGGGGAAAACAGGTGAGGAAACGGTGAGGAAGCAGCCTGCAGTCACATGCTGCTTCAACTGGAAATCACATTAACCGACATAAGTGAATTTGTGCTAAATACAACACACATGACAGAACAGAAGGACATTTATAGACATGACATTTCTCATGACTTCCTCTGCAAATTTGCCGTCATCAGAAAATTCATTATAAAATTTGATCATATTTCTTTTGATTTCTGTTTTTTTTTCCTACGCAGCATCACATCTATGACGCCACTAAAATGAATCAATAATCAACCCGAAGGAAGCAAACTTTTAAAACCTGTTAACACACACATAATGTGGTTGGGAGTAATTAGATCACACGGGCCCAGGATATCGGCACATATTCGAACGGTTCCTAACTTCACCCAAAAGTAAGCAAAACAAAATGTACTGAACTTTAAAAATGTCGCCTTCAGCACAAAACATGGTACCAATTTGCTTCCCATTAAATTGTCATAAAAACTCCTAATAAATTCATAATAAACAAGTTGAAAACGAACATGCTTTGGGAGAGTAATTCATCCCCCTCTGATGCTGGTGTGTGGACAGTAGACCAATAAACTGCCTGGTGCAGCCCTGTAGCGTACACCTGTTAATCATGTTTCACTGCTTTCAGAGGATCATTGTCAAGTGAATCACAATTTTTATCGTTTGTATTGTATGTTTTGTGTTTCATCTTGTCATTCTGTATGGACGCCAGGAAGACTAGCATGTCCCACTTTGGACAAAGCTAATGTAGAGCAAAAGTTTGGACATCTGTTAGTAAAATAAATTTAGAAGATTATGAAAATGAACATAGCCAAATTGTTGACTATGGTGTTAGTTTCATTTTGCAATAAGCTTGTATGCCAAAAGCACCGGGGACATTTCACCAACGGAAGAAAGAAAAGACTTTAAAGGTGAGCAACCGTTCGGATTTACTGAAATCAGAAGCATCGCCACAGTGAGGCAGAGAAGCTGTTCTGCAGCTTTACGGCTCATCAAGACAACTCTAGCCAGAGTGCGTCCACCAGGCCTGCAGCGCAGTGTTTCTGAAGCATCCGTGAAGCGTCGTGACGCTCCGCAACCACAAAAATACGTGGCTGTTCAGGTTTTTCTGCTTGCCGCTCGGAAACCTCATCAGTCCAAAGCAGAGTGGATCATTCAGGCAGAAAGTCAGTCGATGAGAAGCAAAGTGGATCTGGTTGATTAAAAAATAAAACACTACGTGAAGACTTTGGATCGCGTTTTATTCTGAAATTTCAACAGTATGTCGCAAGCAGCAGCACAGGCACCAAGCCGTCAGGTGGGAGATGGTCTAACTTGATACCTGACACCATGGATAGCGAGACTTTTATCTTAGAGGTGGAAAAACAAGCTTTAAAACCCATAAGATCAATAAAATTCTAAGGATTGGAACAGCTGTCATACTTTGGCGCTCCCAACTCTTTTTTCCCACCTACATTTTAAACTAGAAGCAGTTCTTCAAACTTCATGTATTTTCTGTCCTCACCTTCTTGAGCAGTCGTGTGGAGTCCTCGCTGATCTGCATGAACCTCATGATGACGTTGTTGAGGTAGATGTCACTCAGAGTTGCATGGTCCTTACTTTCCCTCCTCACCTGGTTCAGCAGCAGGTACCAACAGTTGACAGGTGATAGCAGGTTCTGGTCTTTCCTGAAATGGACCAGAGGACACAGTCAGATGTCAGGAGGAAAAAGCTAATAAGCTTCCAGCTTATCAATCACATGTCTGTAATGGGAATTAGAAAGCAAAAACATTAGATTTTCCTGTGATTAAGGTTCTTAATGAGCCTTTATATAATATTTGTCATTTTAGGCAAGAGATTTCCCAAGCAGTATGTTTACAAGCACACTGAGGGCAATAAAAGCATTGGAGAGAAGCACAGTAGGCATCCCCTTGTATCTAAAATCCCACGTACATCTGGCTCCTGTAAAAAGATACCACATACCCTGCAATGACAACACGGTAAAGTAGTAAGTACTTTCTATCAATGACATTTTTGGGGCAGAACTTTTGGGGTGATCTGAGCCAAGTTGACTTCTTACAAGCAAAGAAAAGTGTGCCTGAAGTTTGAGAAGCCACAGATGTATTTTCAGATAGACTTAAAGTAGAGTTACGCACAAGCTGTGACAGCAGAACACAAGGACGGAAAGAGAAGGGTAAGAATAGAAAAGCACGGGGAAAAATAAATAAATAAACATACAGAAGTCTGAGAGACGTTTCCTGCACTGTGTGCAGGCTGCTTCCAAGCTAACTGTAGGACATTGTCCAGGTCAAAGCAAGCTGGGGCCCTGTGTAAGCACTGGCCTGCAGGCAGACTTCCTCTGGGTTAATCTATAACATTCCTCCTGCCTGCAAAAACGTAGCACACAATACCAGCGTGTGTGTGTGAGTGTTTTGGAGAGGTTTTAAGGCTGGGTCGTGGTCAAGTCCTGCAGGAACCATATGGAAACTCGCCTCTGCTCCCCTCCTTTACAAAGTTAGTTTGCATAGACAGGCAGCACTTGTCAGCACAACAGGTGAAGCCTTGCACTCTGCAACTGACCCAGCCCTGAACTAAACGTCACAAGTGGTGACACATCTGCTGGAAGAGCAGAAATAAGGCAAATGAATAACTGATGCAAACATTCCAGAAAGCCGAAATGTTTCCTGAGACGGCACAAAAACAGGAAGTGAACCATGTTTAATAAGGACGATATACATGGATATGAAAAACATCCGAGAGCAATCATTTTGAAACACGAAGAAAACGGTATGTCAACGAACTGATCAGACAAAATGCTGAGTGATGCCTCGTGAGCAGGCAACAGGAAACATGCAAGGATATAAGTGAAATAGTCTCAGAGCTGCTGCAGCTTTATTAACATAATCCTCTTTGCATTATGTATCAGGGGAGTGGAATTCTTCTGGCTGATACTAAAGCTAGACATGTGAAGGTAGCACGTGAGTGCATGTGCAGAGGCAAAATGCTAAAGTGGTCCCTGTCATGAGGATGAGGGTTACGCACATGAGCTTCTACATCACTAAATAAATAACCTTCTAAACTTCAAAAGCAATCCTCCGAGTTTTCTTCAACATTCTCCCTCCATGGCTTGTTTCTGTCAGCACGGCCTGGCCTGACTGAAGCAAAACATCGGGACACATGAAAATCACACACATAAGCTTTGAAGAGATGCTGATTTCCATAAATATAATAACAGTTTGTTAAGTGCTTATGTTTGTTCTTTAACAGACTAGCCTCCTAAATACATCTGGAGGCCCAGCTTTAAAAAGAGGACAGACTAAGAAAGTGGGTGGGAAACTCACTCACAGGCTGTGACGACATAACACCCTCTGAGAGTTGCTTACCCCACATAATGGCAGGAAAATCTCTCAATGTCATCATTCCTTTCCCCCCCCCTCAGCCAGGGCAGGAACTGGGTCAGACCGACTCACCGAAGGATAGCCGGACCCCTCCAAGTGGCTCAAAGACAGGTTTGAAAGGGGAAACTAATGTCCAGGGGAGGCAGGGAGGGAGATGAACGAAGCAGAGAACTTGTTAGCAACTTTTCCCCTATCAGTGTGCACGTGTGTGTTCCATCTATTCATGTTGTGTAAATCAATAAGTAACTGGGTCAATGTCAACATACTTGTGCTCTCATCCAGTAGGTGGATGCTTACAAGGGACAATCAGCACTTTAGTATGCTGGCGACTAAAACAGGAGCTAGAGGCAAAATAAAAGTGCCGTCCTGATAACAATCGTTAATAAACTTCATTGGCGGCTGACCTACAATGTGGCCTTCCAGTTGCCTCTGGAGCGATGTGAATCCTGCAGTTATTTTAAAAAGAAGAATCAGTGTGGCAAATCGTCACGAGAAGGAAACATGTTGAGCTTACTTACATTCACTCATCGCAAACAGCAGGTTGCTGCGAGTGATGTGTGCCATTTTGTTCCCTTTGCAGCCGCAACATGCTCCACACCTTTTTTAATCCTCAGAGACAAAGCCAGGAAGTCTTTATATCAGGAGCCTAATTCTACACAAAAGCTTCCTATTTAAGACCATCCCAAGTGTGACTTAGGCAAAATAAATTATTCAACGCTTCTTCTGTGTCTCCGTGTCCCTCCCTGTACAAACTTTGCATTATACAATATGTGTCTGTTTGCATGTGTGTGTGTTTAAGGAAAGACTGGAGAGAAAGAGGGAATGTTTGCTCGAATTTGTTCGCTGGTTGTGCAAACAGCCATTGAAGCACAAATGAATGGATTCTCAACAAAGTCCTGCTGTGTGTTGGGCACCGTCATGCTGTCCTGTTGTCTTATTAAATGAAAAGGATAAAACACTAACAGCACTGATTTTTGCTGTAATCAGAGGCTGCTGCTGTCTGTTGTGCTGCAGCATCGTCTTATCTTTTAAAGCAAATATATTCTACATCATTATCTTGCTGGTTTACCAGCCGAACACCATGTCTACTGTACAGTTTCTTAACTTGACTGTAGTAATATGCTCAACATAAACAGTTGTGTCACTTCTTCACTGGCTTCCAGTTGCAGCGCATCAGATTCAAAGCTCTGCTTCTGGCTTACAAAACAATAACCCAAACATCTCCTGTCTACCTTCACTTCTTCATCCAGAGCTACAATCCAACTCCACATTTATGCTCTGCCAGTGAAAGACGCCTAGTGCTCCCACCACAACGCGGTGCAAAATTTGTAACTAGACTCTTTTCCTCTGTTGTTCCCCGGTGGTGGAACCATCTACCAAACTCCGTCCGATCCGCAGAGTCTTCATCCTTTTAAGAGCAAACTAAAGACTCACTTGTTTAAGGAGCATTTCCGCACTTAGCTTAACTCTTCTACCCAAAATCTTTCACTCAACTCAGTACTGAATATGCTGCATGCTGATATTGTGTGATGAAATCACAATCTTGTATTTAAAAAAAAACAAAAAAAAAAAAACCTGCGTCTAGCACTTCATGACAGAACCTGGGTCCAACTGGACTCCAGCAGTCTGACTACTACTTAATTACGATGTCGCACCCAGTTTGAATTCTTGCTTGTGTTGTTCTTATTCTCAGATGTAAGTCGCTTTGGATAAAAGCGTCTGCCACATGACTGTA
>JBAMHW010000010.1:31181000-31198135 GCA_037177495.1 Rhadinocentrus ornatus | reverse complement strand
GCCTTCTTGATGATGGCGGTGACGTTCTCTGACCAGGAAATGGTGGCCGAGATGGTGACGCCCAGGAACTTGATGGTACGCCCAGGAACTTGATGGTTCCTGGGCATTTATAGATCCATGGAAACACTGGTCAGCGCTGTAGAGAGCATTCATAAACAGCCTCTTTGCTTAAAACTGCATTTTAAAACTAGATGTGTGACATTAAGATATTAATGTCCTGGGAAAAAAAAAGATGTTTAAGTGCAATAATAAAGTGTCTCTGAAGATGTAAAAACTAAACCAATTCTAGGCTAGAAATTACTTGAAACTGGATCTTTAAAGAGCCCCAAAGCAGCACCAAAACAAATAAGATCTCAAACATAATCGCATGAAAGAGAACCAAGTCAATAGCAGGCAGGTAGTCAGGAAAGAAAAGCGTCATCTTCTACTCATGTGTTCCCCTCTTGTCATGCCACAAAAAACAGCACCTTGCAGGATGTGTGGTTTCTGGGCCTTTGAATGGGTTTAGCCTGCAGAGGACAAACAGCCCTACTATTCAAGACCAGGCCTGTAATTCCAGAGAGAAGGGAATGTGTTGCTAGCCCACTGGGAGGAGAGAGGCAGAAAGAGAAACATAGGGGGGAAGCAGGAATGGAAAGAAGCTGATTATTAGTTGAAAAAGTGTTGCAAAGATTTCCGGGCATGGCACCGAGCTGAACAGTCACATAATTTAGAGGCCCCCAGGGGGTCGATTTTCCCCCAACAGAATTACAAGATTAAATCAGTCAAAAGTTGAGTAGTATTCCTAAATGGGGAATGGGAAGAATGGTTAAAGGGAAACTGCGACAAACTGCAGAACTACGACAAGAAACGGCCGAAAAAGACAACAGCACCTGCAACAGTTCTGAGCACAAGGCTATGGAGGCTATTCAAGCTAGCATTATGCCGGAAATACAGACATCTCGGGCAGAAGTAAAGAAAGATTTTACCGAAGCTATGGACCGACTGAGAAAAGAGCTGGGGGACTTTCGACAAGAGATGGGTGGAAAGCTCAATAAAGTGGTCGCTGACCTGAAAGAAATTACAGAGAGGGTCGCAGAGGCCGAGCAAAGGGTCGCGGATATGGAGGAGCTGAATACAGAGAGCAGAGAGGCCTTCGCATATGTACTGCAGTTACAGGAGAGAGTTCAGAGTTATCGAAACAATATACACATCCACGGAGCTCCCGAGGGGGCTGAAGGTGATAACATACAGGACTTCATTGAAAAGTTTATTCAAACCCAGCTGTCCCTACCGAACAACACCTTGAACATTCAACGGTGTCACGGGTCCCTCGGAGCTAAACCCCCGCCCGGCGCAAACCCGCGGCCCGTGCTGGTTTACCTACAAGAATTTAAAACCAAAGAACTAATACTTCACTCTGCCTGGAAAATTAAACAGATACTCTACGAGGGTAAAAGGGTGTTTTTTGAGCAAGGTTACCCCACAGAGATTGTCACGAAAAGAAAGGCCTGTTCCACGATTAGAAAGTCACTGAAAGAAAAGCGTTTGCGCTTCCGACGCTTCCGACGTTTCCGACGTTCTACCCTGCAAAACTCTGCGTGTTTTTTGACACAGAGCCGATTATCTACAGCAGCGCGTCACGAGCAAGAGAGGAGTTAAGGAAGAGGGGTATAATCATAGACGGTGCTGGAGAGAGAGAAAAGGCTTCTACTGGAGCTGCGCCCTTACCGGGATTGAACCGCCCACCTTGGAAGACGGTGGAGGCAGGCTCGTGCCGGGGCTGAGAAACGCGCATGAAGCATCCAGGATAAATTAAAGTCATTCAAATGCAATAATGAGGACTAATAATGCACTCTTCTCTTCAAAGTATTCCCAAAGTAATGAGCAGCCCTAACAGTCTTATCACAGAAGAGTGGACCACAGAGGCCTGAGTAATCTGGTGCATTTAATAACAAGTGTCTATGCGTTTTCCCTTTGACACTAGACACTAAAAATGACCACTGCTCTGGGAGCGATCACTGTACAGATGTGATCTGCTTTGTTTATTGCTTGCCGGAGATGTAAATCCGCAAGAAGGAGGACCCCTACTGTGAGCAGGCCATCCCGCCCGTGGTGTTCAAACTTTCAAAGTCACAATGTTGTATTATTTTTAATTGTGTGGTATGTTTTTTTCTGTACCAGCAGACAGATGTTTTACTGTTCTGGTCATGCAGGGTTTAAAGATATGATTAAAATCTAGATTCCATAAAAACTCATGCTTTATCAAGAATATAAAATCATTACCCTTAACGTCAATGGGTTGCAAAACCCAATAAAGAGAAGTAAAGCGGTTGCTAAAATGAAAAAGTAAAAACAGGACATAATCTTCTGGCAGGAAACACACCTCTTCAAAACCGAACATGAGAAATTAAAGAAGATGGGCTTTAAAAACGCTATTATTCCTCGCTTGAACAGGGAAACACCAGAGGTGTGCCTATTCTAATGTCAAATAAATTAAACTTTCAGTTATCTTCACAAATCACGGAAAAAGAAGGAAGTTACATACTGGTAAGAGGTTTTATTGATAATAAGGAAATTACATTATTAAATGTTTATAGACCCCTGGAAGCACTAAGCAACTAACCAAGAAGATTTTTGATATGCCATCGGTGGAAGCATCAGGTGTAGTGATTTGTGGTGGAGACTGGAATACTAACTTATGCCCCTCCCTAGACTCTTCAAATAATCTAAAAAAGACTGGCTCCGAAGGAATATACATCCGAAAACTAATGAAAGAAAATGGCATCGTTGCTGTGTGGAGGGAACTACATCCTGCAGAGAAACGCTTTACTTTCTTGTCCCGTCCCCACTTAGTATATTCCAGATTTGATTATTTTTTTTATGTTTGGCATGAATAGACACAGGATCATAAAAAGTGACATTGGGGCAGGAGACATTTCCAATCAGGCAGGGATTTACTTAGTAGTTCAACTTGACAACAAACCCAAGGAGACCCTATGGAGACTTAATACAGGGCTCCTCAACGACCACAGTGTCAAGAATAAGTGAGAAAGGAATTAAAAGATTACATAAATCACAATGGCAGTGGTTCAGTGACCCCCAGCACAATATGGGACGCAGCCAGGGCGGTTCTGAGAGGAAAATTAATAAAGTGGTCATCTCAAAAGAAGAGAGAAAAAGATAAACAAACAAGAGCATTGCCTGAAAAGATAAAAACATGTAGAAAAAAGGCGCTAGTAATATTTTGAAAGAGATTATTAATACAAAAGAAATCCTAAATGACCTGTTGAGAGCAAAGCTAGTCAAACAAAACTTTTATGAAAACAGGTCGAAATCTAAAAAGCTACTTGCATGAAGAATAAAAAAAACTACAAGCTGAACGAAGTATACAGAAAATTAAGGACCCCTGGTCCTAAAAAAAACTTATCATGACTTAGACAACATACAAAATTCCTTTGAAATATATTACAGAGCTGACAGATGTTGCAGCCTACTTATCATCCTTGGACTTACCATCGGTAGGAACAGAACAGAATAAGTTACTAACAGATGATATCAGAAAAGGAAATAAATAAAGCTATATCGGATTTGAAATCGAATAAGATGCCGGGTGCTGACGGCTACCCAGCAGAATGCTTTGAGACATTTATAGAAATTCTAATAACGTTATTAAAGAAATGTAAGTATGTCCTGCAAAGGGGGGGAGACCCTAATATCCTGGAGACAAGCTATGATTTCAGTAATTCCTAAACCGGGTAAGGACACGACTAAATGTGGATCTTACAGGCCCATTTCGGTATTAAACATAGGTTATAGAATGTTCGCATCTATAATGGCAAAACGCTTGCAAAACATTTTCCCAGAACCAGTTATTCAGATCAAACGGGTTTTGTAACAAATAAAAAAACACATGACGAGCATTAAATCTTATAGACAGTATGGGTAAATGTGATAGAGAATCAGTAGCTATAAGCCTCGATGCTGAGAAGGCGTTCGACTCAGTCCAATGAGACGATCTATACCTGGTCCTTAAACAATTTGGTTTTAACTCCCAGCTTATAGGATGTCTGAAATCCCTAAACAGTTTACCCACAGCCCGGAATAAAATAAATGGGAGCCTATCCCAACCTATTTCACTAGAAGGAGGAGGCAGATAGGGATGCCCCCTCAGTCCCGCTCTATTCGCATTATTTATCGAACCGCTGATTCAGGCAGTCAGAGGACGATAATATAACAGGGATTACTATCGGAGAGATTCAGCACAATGTCTGCGCATATGCAGACGATATCCTTATGACACTCACACATCCTGAGAGAAGTCTACCCAGGCTTCTGCCTATCCTGGAAGAGGTTGGTTCATATCCTGGCCCTTGCCTTCAGAGATCATTTCCAGACAATGTAAATTTAACTGGAAGAACGCTACAATTAAATATCTAGGTGTCTGTATCCCGAAAGACCTAACTTCCATTTATGATAACTATACTGTAATCACAGCGGATATTACAACAGACCTAGCAGGTGGTCACTGTTACCAATGAGCATGTATAACAGAATAGAAGCAGAACAGATGAATATACTGCCTAGGTTACTCTTTCTCCTTCACCATACTCCCCCTCCCTGGATGACAGTTCCGCTGAACATTTGGAAAAAAGTACTTAAGGAATTTTACGCTGGATACGTACAATTCGGAGTTCATACCCACTAAACTAGACAGTAGATTCAAATACTGGGAAAATTTAGGAATCACCTTATTCTCAACAATAACGGATAACAAAGGATAATGAACTTCCAACAACTTAAAAACCGCTTTAACTTAGAGAAGCACAATTTTTTCTGATACTACCAATTGAGACATTATTACAATAAAAATATTAAGTGGACAACAGAGAAAAGACTACACGTGATCAAAATATTTGTAGAGGTACACAAGGGTAACGCCACCGGAAAATTGATCTCCAAAATGTATTCATCCTTGCAGCTGGAGAGAGGTCATTCCACCATGTAGGTCAAATTTAGATGGGAACAGGGGGCTAATGTGAAGATAACTGAGGAAGACAGACTTAACATCTGTAAAACATAGCCATCTACTTCAAGCTCTGGCATGTGGAAAGAGTAGGGCTGGGCGATTAATCGAATTTTAATCACAATTACGATCTGGGTTTTCAACGATCATAAATGTTAAATGGTCCGATTATTTTGCTCTTTCGCAGTTTACTCTTGTGCTGTTTTCAGTTGCTAATCGAGCGCCACTGGCATTGCTGCGCTCTGCTGCAGACTCCTCCCACTGCTGCAGACTCCTCCCACAGTCCCAGTTTGGTTTAATTCAACTCCAGATGCAAACACCTCTCAAGTTGAGGGCTGGACACACGGGAGGCGACGTCGCTCCTTCTCCATTAATTCTCTATGGAACTTGCGCGATGAGGCGGAAATCGCTGCCTTCCTCCAGCCAAGCGACAGGCGACATTTGTGCATGTGAAATGTTGCACTTGTTCACGTAGATGCGCACAAGGGGGCAAACAATAGCTACTAGGACCTGGATCAAAGGGTCCCAAAACCAACAGACCTGAGCTCGGTCACTGCTGGAGGACGTGTGACAATACATCAGCCGTATAGTTTCATATTTTCAGGGTTTGTGCTATACTGTCAATGTTTTGAGGAAATGTGATTAAAGAGATCAGCTCAATTGTAGGCTTGGGTACAAACTGCTCTTTCAGTTTCATATATTTGGAGAATTTGCCAAATAACATAAAAAACAAGACAGATATTTAATGCAAATTTTATTAGTAGGTGGCAAAAAAGCAATAGCCAGAAAATGGCTCAGCAGAGAACCTCCATCTATTCAGGAATGGATAGAGATCATAGGGGAGATTTACGTGATGGAGTGTCTGACCTTCTTTCTGAGAAATGTGGGTGCTAAGGTAGAGAGATACTGGGAACCCTGGACAGCCTATTTGAATTCAAGGTAGAGGACATTTTTGTTATACCCTGTGCAGATGTATGAGAAAAATCTTCCCCGTGATGCCCCCAAGATATGCTATATATAAATTAATGTCTCTCAGCAGTTCATTTTTTGGTTGTATAAATGAAACAAAGCTATGGTTTATGTACGTTAAGCCTGTATTGACCCTGCTATTGTTCCTGTCATTATATGTTTGTTTTATTCCTGTTCTGAAAAAAGAAAGTTGAAAAAAGAAAGAAAAAGTGTTGCAAAGGAAGCCTGAAGGCTTAGTAATCTCACTTTGTTGTGGATGCTGTGAGAATTTATTGGTGTGGAGACACTAGATTTCTGAATAGTAACGATAAAAACAAACAATGAGAAGAAGAAACCTGTACTGTAAAATGTCTGAAGACTTTAGCAGGACTACATGTCAACCCTTCGTCCACAACAAACAATGCAGTCTTTTCTTGATTTAACATGACTCTGGTCCTTTATTTCAGCTCTTGAGCAAATCTGAAGGCAGCTTTAGTAGACTCTCCTTCCTCAACTCAATTCTCATCTTGTTCTTAAAACTTTCTAAACAAACAAAAAAATATATATATATTATACCATTATCCTTCAATGAGCTTAGAGGGAAACTGTCATACTTGTAATAAACTTAAGTTTCCCGCTAAGCTCCTCCAAGGAAAAGTTTTAAGGAGAAAAGACTTCGAGATCAAAGACGATTGGATAACTTGTCGTGTCTGCAATGAAGCAGCTGGCTGAGATGAAGAAAAATAAAAACTGGTACTTCTGTGGACACACTATGCACAAACCATGGAAAAACACACACGCCCATTCAGCTTTCTGTAAAAATAGCTTTACAAACCCCACTGTGTCCATACACAGGCGTTACTGATCACTAGGTTAATGCCTTTAAATAAAATTCTAAGTAACACAGGGGCATCCTTGTGTGCCAGCTGTGAGAACATCAATAAAGTTAATGTTTGTGTAACATTGTGCTCTTTATCTATGTTCCATTTATCTGTCCATGTCGCCCATCTGTCATCTTTTCAATCTTTCCTCTTGATTAAATTATTGGGGATCTGATAAAAATGTCCTACAGTGGGGTAATGTTGGCATCGGATCAGCTTAAATACTTTAATCACTTGTCTGACATTGTCCCTCTGCTGCCACCGCAACCCTGACCTGTGGACGCCTGGACTCCACATTACCGTAAGGAGGATGGCCTGATCTCTCAGTCAACCTCTAACCTTCAACGTGGCGGTTTTCTTAGAGATGCACCGATCCCACACACCAGTGCCAACCAGAGCCCACTGCCATGAGGGACAACTCTGGACATGAAGGGGTGTATTTTGTCTCAAACAATGTTTAGGTGTAAGGTGTTGAAATGTAATGTCAGGAAAGGTTTGCTCAAGATCATCACACAGGCTTCATCCCATATTTTGTCCTCCCACCTGCTTTTCCTCTAACAAACTACGCACATGCACCTGGTCGTCTTATCTTGGGAAGCAGCTGACTTTTTCATGAAAGAATCCATGTTGCCAGACTCAAAGTTATTGGGTTATGGTCCAAACACAAAAAGTTGGGACCAATCAGACCGATACTAGCAGCTGTGAGCAGGCTTTAGGTATAACGACAATCAACAATGGCAGCTTGTATTCACTGACTGCTTCAGTTTGGTTTATCTTAACTGGCTGAAGGTTCCTTGTGACTTTGAGAGATGCCTTATCAGATGCTTCCAGTCACAGTTTCTGTAAATAAAACAAACCATCTGGGGAGTCGCTGGCTGTCCACAAGATTAAAAAAAAAAGAAATCCGGAAGCCAATGATTTATGCTACTTTTTAGCTAATAGGCAATGATTTTATTACCAGAACCATTTTACAGAGACACTGCGAAACAGAGAGACATCCAAACTTTATTTTAATTTCTGAGCTGAGATATTTGAATATCTTTTTAACAGAAGCTTATCTGGACACTTTATAAGTAATCAAGTAACTTCTGTCAACATGCATCCCCTGCTGCAGCTAAAGAGCTGCATGTTTACACATTCAATACATTTGCATTAAATATTCTTAGTCGGATAAAACATCATTAAAAACTTAAAAAATGCAAATTTCTCAGAGAAAAAAAATTATATAAAAATCCATCATTTCCCAGCTTAAGTGCTCACAGTTGTGACAGCTAAAAAAAATCCACTCAGAGACATCTTCAGACTCACATAAACACGCTTTACATCCATGGTCTGAATGCAGGTATTATGGGTTTAATCTGTACTGCAGCTATATACTGTAAACATACAATACATCTAAATTCTATCTGTAGATCTTGACACAAGTACTGCTCTACACACAGTCATGTCAACGCATGAGGTACTGAGGTGTCCTCATACACAGAAAAAGCTTTTATTTACAGAACACTGACAAGTTGCTTACTACAAACACTGCCAGACCTGATAGCAGTTTCTTCAGAGGCCTGATCTGCTGGTTCAACATCTCAACTTAGTCTAAACAGCAACATCAGCAACGTGCCACTGGCCTTCAGCTTGGCTGGTCTCAAGCTAAAGGCTGGGGTTACAGAGATGGATGAGTGGTGGTGGATGGTTATGCTAAAACAAGGATTGAAGATTGAGGGTAGAGAATTAAGGGCAGGTGGAGGATTTGGGGGGTCTTTGATTAAGAACATGGATTCATTTTACATCCATCTGCTACAGAATCCCGTTGATAATGATATCATAAACTAAGCCACAAACTGTAGCCACATAAAATGCTGTCCTTTGTTTAATCAGAAGACAATTATTCTAGTTATGTAGGCAATAATGAAACCAACTAAAACATCTGTTGAAGCCAACTCCCACTAGCATACACATTTGTAGACATCTTCTTTTTTTTTTTAATCCAGAAACTGCCACAGGATCGTTGCCAAGAGCCAAACTTCAAAGCATTTTCTACAATCAAAGAGATATAATTATACTAATATGATACACTTAGAAAAAATTTCCAAAAATATAGCAAAAATATTCTAAAGAGCCTCTCATCTGTCAAGCTGTAACCAACCAAACTGGCAGCTTAAAGCAAAAATTAAAGAGCAGAGGTAATTTAATGCTATACTAGAGGTTTAGGATTCTTTGCTCTCCGCCTGATGCAACTAAATCTGCTAGGCCAATGTCGCACTGCAAGAGCATAATAATGAGGCCATCTTGCTCCAGACAGCTCACTGCAGTGCATAAGAGTGAGGGACGGGAAAAAAAATCTCCTTCACCTTCCTCTTCCCAAACCAAAATGGCTAATGTTAGAGATCCTCCCCTGGCAAAGGAATCCAAACACAACGGTGAGAAGGATGAGACTGAAGACAAAACAAGCTTTCTCAGACCCGTTCTTGCGTTTAAAGAAAAACCAGCCGTGCTTTCGAGTTTCTCTAAGAGCCTTAATGTTTTAATGACCCTTTTAAGATGAATTCTAGTAATTAATCTTGTTCCAGCATCCGGCCAAAACTTGCATACAACCAAGAACCTGCAGGTCAAATCACATAACAGACTTATGACATGGATGGATTGATGATTACAGTGGTTGTTGTAAAAATTCTATTCTGTGCATCACTGAATGCCAAGCTGCAGCCTGAGGTCCAATCAGTCACCCCGTCACAGTTAGGGATTGATTTCCTGCGAGCATCTGGCAGTAAAAGCCAAGCAGAGAAACATGAGGAAGTCCTCATTGCCACCCCCCACCCCATAGGGCACCGAGTGCCAAGACAGGCTGACGTGATCGGCTCTGATGTACATACAGGAACACAAAGACAAGCAAATGAGGAGGCCTTACAAAGACCTCATTTTCACATAATTACAGTGGAAGCTAATATGGAAGTAGTGACAGAAAGTCACATGCTGTTATCTCCAGCAACCTACCCTCAGGGAGGCTTAAACTGTGCGTCCTCTGTCACCAGCGGCTGACTCAGAGAGCAGGCTCTCAGTCAAGCTCTCAGGCGCCGGCATGACACGTCTTCCACTTAAAAAAACGTCCATCAGAACATCTCATTAAAAGCCTTTGTTATCTTCCAGACTGGACAGGTGAAACCGAATGCCCGGCTTGCCTGCAGGAGGCAACCCCAGCAGGATCCGAACACTCGAGTCCTGATGCGAGAACAACCTGACGATGTGATCTACCTGAGGGTTGCTCAGAGAGCAAGAGCAAGGGACAGAGAGGAGAGAGATCAGCTTTCACTGCTCTTTGTTGTTTTACACCAAAGCAAGCAAGACTGGGGCTTTTTCTTGTCCGTCTCCCACGGAGGGCAGCCCAGCCGAGCATGTGCCACACACCCAGCCAGGTTACTATGCACCACATCCCTCTGACACACCATTAACCAGGACAAATCACAAGACCCCAAGGGAGAGGGGAGCTTCCTCCGCACTGCCTGATTAAAAAGTAAGATATATGAGGCGTGTCCACAGTGTCGGTGTTCATGCTGGGCAGCTGACTGAGCAAGTTTATGAACACACACACACACACACACACACACACACACACTGTGCTAGCATTTGTAAAATTCTTCAATAACGTCTTTTCTCAGCTATGATGTTTGCTTCAGTCATTTCTGTCATTGTGACCTCTACCGTTAATGAAAAGTGAGATTAAGACACTGCAGACTTTTTTCCTCACAGCCATTTAAGTCGGGAAGGCTTTACTCCATCCTTGGCAATAAGACATGAAACAGGTCAGGACATTATGACGCTTCCACCACATCCAGACCAGCCTGGTCCTTTAAAGAAATTTAAAAAATGGGGGCGGGCAGGGGTCCAGAATTTTGACTGGTAGTGTATATCCCTTGGTAAAGAACTCAGACCACCGTTCCGCATGTCACGATGCTGGACAGGTAGACAGGACAGGGTTAAAAAACAAAAAAAAACTCATCTCATACACATTAAGCTTTACCAACATGGGCTTCTGAGGATTTTCATCTTCTTGCAGATGAAAATGTGCTCTTCTTCATAACAATAAACCATAAATAAAAGACAAAGTTTTACAAGAATACTTCTAAGTGCTCCGTCTAATCAGCTTCTTTAAAAGATTTCCATTTAAACAACTGTAAATTAAAGCGAGGATAGCTCAATTTTCTCAATAATTAGTCCATCGTTAACCAGAATAAACAGCCATATGACAGCAGAAAGGTTTCCTGCATGTTTCACCTGCATATGGACCGAAGCAGCTGTAAAGTAAATCTAATGTTGTAAACTGGTAAAACACAAAACTCTGCTACCACTTCGCTAACAGGTTGATACTGTAAAGGCTGACAGCTGTTAAGCTATGCAACTCAAAGAGGAAACATAGTTTATTATTTCATAGAGATCTTGTGAATATTAAAGCATCGGTTCTTAAATTCATCCAGATTCTGGTTCTGATATACGTAAAAAGAACAGAATTATCTTCCGTGTTTTCACAAGTTAACAGAACAATATGTCTAATCTCTGTGTTCTTTCGATGTGTTGGAAATAGCAACAAGATGGTACACAATCAATTCCTTCGTTAGTTCTAGCTTCCTAGATAAACATAATTATGTAATAAAAAATATGTAAAATTTCATATATATATAAATGATCAATTCACATGAAATATGTTTTCTATTTTGGAGACACTATTGTTCATCTGAATACCCCTGAGCCATCTATGATCCCTGCAGTCTGCAGAGCAGACATGCTAATCCAAAGCTCAAGGAAACCCCCATGTATCCGTTACAGGAGCTTTCTTTTTTTTCTTTGCCATGCTCATCTGAAGTAGAGCTGGCATATTAGTACACTGTACACCAGATTAAAAGTAAATGACTTTATAACGAAAATTAAAACTCCGCTAAGACAAAATCCAAAGCAAAGGACTGCAAAACACTTGCATGACTGAGTTGTTTCACAAGTTGCATTTGGTTTGCATCAGCTTAACGTGATGCTCTGAAGGAAGTCTCATTTTGTTAAACACCTCTCACCTCATGCACGTCATCCCCTCTGTTTGCATCCCTGGTGGGAGAGACGAAGGCAAGAGGAAAGAAGTGAAGGAATCGTATGTGAGCCGTTCGGGAGATGTGATAAAGAGTTGGATATCGTTGCAAAGCGAAACACAACACGATTGATGTGGGTACATTCCGGGTTAAACATAATGGAAAAGAAAAGTTGGCTGGCTTTAAAATTAAATTAAAGTGTCACTCAAAGGTGCTGCTGATACTATTTATATGAAGAGCATCCTTCAAACTTGGAATGGCAACCACAGGTGCAGATCCATCCGGGCCTAAGCTCTCAAATGAGGGTCTAAGCATACATGACATTAAATCTGACGTGACGGAATCAGAAAGCACACAGAAAGCTGCAAATCTAAGCATATATTTCAGTAATATTTTACTTTCTATTCATGTCACACCTTGTTGATCCTTTTGCTTCATTACTGGTTTAAATTGACACTTTTATCAGCATTATTCCATAAAACAGACATAAAACTAACATCAAGAGGTTTGTTTTAATTTATTTATCCGTGTGAATGTGTAAGTGCACTAAAAAAAAAAGTGGAAAAAATTAATGACTCAGATTCTTCTCTTTTCTTTAATACTGTAAACCACATTACAAAGAAATATCTATTTCACTTATTGCATAATAACCTCATGACGCAAGGCCTCATGACAAAGAAATAATTGTATTATTTATGGAAACAGCTGACCAGTGCTGCAGACTCTTCACAGAAAGGGAAAGCTTCACTTGCAACATATAAAAGAGAACTATAAATATGTAACTTCATGTTCACTTATTACTTTATTATATTATCAAACATTAGATATTATCCAAGGAAAAACTCCAGGACTGTCCAGGAGATGGTCCACTGACAGTCATCACAAAGGGGAAGGAGAGGAACATGGCTGATAGTTCTTTCTCTGTAAATGGCTCCATATATCTGGGGCTGGAACCAAAGCTGTGGCTTCAGTTTCCATCTCCAGAGAAGGTGGAGGAGAGTTCAGGCAAGTGTTTACAAAGCCTGGCTGTGGCTGATCCCACACCATCCATGGCTGCTCGACTCAGGGTCAGGCCTCCGCCTGCTGCAAATCGACAATGAGCCTTTATTGTGGGGCTGATACGTTGAGAGCTGAGAACATGGGAAACTTTCAAGCTGTCTGCATTACTAAAACCAGACCGAGCCCACTGACAGGGGCATGGACAGTGAGAGGGCTGCCCGCATCAAACATGTAGACATTTCATGGTGTCCACAGAGGCAGGACTCCATTACACAGCAGTTTCAAACACAAGGCAGGGGTGGCTTCTTCATTTTAAGCTACAATCAGTTACAGGCCCAAAGGAGACCAAGCCTTTAGATTTCATTTTACTCAACAACACTACCCCCACACACCCAAATATCTTCTCCAGGCAGTAGTGCCTCAAGGGGTGGTCTTTTACTATTGATTAGGAGAGCAAAGGGCTCAATGGCTGCTTTCCTCAGGTCATGAGGTTAAAGGCAGAAGAAAAGAACATGGGGAGGGGACGAGGAGGCGTTGCAAGATTAGTACATTAAACTTCTGTGTGTCAGTGTTAAGGATGAACAGGAAACACAGATTATAATGGTAAATGTGAACATTTACACGATAGAGCCCGACTGATCTGGATTCTTTTAGGCCAATTTTGATATTTGGCCGAACGAAATGCAGATAAACGATTTATTAGCCGATAAAATGCATTTTCTTAAGTTGTTTCCGGTTTTTGTCGGGTGGTGACATAACTCAAATATCCTCTGATTACAACCGAAGTATACAGAATACCATCTCTCAACAGAGTACGAGTTGCAGAAGATGCTTACAATCCTTTCTTCCTCCAACAGCATTTTTACTCTGATAACGGTCTAAGCTCACACTCCTCTCAGCCAATCCCTGATAGTGCTGAGGATGCACGCATGAAAACACCTCAAGGCAGTCTAAACTAACTCTAACCTCGAATAAGACTGCAGCCGGTTAGCCTAAACTAACCTTATCCTGGAATCTGACTGGTTCCTACAGTGTCGTCGTTAACATACTACATGCAGGGATGATAGCAAAATAAAATCCTGAGCCAGAACATTTTTTTAAGGTGCTCCTCAGTGGACACCGCCATGATGAAATGAAAATTTGACACAATATAGGCATAGAACCCATTACACCTTTTCCACAATAACGTCTTGCTGAATCCATGAAAATTTCTATGTTAAAAATGTTTTTCCTTACTTGTTTACAAGTAAATACGACGTCATTGACGAGGGTATGTCTCATGTGACTGTAGCTCCTGGCAAACGAGTCACATGTTGTATAGCTCGCACAGCCGTTTTGTGACCAGGGTCGGACTCGTGCTGTGACAACACTTTTTCCCAGCTTGTGTTGCATTTTCATTTTCGAGCACATAATGTGTGTACCTAATTCTTTCAGTTTTTTTACACCAGCTCCCGTAAAGATTCCCAACCCCACAAATTTCTTCTACCCACGCCCATCGTCACTTATTTTTCAGTCCTTTATCGATAAGAAGATAGTTTTCTCCGGGCTTGATAAACTTAGCTTCCATGGCTATCTTTCGCTGGATCTGAACCCAATTTGCTAATTTTCCCAACCCCCGCTCCAGTTGCAGTGTTGGGAGTAACACGTTACCGTAACGATATTACTTTTTTAGGTAACGAAGAATAGTAGTGCGTTATACTAGGGCTAGACAAAAATTGAATATCAATATATACCGCAAAATACTTTTATTCAATAACGGTAATATGACTTTAGAAAAAATTTCCAATATTTGGATATACATACAGTATAAGATTACAGCCTTTCACTGACTAGAGTTCAAGCCGAACAGAAAGAGCTGCAACACGTTGGCTACGTAGGTGATGACGTACACTACAGACACGGAGCCTGACCAATGAGCCCCAACCAAGCCCAGCAGCATAAAAAAAAAGAAGCCCAGCAGCAATTGGCTGTGCTCAGCGCGAGGTAGAAGGCTAGGCTAGGCTAGGCTCCAACGCTGCTAGTTTTAGCTACGAGTGCTCATGTCTGTAATGCAAACGTGACTTAACAAGCTTCTAAAAGCGAAGAGAAAGCAGACGAAGTTGTTGATAAAAGAGGAAAGACTAACTCGGTGGTACGGAAGTTAAAAGTTTAAAGTTTAAAGTGTTGACATGTTCCAGACTCCTAATTAAAAAACTAATTACACCCAATAAAATTAAACTAAAAAATTAAGAAAATATTGACGGAAGAATTTAGTTATATTTTATTATTCCTTGCTGATCAGGCGACAGGGCATCTGAAGCGTTTCCACTCAGAATATGCTGAGTCAGAAGATGAAGCACCAATTGTTGCTCAGTCTTTTTTTCTATTTTTTTTGTAGCAATTCTGAGCACTTTTCTTTTTAAGCCTAGTTGAAGCACCTTTGTTTAAATCTTTAAGAACATAATAAGCCTATGTTATAGTTTAAAGTTGAAGCTATTATTATTAAGAAAGGTAAAAGTTTTATTTGACCTTTAATGGTAATTTTAAATTACCTTGTTTGAAGGCTGATTTAGCCTTGCTAGACACACACAAAAGGTGAACATTAATTTATTGTTCAGTTTTTATTTCTAAAATGTTTTACTGGAGGACTTTCGTAGACTTGGCAAAATAATTTTTAGTTTTACAGCATCTGTTGTGGCATTTTTGGCAGCTTTTCTGAGGTTTTTATTTTGTTTATATCGATATCGGAATTATATCGTATCGACCGAAATTAAGAAATATATCGTGATACAAGTTTTGGCCATATCGTCCAGCCCTACGTTATACTTAAAATATTGGTAACGAAATGACTTTACTGGACTACAGTAACGCGTTTTTCCGTGTTACTCCGTGCGTGTGGGAAGTTCTCATCTGCTTTAAGTAGTGCGCGCATGCTGCTGCCTGTGTATGTGCTTGCCTGCGCACGTTGCCATAGAGATCGATCTGCGTGACGTAGCCGACTGTGCGCCAACTAAGAAGAAAGAAAAATGCTGCCGGAGTCGGAGATACGGGCTTTTGGTCTGTGCCGATATTCCCATTATTTTCAGTTCAGTCCAAACTTGTGATGAAAGATCCTGCTCACCGGTCAGGACGGAGTCCTTCATCAGCCGACCCTCCTAAACAAGCTAAGCTTTATTCAACATTTCCTGGAGCGCAGAAGCCGGTAACAGACAGAAATTAACAAGCTAGTTGCAGGTTCATTGTAGGAGACATGCTCCCCCTGTCCATGGTTGAATGGCCCAGGTTTAGAAAAATACTAGATAAAATTATTATGAGACAAGTGTGTCCATTTCTTCCCACAGACAGCCATGTTGTTCTGGTGGTTTTAAAGCCGTTTTGTTTACAATATACAGTAAACACTATGCAGACAGGCAGTGATGATTATGCATATCTACACGGTGAATTATGGCCAACTAAAGTAATTTGTTACTTTTCAAAAGCAGTAACGAGTAAAGTAATTTCATTATCATCATTTAGAATGAGTAACTAGTAATGAAATACTTTTTTGGAGTAACTCCCCCAACACTGTCCAGTTATCCTTCTGATTGGCCCAACTTTTGACGAATCGACCTATAGAGCTCGCTGGTGTGACGTAGCATGTCGCTTGATGCGCAAAGCATTATGGGAAGTTGAGGCAATCAAAGAAAAACAAAATGAGCATTAAGGCAACAAACCATTATGATTCCTATAATTCCCACAATGCTTAGCCCTGCGCCAGTTTTCACCTGCGTTACAGTTAAGTCACTTGAAGCGTTGCAAACTGAGAGCAAGAGGTTTGGCGTGTTTTTTTTCTTCTCCCATTGCAGACGGCCAAATGCCGGAATTCCAGCACCGTGCCGGAATTCCAGCACCGTGCTAGAATTCCAGCACCCCTGTATATGAGCGCCATCTGTCTGGCTCTAATATCAGATTTAACTTAACTTTAGCACTATTATGTATCATTGCATTAAAATGGATATAAATCTCCATGAATTATCAGAATGTAAATTCACCCAACATTGGTGTTGGGTATATTTTCTCGGCACACTTTGACCTGCCTGAGTATTGTTGCTGACCACGTCCATCCCTTTATGACCCCAGCGTAGCATCTTCTGATGCTACTTCCAGCAGGATGATGCACCATGTCACAAAGCTCAGCTCGTCTCCAGCTGCTTTCTAGAACATGACGATGAGTTCACTGGACTCCAACGGCCTCCACAGTCACCAGATCTCAGT
>JBAMHW010000010.1:31083612-31150138 GCA_037177495.1 Rhadinocentrus ornatus | reverse complement strand
TCTCCTTGTTTAAACTCTGCTGCTCATTCTTGGTCTGAAAACCTCATATCAAGTCAAATGGGCCCAAGCAACAATCTCTGATGTGAACATTATTAGAATGTGTAGTGAAGCAGAAATGTGCTGCCACAGCCCATCCAGGCCCCCCTCTTCGTCTCCTGACCCTGCCCACCCTGCTATTACAGAGCTAAGTGCTGTGATACAAACATAGCTAGCTGAAATGTGTCAGACAGCGGCTGGGTTGTCAGGCCTTCTGTGTTTGACCTTTCCTCACTTCCAGTTGATGCACTGACTGGAGGGGCTCCCAATCGCCATGGAAACAAGGGCCCTCTGCTGCTATTAGTGAAAGGGCTTAATTGTTGTGAAGATTTAATGATCCGGAGTAGTATTCAGGGCAGAAGATATTATGAACTGTTTGTCTCATCATTTTTCTTTTTTTCTCTCTCTCTCTCCAACTTGTTTAGGATTTTAACTCCTTAGCAGCTGCTTGTCATTATGCTGAATGTTTTATTGATGTCTTTGTATTTGCTTGCTGCCAGTTTTTGCTCATTTTGTCCTGTCAGTCTGCCATCCTGTATGCTCTTATCATGATGATGCATCTGTTTTCCACAGACGTGAACAAAGAATTGGATGAACTGTCCATGACAATGAAAAGTTTTGAAGCAAGAGTTGGGTTTGCGACGGATTTGGAAACCATGTCAGCCGTATGTTGCATTTCTACAAGCTGTCTCACAGATAGAAAGTTGTGTAACACTTAAGTGGGGGACAAATATATTGACCGTGGCATTCTTGTGCTTCAGAGAAAAGGGGACTATGTCGATATCAGAGAGGAGGTCGGAAACAATGACTCAGTTGTCACCAAAGGTATCTTTGTCAACCTTTCTTCTGACCTGATTTCACTTCATGAAAAAGCAAAGAGAGCCATTAGTCCTGTGATGAATTCTGGGCCATAATTAGTGTGGGGTTTTTATCATAAAGAGTGACTGGATTTGTTTTGTGTCCTCAATGCTTTAACAGGAAAGCAAAGAATAGCTCATAAACCAAATTCTAAGCCTAAGGTGGATGCTATACTTGATCTAAAAGAGGAGGATGAGGAGAATGAAGGAGAGAGTGGAGATGGAGGAAGCAGGAAAGGCAACATGACTGAGGAGGAGTTGTGGGCTCGGTTGGATGAACTTGAGAGACTGGAGGAGCTACAAGATGGACGGGACAGGTATATAAGGACACATTTGCTAATTAGCCTCATTAACAGTGAAGTATTTCTAGAAAAACTTAAACTGTCATTTGGAAATGCTTTTCTTTAGGTTGTCTGATAATACAGACATGAATGGGGAGGACACATCGTCCTCATCCTCAGAGGAAGAGAAGGAGGCAGATGCTGCACCTCCGGTAAATGGCCTGGGTTTGAAGCCAAGCTGGAGCTCTGTGCCTCGAAGTAAATCGCCTCTCACAGACCAGAAAGAGGAGGAAGACTTCGAGGACGACAGCGGTTTGCCCACCATTTTCTTCTTTCACACGGTCGAACCCAAAAAGGTTAGTGTGATTTAAAAAACAAAATAAACCTGGAATATTTGACAGATTGGATGCTAACTCTGCAGTACATGTCTTGTTTGTGTGTATTTTGCTTTAGGTGAGAATAAACACAGGAAAAAACACAATGTTAAAGTTTAGTGAGAGGAAAGAGCAAAAGGAGCATTCAAAGAGGAAAAAGAAAAATGGTCACAGTAATGGACACTCCCACCCCGAACTCCACAGAATCACAACTCCAGCTGACATTTACAGGTAAAGGCATTCCTGCACCGCCCGGTTATTTAATCTGACATTGCTCTGCAGCAAAGTCTGTCCACACGTTATCTGTTTCGCTTCTGTCAGGTTGTTTGTGGATGTGAAGAACGGGGAGCCCATCCCCAGAAAGTCCATCCTGAAGTCACGCAGTCGAGAGAACAGCGTGTGCAGCGACACAAGCGAAAGCAGCGCTGCCGACTTCGAAGAACGCAGAATGATTGGACGCAGCTTCAGCCACGATGAGACCACGCACAGCGACACCAGCGACGGCATTACAGAGGAAGACAGTCCCACGGCGGTGCCAGCACAAACCTCCAGCAGATTTGAGGTAAAAGAAGAATCGTTTTTCATGTATAGACCTTAATTTCTTTTAATGAAAAGAACTCTGCATTATGAAGCACTGGTTTACCAATGTAGTACATTAGATCAGCAGTTCCCAACCTGGGGTCCCCAAGGAGCACAGGGGGTCTCAGAGGCTTTGACTGTTCGGAACCAGTGTGATTCAAAACAAGTTCATGTCACATCGAGACGAGTTGAGGTGTATTTACTTTGCATGGAACCAGTGTTTTGGGAGCTTGAAGACACCAACTTTGCACCATTTCATTAATGAGACATATCTGAGAAATGCCACAGTGCAGATGATTCGCCCTTGTTTTGTAAATAAATACATAAACATGGCTGTATGTTGGTAATTACCTTAACTTTGGTTTTATCAAAGGAAAGGAGTCAGCCAGAATGCATCGTTTATGTCTGAGAAGCAGCTAATGAAAGCAATAAACCGGCATAAAACCAGGCACGGTGCTGCAGGGGGTCCACAGCTATTTTCTAGTTGCATATCGGGGGTCCTTAGGGAAAATAGTTTCAGAACCACTGCATTAGAGCTTCCGATTACTTGTTTAGTCCTGAAACTGACCTGAATGTGACCAAAGAATCCGTAAATAACAGCTGCAGGAAGCAATATGAGCTCTCACGTAACAACACTGTTTATTTGCTGTTCTTTGTCTCCTCCTCAGGCATTTTCTGGCACAGTGATAGAAAAGGACCCGATGCCTTCAGCTGTCCCTCATCTGACCATCGTTCCACCAGCTCTTCCAACCATACTAGAGAGGAGACAGGAGGAGGTGGCGCCTGATGTCCCCCTGCCCCAGCAGCCACCAAAAAGGGTGTCGAAGTTCAAAGCTGCCAGGCTGCAGCAGAAGTGACATTAAAAGAGAAAATTCTTTTTCAGGCCTTCCTTTCGTCTCCATATAGCCGATGAACTGAATAAAAACGCACCATCTCCTCCTTTCTTTTGCTCGTCTTTGATCCGCTAACACCTCTAATCGCGACGTTCCTTTCATTTATTATATGAAAAAAGTACAGTAGCAGCATTAGAAAAATCACCCCTGTGTGTGTGTGCTGTTTAAACAAGCTGCAGACACAGTTTAACTCTTTCGTTCATGTATACCTACAGTACAGAATGCAGCGAACAGTTGTTCACCTTTCTGTCGTCCGTCATAAGTTTACCTGCTTGCTGCTCCCCTGTTGGTCCATGCGGTTTCCAGGTGAGGCGAGACCGTAGGCTTTGCCGCATAGAACGAGTTGCCTTCTTTTTCTTTTCTTAGAATCAGGTGCCACTAGATGAAATTGTACCTTCTTTTTTTACCTGCCTAATGAATGTATGTATTTTTGTGATCAGCTTCATGTTAAGTAAAAATATTGATGAAAACTACAATGAAAATAAATGAATTTTGTTTTTCTTTTTTTTTTTTACCCTGTCCTGTCCAGCGTCTGTGTGCCATATTTTGCCGGAGAAATTTGCTCTACCGAGGGAGACGTGTTATATAAATTGCTGCCCTTGATGTTTGGAATATTTTCATTATCTTTATGATAATCATATTTTCTTTAGTCTTGATATGTCAGTGCCGAACCTGACAGGGAGATAGAGGAAGAGAGAAAAAGAGAAAAGGACAGATTGAAATGTGGAAATAAAAGTTGTCTAAGCTGCCTAAATCACATCAGTATTCACAAAAACAACATAAACTAGCACAGTACTACATGAAAAAGAAAATATGATAATGATGAAAAAGTGCAACAGTCATCAAACGTACCTGCAGAGAGACGTACCAACACACACATCAGCAACATCTAGTTGAAAGCGGATGGAGAGACGAGCACGTGTGTGTGACCTGGCAACAAGGATCAAATGTGTGTTTGCAAGAGGGCCATGACCATGCCGCACCCCGAAGCATCAGAGGGGAGCCCGAGGCCCCAAAGGCCTGGCAGAGCCCAGGACAGCCAAAGCAGAGAGAGCAGCGGCCCCACTCAGCCCAGAGCAGAGGGGCCCCCAGACCGGAGCCCAGGGTGCAATGCAGTGCGGACTGCACGAAGAGTGGGCACCCCACAAATCAAAGAGCCTCCCATCCACCCCAGCAGAGCCCTGCCCACCCCAGGCAAATCCACCGCGGGCCACACCAACCCAACACCAAGGCAAGGTACCCCAGCGTAAAATAAATTATTTTTAACCACAAGTCTTGATTTATTTTCACACAGTATTAAACACACACATTATACACATCTGCTGGGGAAGACCAGGTCAACTTCTTTAAGTTATTATAATCTGCTCACAGGACTTTATTTTCTGAATATGTTAGAAACACGCTAAATGTCAATTCTCCAATTTTTACATACTAGATGGCAACAATTGTTATCAGTAAAGGCCTTTTTTTTCTTGGGATACTTAAAGTACATAGTTTCAGCCCATTACCATACTGACTGAGCTAATATGTGCATTTATGAATTATGGCTATTCCTAGAGAATTTTTTTATTGGGCATTAAAATTTAAAAGCCTAAAGCATCAACTCAAATTGCAGCTGTACGCTTTGAGGGGGCAATAATGTTTTATCAAAGTAGGAAGCCAACTGAACGAGATGCCCTCTCTAGTTTGTGAACTAAAACTGCTCCCTTAATGGGAGAAATGGAATTTTTAAGCCAAACAAAATTAGTTGTATTATAAACCCACCACCAAGGTTTCAGTGCAAATGAAAGGCTTACTAAAGACCAAAATCATACCCTGTCTGGCCAAAAAGAGGCCACACTAATATACCTTTTGGACCACTTTTACCTTTGATTCCAGCATGCTCCGGGATGCTCCCATCACTCTGGAACAGGGTAAATCTGGAATCATCAGACCACATTTTTTTCCTAAGCTGGGAAACTCTTTCTCTGCATTTAACCCATCCTAGTTGCCAGCACCCAGGTAGCAGTTGGGGGATGAGGGCCTTGCGCAGGGGCCCACAGTGGTTTACCTTAGTTGCCAGTCCGGGGACTCACAAACCCAGGTTCTCCAGACCCAAGCGCACCTCTGAAACCACTAGACTACCACTCCCCAATCGAACATGACCTTCTTCCATTACTCCTGAGTCCAGTCTTTATGCTCCCCAGCAAACTGAAGCCTTTTTCTCCAGTTAGCCTCACTGATCAGTGGTTTTCTTATGGCTACACAGCTGTTTAGTCCCAATCCCCTGAGTTCCTTCACATTGTTCACGGGATGTTTTTCCACATGATTAAGAAATGAGAAGCATCAGTTGGGGTTAAATAACTTGTTGCAGCTGAAAAATAATCACCCTGCAGGATTTATCCAATAGGAGGCTCCGACCTATTTGCTTACTTAAATTCAGGTGGCCACGTTTATTTTTTGGTCGGGCAGCGTATCTTCATGATAGTGTACAGCATTTTTGCTCTTTGAATGTCGCAATTACTTTCTACAGCTGATGTGAGCTACAGACGTCAGACTCTTGGACAAACTCAACATATTGACGCAATTAATCGTTTTGGCCCTGATGAGAAAATTTAATTTACTGAATTCATAATTTCTGCAAACAATTAATGCAAATTGACTTTTTGAGTTTGCAACATTATGCATTTTAATAAAGTATTCAAAGGAACTGAGCCCAAGAAAAAAATATTTAAAAAAAGGCATGAAATATGCAACAATACAAACTCAAAATCTGAATCTGACATCCAAATTTAATAATGCAGAATGCACAATTATTCCATCTTTTCTAATTTGAAGCACTCATCTATCCCTGCATTACGTGCTTACTCTCTTTTTAAAATGAGACCTTAAGCAGGACTTTGAAAGAAACTTTTCTCACAGGCCATATCATTTACCTCAAACAGTGTTTCTCAATAATGATATACTTGAGGTTATTGAATCTATTCCTAATTCATGGAAACATCAGTAGATGCGCTGATGTCCTGTTTGTGTTGCTGACTGTGTTAACCAAATGTGACTCGATCAATCCGGTTGTTTTACTGCAGGCAGGGTCCTCTGTTGCTTCTGAGCTTTATTTTAAACTTACTGTAGTTGGTTTCTTCTTGGTGATAGGAGCCTTTTCCAGAAAGACTGTGGCTTATAGCTTTTAGAAACATCCTCCTTTCCCTTGTTTGCCTTTCATTCAGTGGGAGTTTACTTAAGTATCATTTTAGTTTGCTCCAGGTCCGCGTAAGGCTCTTTAAATGCCCACTGTGGTGTTTCTCCTACAATCTGCACCAGCTGTACCTTCACATGCATGGTCTGGAAGCATCTTAACAGTTTTATCTTTGTGAAACTCCTTTGAAACTGTGGGATCAGGGATTTAGAGATTTTTTTTCCTACTATCTTTGAAGCCCTTAGCTATGTCTGGTGTTTTGGTGTCTTTGCCAGTGAGAAACTGGAAATTATCAGCCCGGCAGGTTAGATTAGACTTTATTTAGTATTGATTTATTTGCATTAATTCTTGAAGCTGTTTTAAACTCAGATTACAAGTAATGAGTGCCAATCATTTTGAAGAGGACTCATAAATGAACATAGTTATTTTAATATATATTTAAATCTAAGCAAATGCACAACATTTATTTGTTCCTCTTCCTGAGGAACAAATAAATGAGGAAAAGAGGAAAGATCCAAACTTGGCTTAAGAGATCTTTTTAAAAAAATCTTTATTTATTTGTGGTTTATTTGACAGTTTACAGCGTCTAACCAGTCACTTCCATTAGTCACACTTAGTTAAGATAATTATGCAAGTGAGGAGGGGCATCCTCTTTTTAGTGGATCTCAAAAGGCCATCGTGTTGGGCCTAACTGTGTTTTTATCTGTTCTTTTGAATATTACCAGGCCAAATTATACACACCACTATTCTTCCGAGTTAATTAAAGCTATGGCTTATAAGTTTAAGGGCTATCACTCCCTGTTTAGTTAACTGTTGGAAGTGCTGGTTTCTGATAAGACACTTAAACAGGTTCTGAGGTGAGGCCCCCCCCTCTCACCCTCTCAGGATTATTTCTCCAATATGAAAATCCAGGTAGCATGAGACAGATTAAGCAATGCTTAACATGCTACGTTGTGTTGGTGAGACACAGATCAATGGACTTATGTGGGTTAAGCTGCGAAGGTATATGCTAGAACATAGCAAAACTACATTTCAAAGAAATCTAGCATCCTAACTATTTAATGAGCCGGAACACACTCAAGATCTACATTTCAGGGATTAAGAGGGATTTTAAGAGTTGTGTGATGAAGGAGTCAAGCAGGTATTGTTGTCCAGACAGGTGTTCAGGCCTGAAAGGTGGGGGGTTGGGGGGGTACAGTTGGCTCCAAATAGAAGAAAGGATTAAACAGCAGCCAGTTTATCTGCTGCTGTGATACTTTAACATTTGATATTACACTCACAGCCTTTACTGGATCTCACTTATTCTACTGATTAAGGTGGAAATTAGAAAGGAAAAACAAATGTTCAAAGTAACTTTGTAACATGATTTTCGCACTTTTTACCTACCAGTTTCCGCTAAAATTACACTTTTATTTCTGCCTATTATTAACAAACCTAAGAAAGATAGGCAGTGGCTCAGGTGATACAGCAGGTCGTCTAACAACTGGAAGGTTGGCGGTTTGATTCCCACTCCCCCAGTCATCTGTCTTTGTGTCCTTCGGCAAGACACTTCACCCTCCTTGCCTCCAGTGTCAGCATCGCTGGTGTATGAATGTTCGGTGGTGGGCAGGATTGGCTGCTATGTTTCCGTCTGTCTGCCCCATGGCAGTTGTGGCTACACATGTGGCTTACCATCACCAGGTGTGAGTGAGGAGTGAATAATTATTGGATACAATGTAAAGCGCTTTGGGTGCCTTGAAAAGTGCTATAGAAATCTAATCCATCCATCCAACCATCCATTTTCTGCACCGCTTGTTCCCAGTAGGGGTCGCGGGGTGAGCTGGAGCCTATCCCAGCAGTGTTTCAGGTGAAGGCAGGGTACACCCTGGACAGGTCACCAGTCCGTCGCAGGGCCAGAAATCTAATCCATTATTATTATTATAAACTACAACTCATTCAAATGATTTGTCTTGTATAATGAAGTCGCTTCAATATGTAATATATTTAGTGAGTTTTAGGTTTCTTTTAAAGATATCTTGAGTTATAGTTTTTCAGCCTTTCTGAAGATCTTTCAAAGTTTTTCTTTGGACATTGGCTGTTTATTCATGAATTTTCAGTCCAGTCCTTGTACCTGACCAGACAAATCTTCTTTTCATTGGTAGCCATTTAACACTCAACTATGAGCCATTCAAACGTAAAAAAGGGCATCCAACTCAGAACAGTGTTGTGGCAACACATTCTATTCTATAATTATCTGGCAGATACTTTTCTCCAAAGCGTCTTACATCTGAGAGTAAGAACAACACAAGCAAGAAGTCAAACTGGATGGGACATCATAAGTAAGTGGTAGTCAGACTGCTGTGTGAGTCCAGATAGACACAGGTGCTGCCGTGTAGTGCTGTACATAACAGCAAAGAATCAATGGCAAATGGAATTTTTGGGCACTTTGTTACTTGAAAATCACTTTTAATCCATTTCTTTAGCTGCTTCTAAGAAAACTACTAATGATGACACAACAAACTCCCAACACAGGACCTGAGAGTTGCATTTGGCCCTTCAGTTATTTTTCTCTTGGAGCTTTATCATAAATGGTCTCCATGGAAGGGTGGCCGTCAAGCTATTATTAAGGAAAGGGAATGGGAAAGGAAGGGAAGGGAAGAAACCTGGAGAACTGTTCCTGAAGACTACTTGAAGAAATTACAAAAGAGTGTGTAAATTAGGCGGCCATCCCAAATATTGACTTTTAAACATAGAAATTACCATAATTTTGTTTTTGCCTCATAAACTGTATTTCCATTCATGTTTGTTAATGTTTTTGTAAAGTGCTACAACTATGTCCCATTTTCTTAGTTTTAATTAGTTGAAAGATACCTCAACACTATTTGCATGATAATTTAGTGTGATAAAACGTTTGACTAATAAAATTCAAGACAAATTATTCAAACACGACATAAAATCAAATTAATTGCAGACTTTAAAGTTATAACCTAATCATCTATATTTAAACATATACTTCAAAGACATGTTGCTGTTTTTTCTTCTTATTATTATTATTATTTTTATTATCATTATTAATATTAGTTGGCTTCTCGTTATTTGAGTCTAAGATGTGTTTTTTTATGAGAGGAATCTGTCTGGTCTGGAATGCTTTGACATATTTTAAGTATAATAATATTTGAAGGTCAGATGTTTAGTAGAAGTGGGAGAAGCATCCAATTAGGGTTCCTTAATAGAGCCATTTACAGACTAAAATACTAAACCTCTGATTTATAAGCCTTTCTTCTCTATGGCAACAAACAATTTGGTTGCACAAAGCAAAAAGCAGCAGCTTCTAGAAACAAACCGCGCTCACCACTAAATCATCCTGTTAAAATATCTACGGTATGTAAGATTTTGACGCGCTGCATGCAAATCCATCGTCCTTTCACATAACTTTTTTTCTTTTCTTTTGTTCAAGAAAGTATTACTCTTGCAGGCAACGAATGTGACATCTATAATACGACACAATGCTTTCAAATGTCTGCTAATGAGAAAAAGAACTGATGTAGTCGTCGTTCTGGAGACGCCACTGCACATTTTACGCACGGTGCCAGTCTGTTACACTTACATACCAGCGGCCAGATGAGGGAGACATACGGCTTCGGGACATGTCGAAGTATCCCGAGTCATTTTTTTCTTCTTTTTTAATAAGATTTCATTACCTCTCTCTTCATTGGAAATACGGAGCGAAGCGCACCGCTGGCCTCGACTGCTGAATGCGTTAAACGTGTATTAAGAAGGAAAGAAACGGCAGTTCGAGGGTAAATCTGGGTCTTACTGTGTGCTGGGCGTTTATGATAAAGCGTGCGGAGCGTACAGTCCGTCAGTCAGCAGTCAGTCAACCCGGTCAACATCACTCTCCGCTCAACTCCATCTGTCACATCGCGTCCTTCGCGCCTCGCCGAAGTGGCCAGGTAAGAAGAATCTCTGCTTCCTCTTCAAGATTTGCTCAAGTTATTTGTGAAAAGTTTCGGACGAGTCGGATTTTGACAGACAGGCGTTTCGCAGGGATGCCACAGTAGGGTTTCTTCTTTGCCCGTGAAGTGCCCCAAGTAATGGCGAAGGCTGAGAGGGCGATAAGGAATTCAGTAGAAGTTACCGTAATATAAGGCGAGAGTCTTTGAAAAGAGTCCAGAAAGGAGCAGGTGTGTATATTTTATTGTGCTCGTGTGCTTTCTGTACAGTTAGATCACATTCATGTTTTGTGATATGTCTTCCTTTCGATCTCCCATCATGTCACACTGTTCCATGACGTCCGTGGTTCTTGTGAACTGTAACATTGATGTCTAAGTCTAAGCATCAAATATGACTTAATGAAGTTGTGACTGAGAGTAATGATGCAAGGGGTCTGTGCATTACGACGTCTACTTTGCCTCAAGTGGTTTTGCAAATTATCTTTTACTTAATTTTAACTTATTCATCTGTAATAGGACTTTAAAAAAAAGATATTATAAGCCTTTTTTCTTTTTTTTTTCTTCTTTTAACTGTCACCTGTACAGAGTGGCAATGCTACTTTCAAAGCCCCCCTCCTTCCTCCTGCTTCCAAATGCTCTCCTTTGAAGCGATGATGCCCCATCTGTCATATGTGAGCAAAGAGAGACCATGCTCTGCTCTTCTCAATTACTGAATTCTCCTCATGCCAGCTCCGGTGGGACAGGAGGAGGAGCAGGTGGGTGGCAGTCAGTACGATCAATCAACATGAAATATTCAGCTTTGAATATACACATCATTTACTGCTGTTCTTGTTAGGGACCCCCCCCCCCCCCAAAAAAAAAGAGTTAAGGTGTTTGGTTGAGGTGTTTTGTAACATACCAGGGCCAGTTCTTGGTGGAAAAAAATGGGCCAGAGTTTGTCTAAGTGATGATCTTTCCCTAAAAAAAATCTATTACACTATAGGCTATCTGAAATGATCATGAGAGAATTTGAAGAAGGGAGGGTGAGTGCATGAAACTGTATTAAATGTAGCACCACAGCCTGTTTTCTCATTCTGCTGCAGTAAATTCATACAGCTTACATGACAAAGCTCTGCTTGGCAACTTTCTCCCCTGATAGAAGCACTTGTTTGAACATGAGGCACATGATTTGAATATCTGTAATCCATGGTGAAATCAACAGGCCAGATGAACTTTTTGGCACCCTCTTAGCACCACACTGAGTAGGATTTTCTGCTCGCAACAATGCCTAAGCTGTTTAGACTTAGGCTTAAAATCACTTGAAAAAAAAAAGAAAAAAAAGTTATTTGATGTAAGTGTCTTTCCCAATTCAGAAATCCCAGAACTTTGAAATCGTATCAGAGAGAAATCGGAACCTTTCCAATCATTCAAACTCTTCAGGAAACTTTTAATCTCTTAAGTGTATGCCTTGTGATAATAATATCACTGTGATGTTGCCTCATGAAATTTGCCTGAGTACCATGGCCTTAAGTATTTGAGCTATGAGGCAATACAGTGAAAAGCATAGCCCCCTCATATGAGAACACAACAGTGAATAATTAATAACCTTGCTCCCAATTCCAGGAAAACAATAGCATATTGTAGGAACACTGCAATAATTTAACTAGAGGAGGAAAAAAACAGTCTGTAAGTTTGACAAAATCTGGAATGCGCCGCTATTGTTATAAAGCATGTCTGCATGAGTTTTGATCTAGTTAGCCCAGCCGCTGTGGCTCTGCACACTCTCTACACTGCTGGGCTGTATAAAATATGGTGCTGCATGCTGTATAATGTTGTAGTGTATTGTTGTTTGCCTTTGAAATTAATCAGAACCCATTAAATACCCCTCTCTCACCTGCTGGCAGTATGTGAGGTGGAAGTGCACATGCAGGAAGCTATTTTCCACAGGCCTCCTCTCCTGGCTGTCAGCTCCCATTAAGGGGGAAGGTGTCATATCTGTAACACAGCTGAGTGCAGATGGCAGAGTGGAGGGGATGGCTCACCGATTTAAACAATGATTAATGAACAGAGATGGAAAACAAATTACATTGGACTATTGGAGGCAGGGAATTGTTTTTATGAAAATGTTAATTGTGTCTGCCAGGCTGATACCAGGCATGGGGGAAGGGTGGAGTGAGGGCAAGGCAGCAAGGAAACTGAGGGGCTACTGATAGGACGTCTACTACTCCCCTGGCTCAGATTATCGGCGTGTCTCAGAACGCGTTGTTTAATACCGCACCTTAGCTTTAAGACCTCTAATGTGCCATAACTTTCAAGGTTTGGCTTTTTATGATGAACCCCATGAAGAATTGTCGCCCACCACTGCACCAATTAGCGTTATCTCTAATAATAAGTGGTTGTAAGTGACGAGAGAAGGCGCCCTGTTCTAGTTGTAATTATTGCAGGCGGGTGCAGCTGCACTACTTAGGGAGATGATGATAATTATTTTTCTTTTTTTTTTCATTGCGGGTTGATTATTTAAGAGCATCATACACTCATCAGAGTAATCAGGAGAGAGTGATTAGTGAAAATCCACGAGGCTAACAGCTGCCACATTAAACACTTGCCTCTGTTGCCAACACATAGAGGTAGTCAGAGCTCTTCTGCAGGACAGAGATGAACAAAAGCACTTCACCTTCAACTGCTGGACCACATGTGTTTGTTACAAAGTCAAGGCTCAGGGAGCACAGAGAATTACAGTAAATACCGCTCACCATGAAAAGATCTGTTGTTGTGCACCAAGGTCGATCTTCAGTGCTTTACTTTGCAAGTGCAGCAGTTAGCTGAAGGGGAGTGAAAGTTTGATATGGGATTTTTGGGAAGCGTGGGAAATAGATACTTACAGTGCAAAAACTGTGCTCTTTCTAGTCTGATAATGTTTGTGATTTTACTCCCAATATGATACACAATCCTAAAAAATCCAGTCTCAATTAGAGTTGTGTGCCGTTCAAGGCCATGTCCGGTGTTCACGCTGCTTTGCTTGCCACTGTGTAAGGCCTGCTAAACTAAGGGCTAATTCTCTTAGCCCAGATGTTGCCTGAGCACAGTCCTGGGATCCCACTGGGTTGATGAGCTCAATCAGTGAAATGATGAAAAGATGATTTTGTCCCTGTAATTACAGTGTGTAAACTACTTAGCTAGGATTGCAAAGGAAGTCATTTTCTAATTACGTTGGTACCCCGTTGTCTAATGGTGGATGTTTTGTTGCTTTAGAGAGAGAGAGAGAGAGAGAGAGAGAGAGATAGTGTGTGTGCATGTGTATGTATATATGTTTGTGTGAGAGAGAGTGGCAGAGAGAGGTAGGGACTACATGAGGGGTCTGTGCTCTGCTGCTGTGGCTGAAAAAAAAGACCATCACAAGGGCAAGATGGCTGCCAAATGAGAGTTCATTGAATTATCAGCCCAGTTAATGTGCCTTGGATTATGCTCTTTGTTTGTCAGTTTTTTCCTGTGGATGCCATAGCTTAATGAGCTACTGTAAGTGGCATTACCAGAGTCCTGCTGTGATTTTGTGATGACTCGTTTAATGACTTTTGTTTCAGTGCCTTCAAGTGCTTTCACAACTCAAAGTAGATCTAGTTTCTCTTTCATTCCTTCCACATTTGCAAATATTTGATGATGTGAAAGGCGAATGTAAAAACAAGATTATCCTCTCACAGTTAGGAGCGCTGTTGAATTAAGTGAAATGCTGACAAGAGTTTGCACAGGCAATCCTGCATCTCTTTCGTCAGGGGGACGTTGTACTTGTTGAGAAAGCAAACCCTGCCAGTATGTTGCAGACTGAAGGAGCTCCATTCTTTGAGATCTGTGTGAGTTTATGTTGGAGCTGGCTGCCGTCACGCAGGGCCCAACCATCTGATTCAGCCTACACCATGTGGATAGTCTTCTCTTGTGCAAGGCATCCCCTACGCACCCCACACTGTTAACTCGCCCCATCGTACGCCAAAGCTTTGTTTGTGTCCAGAAAGAACAGGTGGTCTGTGCAAACAAGAGCAACTGTTTACACATTAGTGATTTAAAATACATTCTATATGCACATGCACGTGTGCCTGTGTGTGTGTGTGTGTGTGTTAGAGAAAGAGAGAGAGAAAGCATGTAAGAGTGGGAGTCTTTATATGTGCTCAGTGAGGGAGAGTTAAATCTATATTTCATTCCCTGTGAAATGTGTGAGAGCTATTCAGAACAGCAGAGCATTGATATGTAAGAGCAATAATTTCCATAAACTTATACAGGTACACACACAGCTGGTGGCCTCTTGGCAAACCTTCTGTTCTCACTCTGACTTGCAGATGTTGTACTCTGTAGCTTTAACTATGTTGCCACAGGAACTTATTTTCCCTTTGCGTCGCATTCAAGGCCACCAATCTGCATTACTGCCTGAGACAAACAAAATTAATCGAAAGCCTCCTTTCACAAAACATACGAAATAGCTGACTCCAAATGACTGCACATCACCACTGCACCACATGCATGCCAGATTTATTTTTACGGGGCACAAGCCAGATTTTTGATAGTCATGAAAGGAGTGGCATAGATTTACTGCATCCACAACAAATGTGTATGTATTCCTTTATGAGTTCTTTAGCTATTACTCACAAGGAGCTAGTTTGTCAGTGCTGTGTGTGCTCTTTCTGTGCTCCACACTCTCGCAGTAATGAATGGTGCTGGTTAGACTATTCTGTCTCCGTCAGGCTTTTGGGGGGTCTACAGAGGAGCTCCTTTAGGGTTTCATTAATCTGGCTGTCAGAAAGTATATGGGCGCTATCTTTTGTGCGGGTCATGGCGGGCAGCTGTGTTACCACTGCCCTCTGCCTTGTACAGGCTCTTCATCCCTTGACAGGGCAGTCCACAGGATGATTGGCTGGACACGTTGGTGGGTGGATGCGTGAGTTGAAGTGAGAGTCAGAGGGGCATAGAGCATGGCATCGAGCTTTTACTGTCTGCACATAAGCCTGTTCTGCAATAATGAATAAGACAGTTTTCCTCTGTAGGGAAGTTATGGAAATCCAGCAACTGTGAAAGTCATAATTTGTGACTTTGATTTTGATTTTTACAAATATTGTGAGACATCAACATATGCATAAATATAAAAAAGATGGTTAGTATTTGTTTGTCTTTTTCAGGTGTTTAACCCGTTGATACCAGATGGGACAAATGAATATATATTTTACTCAGCTCAACGTCCATGTACCTACACGTTATACACCACTGGAAAGCTAAGATTCTTCAGATGTGAATGATATATACCATTCCAGACTACAATCATAACTCTAGATTGAGTAAACACTTATTTCTGGCCAGTCGCCAATGCAATTTATCATTGAAGCCATACTGTACTCCAGTAGCAGATGATCTGCAACAAAAGCGCTCCTGTTACATCAGCAAGGGTCAGTAAAAGTAGTCCAGTAAAATACTTGTCCATAACACATCTTTTATCCATAAAAAACTGTTTTAGGCTAAAATTGAAGGATTGGAAGGCAAAGTAAAAAAAAGTATATATATTTCAGACATTTTTAAGGTTATTTCACAGAATGAAACAGACTTCTGGTACTTTAACAGACAGGATTCCTACCACAGCTTCATCTTTACCTGCTTTTGTAATTTTTATTTAAAAATGCATCATAAGGGTCACTGTTAGTGTCAGTTGCAGACTTATGTTACTGTTTATGGTGCTTTTGTTATAGTTTATAATCTAAAAATCTGCATACATTAATAATAATTTCAGTTGTTAACATTATTGGCTCAGATTTGTAAATTTCTTTCATGCCATCCGTTCTAGTGTCACCTCTCTGTACATATACTCTGTCCACCCACTCCAGCTGACAACATACTGCAGAGTAAAAAGATTATTTTTCCATTCTCCTGTTGGTTAAACCCTTTATAGAATCCTTTGCCTGACAGCAGTGGAAACAAATGTAATGTTTGATCCAAAATCATCCTGAATGCACATCTCCCCTGGCTGGTTTAACAGTGTGTGTATGTGTCACATTTTTTGTTTCTCCTTTATTGCCTGTGCTAAATCACACCTGCTCCTTTTTTCGTCTATGCGCAGCCACACCTACGAACCGCCACTGTGACACAGTGCTTCATAACAATCAAGCACTCTCTCAATCTGCATCAAAAGAGCCTAATCCACACTGACAGAGAAAACACCTTATGGCCCCGCTCCCATCTTACACCTTTCGGACAAAAACCTGGCTCCCACACACACACACACACACGTGATGGTTTTATGCCTCCCTGCTCAGTTAATCAGAGGAATACCACTTTTGTAAATATGAAATGGATCCAGCATATGCAAATTTCATTCACTTACTTTCTACTTGTCAGATATGATTAGGTCAGCCTCATATCCTTACATTGATCTCAGCTCAGAGCAGACACACTTCTCAAACCAGCCGTGACTGCAGGCTGCTCCGTAACTGGGAGGTTTTATGTGTAACATTTTCACAACTGACTGAGGTTGCTAAAACTCACGGTCAAATATTTTATTTAGGAAGCATTTAGTTAAACAAAATATTTTTAGGTAGTTGGAGGCTCTTTGTTTCATTGAGGCACAGCGGAAGTGTGGGACGAATGCAGCAGCAAAGTTTGAAGCAGAAATGCAACCTCAGTACCTTTTATTCTGAATAAGTTGTAATTGAGATTGGATTATCGTCCTGTATTTTGTCACTATCCGACAAAAAAGTTCACTTGCATTGCTCCAAAAAAGGAGAAAGAAATACAAAGTCATTTTAGAAAAATGCTGCAGATGCAAAGCCATTTGAAGCCAAGTTTGATCAATCATTATTGACTCGGTGCAGATTCTAAATTGGATACACTGTTCAATATTACACATTCAAGGCTACAGTGCGGTAATGACATCAATAGAAGCTAATGCAATAATAGTTCTAATGACCGTAATCCTTGAAAGTAAGTGGGAAGTGGGAGGAGGGTGGATATTCTCTCTGTTTTCTGGTGCAGCCTGACTGCTTAGGATACCAGCTTAACAAATAAAAAGTGGATCTCCAGTGTTGTATAATTCAAGTTTGTACCTGTCAGGTGTGATTAGGTTAGTGCCACATGGTTACATTGATTTCTGATCTACAGCTCACATGAAACATGTCTCCCAGCCTGCTAACTTTTTAATCTGTGTGGTTTTATATACATCATTTTCGTGACCGACTGAGGTTGCAGTCCAGGGTGATGTAAGCCTGTGTTAATTCAGGGTGGACAGTGCAGCCTTTGTTCTGTGCCCTTTGGTGCTGCACTAGAGCTGTGCAGGGCTCGCCTATGTGACCTCTACCATTGTGGCACGATGTGAATTTGAAGCTTTGTTTTGTTGCTACAGTTGGGTAAAAATGAGAAAGAGAGAGAGCTGGCAAAGGAGACTGCTATCCATTTGGATATACTCCCTTTATCTAATTTTTTTGCAACCATTATTAAGTTTCTTATTTTCCTGTGACATAATTATTCTGGTTTTATTTGAATATGCAGCAGACCTGTTGAAAAGGCTCTAAACTGTTTAATCATTGCTTTAAAGTGTTTCAAAGATTTGAGAAATGCAAAGAAAGGGCACACAGAGGCAGACAGACTTTGATGTGCAGCTTAACAGTGTCATGACAAAATGAGATCTAGAAAGATATTCAACTAACCCTTTTTGTGAAGATGAGATATTTGTTGAGGAAGCCTTTGTGGTTAGACATAATCAGCATTTTTACAGACTCCAACTATAATCTAAAACCACAGGTATACTTAACACAGGATGAAGACAGTCAAAACTTACTTTGCTCTATTTCCTGACCTATTTGTGGTGCATCACTGGTATTATACAGCAGTTGCAAAAGATTTACACATTTAATTGACTGCACTGTGCTGACACTTTGCTTGCCTGTCTTGGGGTTTCTGTGCTGGCATTAATTTGTATTATATATAGCTGTGGAAGAGCTTGAATTCGTTAAATGTTTGTTTTGTTCTCTCCTTAGGTCTGAGCAACAACAAACAGATGTTTCGTCTGAACAACATGAATCCACATCCTGTTTCAACTGAATAAGTGCAAAGTCTGACTCCACTTCACTGCTAACCTGCTGACTGTCCCAGATAGATACCCCTGACCACCATACTGTAACAACGGCCAGTCCCTGAGAGAACAGCTTCATTACCCCATCCACCCACCCAATTAGGAGCCAGATGGCGCTCCTGGCCAATCAAATCATGGATGCGAGAATTCTCAGCAGTATGAACGGGAGAGTGGAGCTCTCTCAGTTCCTGAGAGTCACTAATCAAAGCATTGTCTCCCAGGTCAACTCTGCCCAGGATGACAACCGCAAGAACAGGAAGTATCCCTGCCCGTTGTGTGGGAAGCGTTTCCGCTTCAACAGCATCCTCTCCCTTCACATGCGCACTCACACTGGTGAGAAGCCTTTCAAGTGCCCATACTGCGATCACAGGGCTGCACAAAAGGGCAACCTGAAGATACACCTGCGTACACACAAGCAAGGTATTCTGGGTAAAGGCCGTGGGAGGATTCGGGAGGAGAACAAGCTGCTGCACGAGCTTGAGGAAAGGGCGATACTTAGAGACAGGCAGATACGAGCAGCTCACGTTAGCCAACAGCAACCCCAAACATCTAACACAAACCAGCTCCAAAAGCATTTTCTGCACACTGTCCCAACAGAGCCTCAGTTTTTAAGAAGCTGTGGTGCAGCAGCTGTACAGCCACATGTTTCCACCTCTCCTAAGGTGACTACCTTCCCCGATGAGCCAATTCAGCCCCAAACCACCGGCTTCCGCTGCTCCTTCTGCAAGGGAAAGTTCAGGAAGCAGCAGGAGCTTGAGCGCCACATCAGGATCCTACACAAACCATACAAATGCACTTTGTGTGAGTTTGCTGCTGCACAGGAGGAAGAGCTCATTGGCCATGTTGAAATGACTCACATAACTGCTGATTCAGGATCAGGACAGAAACCGTCAGTCGGGGCTAGTGACAAGGGGAAGCCCACTGGAGAATTCTCCTGCGAAGTGTGTGGTCAGACCTTCAGCCAGGCCTGGTTCTTGAAGGGCCACATGAGAAAACACAAGGACTCCTTTGAGCACTGTTGTCAAATCTGTGGTCGTCGTTTCAAGGAGCCCTGGTTTCTCAAGAACCACATGAAAGTCCATCTCAATAAACTGGCTGCTAAGAATAATATTGCTGCTGACCGCGACTCTTCTGTTGATATGAGTAGCCTAACACAGGACCATCAGAGTAATCTCTACTCTCAATACATTTCCCGCATCCACAACAGGTTCCTTATGCCCGACAGAGCAGATCTGCCAGATTATAACCACATGATGGCCACAGCAGGGGCTGACATGAAGGTCAGAGAGATGTTAGGAAGGATGATTTCCTCAGCTCCTGGTCCTTTTACAGATGCAGAGAGTTCTTCTTTGTTGGGCTTAAATCATCTCCACCCTCCACTCAGCTCCACTAGCATGGAATATCTGCAGAAAATCATCTCTACCAGAGATGCTCTCAGCAACAGCAGCAGCTATGCAGGCTGGCAGATCATAACACCTGGCCTGCCTATTGAACAACAAATGTTCACTCCTAAAGACCAGCAGCAGCAGCAGTGCTCTTCCTACCTGCCTGAGAGGTGTCTCCCTGTAGATGAAAGCAAACTGTGTCTCAGTGACCCCGACACCAAGGCCATCAGCAGGCCTGGAAGCCCAGGCAGCATGAGCCACCATAGGCCAGCAGATGCAATCACAGAGGCAGGGAACTCTCTCTCTGGCAGTTCCCTTGACCATCGATCACAATCTTCCTCTCCGGCTACAGGTAAATAAATATAAAAAGCAAATTTTCCAAATGTTAAAGTGTAGTAAAGCCTAAGGATGAGCATTGCTCAGCCCCTGGAGAATAATATTTCTTAGATATAACCCCGATGTTGACGTCATGTTCTAATTCCTGATTAGGTTTTTTTTTCATTAAATCTAGAAGCAACAAATCGGGATGTTTCTAAATATTTCAAATCATAGTATCAAATTATTTCTCAGATGCTTTCCTTTTTTTCTTTCTCCCACTTAGACAAAGTCGACATGAAGCACAGGGTCAGCAGCACACCACTGATATTATCATCCACAAGGACTTTGTCTTCCTTTTAAAGATAATAGCATCATGTTGAATTGTGGGGATAATTAGTACCCTCTATTTTATATCTGTCACATCCCCACCCCTTGCCTACGGGGGCACAAGATGTTAATGCATGCCATCTGGTGTTTTTAATGATTTGATATATACCACCCTGTGATTTTTATGATTTGATCTACCACCTGGTATTTTTATTGATAGTGTTCTTTTCCACCTGGTGATCTGGATGATTCGGCTCAATGGGTAGATGCCTCTCTTGTCATGGCATCCTGCTAACATGTTATCATGAGACTAAATTGCTACTTTAACTGTGTTGTTAAGAGAAAAGGAGACTAATCCAAACTTTTTTCCTCTCTCTCTTTCAGTATTAGAGAAGCAGTTTTATGTATATGTAAGTCTGATGCGCTTTTGTGGGATTTGATCCAGTTTCCTCTTAAATGATGTCCGCATAGCAGAGATAAATGGATCAGGTCTAATCCCATTAGATGTTTTGTTTCCATATTGTACACACATACTGGTATCTGCATATTTACATGTAAATGCTTGCAGTTTACAGCCAAATCCCACTCCGGTTGCTCTTTAAGAAACATATTCAAGCTTAGTTGTTTGTAGTTTCCCTCCTCTCCCCTATCTCCAAGACCATACGGTGTCACTTCCAGAAACATTTATGATAGTTGGCTAGCTGAGGATTTGAGTGTGCACAGTTCTGGGATGGCACATTCAGTATCAGACTCTAATTTCAGTCAATATTAAGCATGGAAACTAATTCATTGTAAAGGTCAGGCGTCATTGCTTTAGTCAATGATGGATCCGGCAAGCTTTCTCTCCCCCCTTCTCCTCCTCTCTTCTCTGTTCTTAGTCCTGTGTAATGGTAGACTCACTCTGGGGGCTTAGCACCGCATTGTTTAGCTCTGACAATATATCCCAGAGACCTCTGCAGCTGCTCCCCGCGCTCACAATGACAGATTAATTAACACAATCACACACTGCTGGCCCTGGCTCAACGCACAGGTCTGCTGCGGGACAGATAGGTAAATCCTACACATATGGTGAACACGCACCACTTGATGAGGGTTTAATAACAGGGATAAGTTTTTTCAGAGGTGGGGGTGGGGGAGGGGGGTGGCTGTAACTGATCAAGTCTGTCTGTCTGTATGGTTGGACATGGAGGAAAGAAGAGGAAGAGAGGGTTTTCTAATTCAGGAGAGCGGAGATGCTGAGGAAGAATTACCACTGCCAGATGTTCAGCTTGAGGAACATTGATTAGTCCAGAATTACTGGCTGCATTATTCATAGTCAGCCTATGGTGGTCATGAAGTTATTGATGTTCTCAATATGGATAGCAAATATAGTACAGTCATGGCTGTCAAAGCGAGGGAGCCGTTCTTTGCTTGATACATTCAGATACAGTGCTAGATTTCGATTTTTAAATGGAAATGCCCAGCATCTCAAATTAGAAATCTCTTTGATTTCAATAGGAAGCATGTCACAAATTACTTCTCTCAATATCTAATCAGGACGCATTTTAAAATGCTGTTTGGCCTTAATTACCATTAGAGAATAAGAATAACGACCCTCCTTCAAATGATAAACTCATAAAGGATACATGCTGCAGGCCTCTGACCTACATTCGACCAGTTAGATCCCACATCTGAATGAGAACATGTCAAACAACTAAAAAATGCGCTGACAGTTATTAATTAGTCCCATTCAATACTCTTAACCTCAAGGTCAGCGAGTAGACACCATGTAATGATGGCGTCCTCACATGCGTTTTGTCCCTCATTTCCTGCTTTTATGCTACTTTTACTGTAAGCGTTGCAGCTGAGAGAGCCTGAAGTGATGTGTGTGCATGTGTGTATATGTGTGTGTGTAAAACTGTGAATGGTAATATGAGCACTGGTTTACCCAGAAACACGGATAAAGCAGCTTGCAGCATAGAATATCACTTTTCCTTTGGCTGTTCCAGTTACATCAGTCTATTCTTTGAGATTGCTAACAGTAAAAACATCTTTTAACTAAATCGGTCCTTATCTAACTCGGTCCTGGCTTAAGAAAATCATCCCTTATTCAGAGATCACTCCATCTGACTGGTTTGTCAAAACTGATTACCTGTTGGCTTTTCTGCCTCTCTCTCACTTCTGTCTTTTAATCCTCTTTTTAATTATTATTGCAGATATGAGGCTCAAATTAAGCTCAAAATGCTTGTTTTCCTAGCATGCAGATAAAAAGATTTACCCAGGGAGTTCTGAACACCTGCCTTGAAATATTGTTCCGCCGTCTCCTGAATGCCATTTGGCTTAATTGACTTGGAAACGTCCCAAATGCGTCATTGACTATGTGGTCTAATTAATATTAATAATATATGCTATTATAAACATCAAAGAACATCTGGTGCCCCTGTTTTTCTCACCAGTCTTGTGTGTGACTCTCACTCTGTTTCATCTTAAACCAAACCAGCCACCATGTATTTCTGTTTTGCATTTCAGGTGCTTGATTACATATATATAGAGAGCCAAAGCCCCACTGTATATAGAGTCTGATATCTACAATATAACTGCCAAATGCCCGTGTAAGCAAATAATATGTGAGAGTGGGATTGCATTGACGGGGATATATGGTTGTAAATCTAAAAGTCTGCATGATTTTGTTTTTTCTATAGATACGGCTCACTTGAAGCATTTATTTATTTATTTATTTATTTACCTTTTTCCTTCCCCGTGCACATCCAGCAGGAGCGGATAAGTCATATGCATCACTTCATTAGATGCTCTGTGTTAGGTGGGAGAGGCTGGGGTTTGTAATGATGCAGTAATTGGAGTTTTGGTTGATAAATCTAAGCTCTAAAATTACTCTCCTCACATAATGTGAGCCTCGGCACTGTAAGTAAATCTTAAACTGATTAAGTTAGCATGAACCAGGCAATCACAAAGATGGCACCCTTCCAAAGGAGGAGAGAAAAGGCACACTCTTCAGTCTTTGTGCTGTTTTACTGCTCTCATGTAGGCTGGCAAATGGGTTTAGGAAGGTCCACGCTGAAAGATGAGGTCAGATATATGTGTTTTCTGCATTTGGAGCTGGCCGGTAATGTCATCGTAATTTAAGCCACAGAATAATTGAGATATATAGGATGTCTGAAAGAGTTCCATTAAGCTGTTTGGATTTTTTTTGTCTTGTTACTGGAGACAAGGGTGTGGCACTGTTGAAGTGTCTTTCCCGCTCTTGCACACCCACGCATGTCGCCACGCACTTTTAATGTACGCAGACATTATATCGAACATACTTCACATACTGTAGACACACACGAGCGCATACAGTGTCAAAAAGAGGGGATCGACTTTAGTTCAAGGGCATGATTTTTCCATTTCAGCTGTGACTTTTCAATCTCATTAGTTAGAGCTCAATTTAATTAATATGTGGGTGTTATTTTACGGTTTTGTAAATTGTAATAGTAAAAAACAGCCCTGCTTTTACTACCATTCAGCTCAAAATGATGGTTTTCCTATTAAAGTTGGAAACAAAGTAAAGCTACTACTACAGATCATTAGATTTAGATTTACCTCAGAGAATTACCTCAGGGTCAGATCTTGAGGTGTATGAAATTGATATTTCTGTGGCGGGGATGAATCACTGCTGTAACTCAGGTATTAGTCCATTAAAGAAGAACAATAAGGCATCAATATGCATAGAATTAAATTAATGGTGGTGGGTTTATCTCCCTATCCCAGACACATCCCTAAAAGACACAGTATAATGTATGACCTGACCTTCAAATGCCAGGAGAGTGTTGGGCAATAAACTGCCAATATTTGTGGCTTAATGGCGTCGGATGACTTTTACTGTAATTGGAATGGCAGCGAAACAGCTGGGCTGTTTAAAGACAGTGCAAGGCAGAGGTCTCAGACAATCACTAACTCAAAATGGTCACAGAGAGTGTGTTTAACCCTGCAGGGTGTTTCTGTGATAGCTATAAGGATGAAAGTGTAGGTAAACAGAGGGAAGAATACATTTGAATTACCTTTAATTAAAAATTATGGCGTGTGGGATCAAATCTTGTATCCAGATGGATTTTATTCTGCTTCTAAAAGGAGAAAAACTACCCTTTGTCATTCTCCACAATACCACACTTTGTACTTTTTGAATTATGCTCCCAACATGCCATTTTTCAAATATGAAGCAAAAATAAACTCAGCTACAGTAGATGGTGTGGTTAATCAGAACTTCTCACATGTTGGACTTCGTTATTTTTGACTGGGAAACCCACTTACTGGCTTTGATGGAATGAGGCTCTTGTCTGCATCATCTGCCTTGTTCTAGTTGCTTAACAATTTCACAGTTTATTATTTCTGGAAGAATCTTGTTTGGTGTTAACATCTTTGGGTGTATTTATTGCACATGGTGGTGGCGTCCATACTGTAAGATGATGGATCACTGGAGCTGAAAGCTGATTACAAGCTTGATTTACTGCAGGGCAGCACTTAAATCATTCAACTCAGCCTGGTGTGAGATTGCAACATTTTTCATGTTTAGACAACTGGTCTTGGTGCATACAGAGAAAAATGCTCAGAATGCCTCATATAAACATAGTTTCTTAATTTGATTTGGATTCTATCGTGTTTTTGCTGTTATTGTCTGTGTTAGGTGAGGAAGTCTACAGGTGTCCACCCTCCAGTGACTACACTGCTGCACAGACAGCCCCCCTGGGCTTCCATCTGGATCGCCACCACTTTCCCCACTGGCAGAACAACAGAGATCTTTCTTCTCCACTGCAGCCCACCAGCAGCAGCAGCTCCAGCCCCATCCCCAAGCCCAGGCCCAGATCCAGGGAAGGCTGGAGCCCAGCTGCAGGTCAGTACCTCGGTCTGGAGAGCCACGGTGAAAAAGCCGTAGTTGTCAACAAGCAGCCTGACCTCGCTGACAAAGAAACTGGGGAGGACAGCTCTGTATCCGGTAAAACCAAGAAGTCCCAGTATGAACCTTTGGATTTGTCTGTCAGGCCAGACTGTGTCACATCTCACTCAGCTATGCCGCCTGCAGTACTGGTACAGATGTCTGGCCTTTTTAGTAATGGACTCTCGTCCTCTATTACCCGCCGGCTACAAAGTTACCCTAATGCACCAGCTGAACTCAGTATGAAACCCACATATCAGTGTGACCTTTTGGTGCAGGGAACAAAAGAAGAGATGAACTCACAGAATGCAGGCTCCATAGGTTATGATAGTGAAGGTGAATTTGAGAAATCTGAGCAAGGGAGGGAGGACAAAAGTGATGATGCTGCCAAGTGGAAGATGCTGAAAAGTGATGTCCTTGAGTCAAAAGAGCTGGGACAGGCCAGTGCTGATTTTGAGGCTCTTGGCGAGAAGAAGCAGTGGGGAAAAGCTGTGGCTGGATCCCCTATCTCTTCCCTGGAGAGCTTGACCCCAGGACAGGCAGATCCTCTCCAGCACCACAGTGCCCTGCTCTCCTTTCTCAGATCCCAGAGGAACCTGAACAACACACCTGCTAGTGCACACAAAACCAGCCTGAACGGTGGGGGAAACATGGAGAAAGATGTTGCATCAGGTGAGGATAAGCTTATATATCATTTGCAATAAAAGTAGCTCTTAGTGTTGAAGCCAGCACTTTCACAGATTTACAGGTATGTATTGCCACCTAGTGGACAAGCATTGGCTGGTCATCCTCCTTTTATCTCCTGACAGATACTTTGCTCCACACAACGTCAGTAAATAGTATATAAAAGTAAAGGTTTAGTATTGACGCGTGGGATTGTAAGCTACAAGGATTCAGCTGCACAAATTAAAAAAAAAAGAAGGAAGAAAAAAGTTTTTGGCAGTATATCAGCCCTCATCACCCAACAGCAGAAGTGTGAAGAGTGAGTGTGAGTGTGTGTGAATGATGCCAATTATAAGCAACACACTTCCTTATACTTATAGCACTTGAGTTTTTTTTTTTCTTGCCAGATCTTATCTCTGATCTCAAATAAGGGCTAAATAAGACACAGGTGTGTGGTACTGATTACCTCCACACTTTAAAGGATGATATAATCTCCGTGTGTGATAGGTTACAAATCGCCAAGCCGATGGAGCCCACTGATGGAGAGGCTTAAGCTCTTGTGCTGGTGTGATATGCTTGCTGAGTGCAGATTTAATAATGCTGTCTCTCAGGAGAGGGAATCCAACAGCTGGGGTCTTTGATATGCATGTATTATGAGTGCAACATGATACACCTTCCTTCTGATCCCCCTCTTATTCAGAAACTCAATATGTTCATGTGAAAGACAGGAAAGTGCCTGTCAACTCCATTAGGGATTAACATCTGTTCCCTTTCTTTATGATTCTAACAGCAAGATGTAGTTTTCTATTTGATTGTACAGATGGTTATTATAATATGCCAAAAGTACCCCTTCTCTTTAGCTGCTGTCATAGCCATCGAACTTTTCACGTTTCTTTCTTTCTCTTATTGTATATGATGCAAATTGTATTTAAAATTTAGATTAGCTTTAGACAAGCTTGCAAACTGTGGGTTGCATGGCAGAAAAGAGATTTTTTTCTCTTTTAAAAAATCCGAGAACATTTGGACTCAGTAAACCACATTTCCTCCATATAAAGCTGTTCTGCTGCAACTGTTGCCTGTGTTTTCATTAGTCTGATCAATAAAAGGAATTATTTCAAGCATGCCCTGCCTTTTGTTCACTGCTGATTGACCGTCCATATGTTTTTCCCTTCTCCCTAAGGAAGTAGCCATCAAAGACACAACAAACACCTGTCAGTCAAACTGGACACTGAGATGAGTAATTGACATTGAGACTCCGTTGGGCGTCCTCTAAAACAGAACGAAGCAGGTGGCCCTGCAGTCTGTCCTGTCTACAGTGATGACCAGGTGGCTTTGTCACAGGACTGTCTCCTGTTGCCCCCATCCTCTCCATACTGTATGGCACATTGAGTGGCATGGTGACATATTGCTGGGCAGTTTGGACATGGAGTGATGTGTTTGTGATGACAGTTCAGGTCGGCTCCAATGTGCCAGCAGTGGTAATTGGCCAGATGGTGACCTCTGGTTGAACCTGTCTGCATGCTCATTAGTCTCACTGAGCCCTCCCTTGCGTCTTGAACAGTCTCTCAATGCTGCACCGCTCAGACTTCACCACTAGATGGCAACATTTACCACTCTAATAGTTAGGATGCTGCACAGTTTGCATCTGACAGGTTGGCATGCATTTTTCACACGTACAATTTGGACAACTTTTGTTAAAGGTGCTGTTATGTTACCAAGTGGGCGTCTTGTGGTTCAGAGGAAGATCGAACTGCTTGAGGGTTAACCACTTAACCAAATCAGCTGTCTTCTCAGTGACATCAGATCAGGCTTCTCAGACGCATGAGAAAAAGTGAATATGAGAAGATCGATAAAGAAAGGATTAAGAATGAAAGAATACCGAGGACAGAGAGGAAGAAAAGGCCCTGATTTGAAAGGTTGAAAAGGGTGAGTCATTATCTCATTGTCTGACCTCTGTATACCCTCCGCAGAGAGGGTGACAGAGAGTGAGAGAAAAGGAAAGAGAAAAGGAGCGAGAAAGATCACCATAGATGGAGATAGATGGAGCGACAGGGAGGTGAAAGAGGAGCGGTAGTGCGGCTGTCTCCATGAGCAGATGTCGTTTGAGGGCAGCGAGAGGGCAGCGCGGCCTGCCTTTGTGCCGTGCTTCTCCCCATAGAGATAATGAAGGGTGGAGCACTGGGAAGGATGTGCAGTCATCACTCACTGTCTGTGTGCCATCAGAGCTCAGCCCTGTGTCATCCGTCACCATTCAGCTCCTCTAGCCCCCATCGGCCCCGCCACTGTCATCATGGTCATTATCTCAGCCTATGACACAAAACACACTCTCATTGCACGCACACACACACAAACACATGAATGCATGCAAACATACAACCTCACACAAATACACATGCGGGGCTAAATGAGATATTCAGTGATTTTTAATCCATATCCCAGTGCCCAAACAAAACTGATACCTTACTTTAGTGACTATTATTCAAAATAAATGTGATGCATGACATCAAAGTTAGGCTGCACAGTGGGGTGGTGGTTAGCGCTGCGCCTCACAGCAAGAAGGTCACTAGTTTGAGCCTCGGCTAGGGAGGGGTTTAAATGGGCCTTTCTGTGTGGAGTTTGCATGTTCGCCTCATGTGGGCGTGGGTTCCCTCTGGGTGCTCTGTCTTCCTCCCACCATCCAAAGACATGCATGTTAGGTTAATTGGTCACTTTTAATTCTCCCTAGGAGTGAGTGTGGGCGTGATTGGTTGTTTGTCTCTCTGTGTTGGTCCTGTTCAGGGTGTACCCTGTCTCGCCTGCTAATTGCTGGGATAAGCTTTGGTCCCCTGCGACCCTACATTAGAATAAGCACTGAAAGAAATTACTGATAGATGAACATCAAAGTTCTCAAAATGTGAGTGTTCATAATAAATAAATATTATTACACTAGCAAATATGTGTCTGCAAATTTCACTGATCCAGTGCTAACTGTTTACAGCCGTTGTTTGATGCTGCTTAAACATTTTGGACAATGAAGATGCAGTTCCATTGAAGTACAGAAAGTTATATTGTTACTTTTTACCTAAACTGGATAAAAAAATTTGAAGCTGCTCCTTTTTTGCCCTTTTGGTATAAAAACTGTAAACAGCGTATCAAAACATAAAAATAGAGATTAAAAAAACCCCAAACTTGCCATTTTTTACCCGTAAGTGTGAAAATTCACCATCGATCATCTCTAAAACGCACTCGCTATCATGTTGTTTGTTAAAGTTTCCCCCTGCGAAAATATTTGTTTTAATTTTGCCCATTTTCTCTGTCTGCTTCTTACGTTTAAGTGGAAAATAATCGTATTTTCTTTAGGATTTTTCCATGAGAAAGAATGCCATTATGAATTTTTTTACCAGGTCAGTTTGTTAGAAAACAAAGGTCAAATATCAATTTTTATTTGGCACAAAAAACATGTATTGTTATAAAAACTGTTGTAACAAACAATGTAAACATCCTTTGCAGTTTATAGACTTACTTCCTGTTTAATTTGCAACTCAGCATATTTACAGTGCCCCTGATTTTGTGCAAAAAGTTTTTTGGGGGGGTGTTTTGTTGAATAAAGTGGTTTACATAATGTGCTTAAATACATTTGAAGACAGTGATGTTATTCCAAACTAAGGAAATGATACCCAAAGCTATGAAAAACAAAGAGAGTCTGAGAAATCTCACCACTGGCAAGACTGTACAGAAAAAGTCCTGGATTCAGATCTGGATCCAAATAAAAATAACAATCTTTTCCTGGGAAATTCAGCTCTGCATTTAACCCATCTCTAGATGTACTAGAGAGCGTTGAGCTGCCACGTTTTAGTGCCCGGTAAGCAGTTGTGGAGTTTCAAGGGCTTTGCTCAAGGGCCCAAAGTGGTTCACCTCACTTGGTGAACTTCTGGAGACTTGAACCCAGTTTCTCCAGACCCAGGCCCACATCTGTAACTGCTAGGCTACCGCTCCCCCTTACTGAAACTAAAACTAAAAGTTAATCTCTTTTTAATCTGACCTTTTAATCCAGTTACATTTTTACATAGCAATCCCTACCTTTTGATCAATCTTCATAAACAAACAAAGGAGATAAAATCTTGCATCACACCATAAAGCTTTGCAATTGTTCAGCGAGCAACAACCTAACCTTAAGCATCTTAACCTAATGTTTCCCAGAACTAACACAACACCCTCATAACGCTGCAGAAATGGCTCATTGTTGATACACAGTTCATGTATCAGCCTGTCACACAGAACAGAATTACATGCTCAAAGTCAGTAATCATTCTTTCTTCACTATAAGTGGATCTCCAGTCTCTCAGAATCACAAAATCCCAGTTGTCCTCTTCAAGCCTTTGTATTTGTCTAAATGCATTGTAATACATTTCTGTGTGTTCTGTAATGTGTGATCATTTGAATGTTAGAGGCTGGTGTGAAGCTGTGGCTTGAGCAGCCTGTGAATGGAGGATCATGTGGTGAAGAGATGGATGGCTGCGAGCCCACTGCTGTCTCCTCTAATTGTAAAATATTAGTTACATTAGACTCTGGCCTGTGATTAATGAAACTTATTTGGAGGTTGCCCTCTCTCGGACCTCCCCTCTCCTCTGGTGGGAAGAAAGAAAGAACAGAAGACACAGGCAGATGAGGTGGGACAGAAAATAAGGCAACATAGGCAGAGACAGGCAGGGCTGCAAGCAACCAGTGTAGACACAAGACCTTCGGGCTTATTATTAACCGACTTTATGAGCAGCTTCAGGATTATTTCCATTGTCTGAGTGCATTCACAACACTGAGGAAAATATGTTCAGTTTATCAAGTTTCAGTGGATGTGTAAAATTTGATCAAGTGGGATGAAAGTGATGTGCAAAAGTGCAAAGTACAGAATCAGAAATTCTTATGTTTTGGTATCCACCCCATTTCCTGTTTTTCCATTCCCAGTGATTGAAGCGTGGGGAAGTTGACATGAGACAGGCAGAGTTTAACATGCACCACAAACTCTCTACCTGGGTTTGACAAAGCTCGTCTTTCACTGTTGTTCTCCCTCACTTACAGACCCACAAACACACACTCACACACAAACCCCTCTGTGCCATCCTGATGATATTCAGATGTGTCAGGCCTCATCTTCTCTTTGACTAGTGTGTGAGTGTGTGTGTCCTTTACGGCCATCGGGTTATTATACACCAACAGATGGAGCATTACCTTTTTATTGCTCACACCTTCTGTGAGTTTTCCCACTTTCCCCCCCAAAAAACACCTTTTTTATGTAGATGCGAAAGTGAGTGCTGAGCTGCGTACAGCTGTCTCTGCTCTGATGAGGAGCATGATAGAGAGGAAGAGGCGAGGGTGGGGTGAAAGGGCTGAGACAGCCCTCAGTTTTTGGGAAGTGATGTCAAATGACATCAGCACATAATGGTTTACTGTAACCATGAATCACAGAAAAACTCACTTAAGTCTTAAGACAGAAGGGGAAAAAAATGTTATATGAGGTAACAGCTCAAATATAACACAGCGAGGGCACATGGCTGTCTAGGTAGACATAAATGAGTCACCCAGCTGAGTTTGTTTTGATCTTAGCAGCTCCAAGGCTTTGGTGGCATACTGATTTTTATTGCGGAAAGATTAACTTTTGGAAGCTATTAATGAAATGCTTTGTTCTTTAAGGGTACATGGTGTGCTGTCATGTAGGTTCACATTATTTGTGGTGGAACTATGCAGTGGGCATTAAAGAGGTGGACAGACAGGAAGTTTTGGCATGCATTCCCTCCCAGCTGCAGACGTCTGTCATTCCTCAACTCAACACTTGTGTGTGCGTGTTTATTTATCTGTGTCTGTGTGTGAGTGTGTATTTGTGTTCAGAGCAGGAAATGTGTTGTAATGAGCAAGAACTTGCATTGTTTTTGTTGTGTGCTAAACTCCAAGATTATAAAGATGCCAAAATACTCCACTTCACTCCACTTTACCTTCACCTTGCTGGAACTTTTCAACTCTTCATGTTGGAGATATTGCAGAGGCTTAACCCTTAAAGCCTTGAGCTGCTGCTTACATATAAAACAGCAACTGTTGTAAAACTGCACCACGTCGTTAAGGGTTAAACACACATTCAAAAAGTGCACTACAAAACCAAATGAAGTCATCCGCAGTCACATGACAAAACAACCAGATTCCAGTTTGTGGTCTTAAACAATCTTTTATCTAAATTCCACCAGCATGTTAACATCCTCTCAAGAGAAAGACTATAACTAGTAGCTCCAAAAGGACTCATTTCTTCTTTTTATCTTTAACCTTTCTTTATTTTCCTATTGAAATATTTAGAGGTGAAAATTTGTATTTTTTTGTCTTTTTTAATTTGTGGAAGAGAAACTACAGTTTTTCATATCAATACACAAAACTTTTTTCCATTTCTCACATTGCTGCAGGATCCTTCGTCCCCATCAGTTTTAAAGGCACAGTTTTAATTAGCCTTATGCTTCAGTCATCGTGCAGGTGAATTGTGACGTCAGTGTAGCTCCACAACTCTCCATACTAGCACCTCAAGCAAGGTGAAGAAACAAAACTACTATATTTCTACACTGCCTGACAACACTAGAAGGAACATTTGATTTTTTTAAATAAATGTATTCAGCTTTATTTAATGCTTGTCTAACATTTGCATTGATTTTACCTGCTTGTGGTTTACCTGCTCACACGCTCTTCCCCTCCAGCTCTTTTGTTTTTCGAACGCAGCACCCCTGCTGTGCATGACATATTCCAAAAAACGATATGTGCACAACACGTGCAATACGACCGCAAGCCTTGTTACTTTGCAGATGTTTTACATGCACATAAAGCTAGTCAACAGTCTGAAGAAAACAATAAACCCCAAAGCATGTTGTGTAAGGTGTCCAGATTTTATGATTAATATCCAGAAATCAAAGCCCCTTTTTTCTCATCAGTATTACCCTGTTGTGTTTCTTGGAGAACAGAGTAATTGGTTTGGGCTAACTTTGTGTTTTATGCTCTCAGAAATCCCTCATTAGGATTGTAGTTTACTTTTATAAGCAAAGTTCACCAGGTGGCCATTTCAATCTCTAAAACTCTGAGATTTTTTACTTGATGAGTATTAAGTATATTTTCTCCTTGTTTCTTTCCATCTATTTTGTTTTATTTCTAGCTCGGAAGCCATTCCAGTGCAGGTACTGCCCTTACAGTGCCTCCCAGAAGGGCAACCTGAAGACCCACGTCCTCTGTGTCCACCGCAAGCCCTTCGACAACAGCCTTTACCCTGACCGCCGCCTCCGGCGCTCACACACGCCCCAGGTGCCCTCCAGATTGCCTCTGAGCGTCACAGGAGACAACCGCGTGTCAGGGAGAGACCAGATCAGTGTGACATCACTGTGTGGAACTTGATGTTGCCATAGCAACTGCAGATACAGACACTTCTGATTATTGTTTTAGATTCTCCTTGAGGGGGTTAGGATGATTGAGATTGTCGAAAAAAAATGTTAACAACCAACCTTGATGTACATTCCAGTGTTTACTTGAAGAGCCACAGTACGTATTTATCTGTAGCAAAAAAGCTGCCTATAATAATAAAGTCCATTGTGATGTGAAAGTGTAGCAAAGGTACTTAGTGCCACTTATTTATCAAGTGTCTGAATGATTTTATTGTGTTTACATGCATCTATCAGATCCAACACTTGTCTGATAGGCAGACTATATTGTGCCTGCCCAAAGCACTTGTTATTTAAACTAGTAAATACCTTGTGTTGCGTTTTTGTAAATATCACTTGATTTCCCTTCCAGTCCAGAAGTCTTGTCTATCTGTCAGGATACGGTGCCAGATGTTGGGCCTTTAATCGCAGCAGATGTAATGAAGTAGAATGTTGCACATCGGAGCTTCCATTTGTTCTGGATTCCACTCCAGGGAGAAAGCCTCTCACATATAATTATTGCCCATTAACTCCTATGCTTCATGCCCTCGTGCTGGAACAATGCTCAATTAAGGGGAACCAAGGAAATGGAAAAACTGCAGAGATTCATTGATAGTACATCCAAATGATTTTTTTCCCTTGTTCTTTTATTTATTTATTTTTTAAAGTGTGACTGCCCATGTGTGCATATACCCAGTGTACCCACTAGTGCATCCCAGGGCTAATTAACACAGCTCCCGTATGCTGCTTCTGCATGTATGGTGATTTTAGCATGATCTAAGCTGCCTCAGCTTCTCGTGCCAATAGCCCGCCTTTATACCCAAAGATCACCTTGGGCAGCTGTGTGCCTGCTCAGCCGGGCCCTCGTAGCCACAGCGATGTGACTTTGACTGACAGTCCGCCTGACAACTCCATTCATGCGCCACCTGCTAGCTGTCAATCATGGCGGTCATCCTGGGGCTATTGACAGAGCTGTCAGCTTGTGTGAGATGTGTCTGTCAAAGCCCACCCACTCTGCCACTCTGTTTCCCTGCCTGGGCAGCCTGACATTCGTTTACTGTCCTCCTTCTACCCTTCTTTCCCTTCCATCTCCTTCTCTTTCTTCCTCTTTTAGTCTGTCTGTCTCCCGCCTTCTACCCATCAGGGACACGACAGCCCCTTAATCCCCGATCCAATCACAGATTCTTTGGATACACAAACCCTCTGGTTTTTTGTAATGGAGTACTTTACAAACACTTCTGCAGGTGACTCAGACCCGATATACATGTTTTCTTTTTGGTCGTCTCTTGTTTTTATATGTACTCAGTCAGCTTTAATGCCACCATTATTTCACTTCTTTCTTTTCCCCCCTCCTCTGCTCAGTCACCCTTCATCTCTCCACCCGACAGGTGACAAGGTCTGAGCCTCCAGCTGACTGGCTAATCGGTGGCCTGTCATACCTGTCAATACTGTTTTAGAACCATGCCAAACCAGATCTAGCCAGACCAGTCCATCTTCCAAGCTGACCAAGGACACAGAGTTTTGTTGCAAGATGTAAGGGGAAAACAGTTTTCTGGAAAATCTGTAACTCATGCCCCTCTAACAGCCCTCTGGATATGGATCATCCCTGAAGCCTCATCCTGTCAAACCTCCTAATTAAGCACATTTTCCCTTAAAGCAAGGCCCCTTTAATTAATGCCGGGGAAGTTTGTTCATTACTGTTAATGGTGATGAATGCTTTATTTAAGGTGTCACTGCCACTGACAATGTCATACTCAGGCTTTTTGTGCTTTGTAAGGGCTCATCTCTCTGCAGTACGACTCTCTTTTTTTTTTCTTTTATTGCATGGCTCCGGGTGTCGTTTTACATTTGAACTCGTGGGTTCATTGTGTCATCAGTTTATGTTAAAAAGCCTTTTGGTGTTCCCAAGCTCTGTAATGCATTTTAGTTGGGTTGACAGGCAAGGGATATGCATAGATGCCAAACTGTTGTATTTTATCCACCTGAGCTTTGGCTCACCTTGACCTTTTGCGGAGAATGACATCCTGTTTACCTGCAGGAAATCAATCCTCATTCTCTGACACCTATAAATATCTCTTCTCTGAAAATAAAAAGAACAAATCCGTGTTGTTTTTAATTGTCAGGTAAAATGTTGATGATAAAATTTACTTTTAAAATATGTTAAATCTTGTCCATTTTTTCAAGAAACAAAAAAAGAAAATCCACTTGCCTCTCTGTTCTTGTTTTCCTTTTAATTTTGCTCACCTCTTCATTATTATCCTTCCAATCTTTTCTGCTACTCGTTGCTTATCTGCAGATTATGTTTGAGGTCTCTCTCAAAGCCACATTGAGAGAGGCAGGCCATGTACAACTAATCAGCTTGAATAAGTAAAGGAAACAGTTTGACAGGCCAGGTAATGAGAAGTAATGAATCACTAATCACAGTCTCTTACAACCCTCGGAGCACAGATGAAAAATTAAAGGTAATTAGCTTGCACAGTTGTGAAAACAATATTTAAGACTGTTGGCATCACATAGTACAGACTCAACAGATTTTCTCTACCATTAACATATATCAGCACCAGACTGAAGTCCTAATATCAAGCTGTTACTGAAAAGCTTTCTCTGTTCTCAAACAGTTTTACTAAAATGCAAGGATGAGGGATGGTTTACCTAAGTTTTGTTTTTCCCTCAGGGTTTTTATTTATGGTGAGAAAGAGAGGTAACACGCCATGAACATGTTTTTGAGATTTTTGGTGAAAAAGGGAGACAGCGTAGTGTGAGATAATACTCGGTGTAAGGGAACTCAGAGATGTGTTCAGAGCGCTGCAAACTCTCTGCCGCTCTCCATGGTTCCTGTGCTTGACAGCAGAGTGAGGGATGCTTTGACAAAGCCCGTGTTTGACAAGTCTGTGTGAGACTCAAAGTACAGGATCCAAACATGGACTGTCAGTCAAAGCCGGCACATCTCCCAACTGAGACGTGCCAGTTTAGTCACAGTTACAAAGGAACTAATATGCGTTAAGTGGAGCAAGGCACACATATGGGCCTGGTAGAGCCCTGTGTCCCGAGGCTGGGATTGAACGAATGCCAAAGAACATAAGCCCAAGATATAAAAAGAATTACAAGGGGACAAATAAAAAACATGGGGATTATGTCAGTGTGAGAAATGGAGGCGTTGTAATTCTGCATGTGTGCCGACTCACCTCTCTTGTTTCAGCATCCAAGGCCTGTAGGCTGGAGCCCTGCAGTCCTGCACCTGTGCTCTGAGCATCCAGGAGCTTTAGAGACAGAATGAGAGGAGGCTGAAACACTGTATGTGTCAGAGAGGGCGGGAAAAAGAAGGGAAGGGAGAGAAAAGTGGGACATGACACATGATTGGGGAGGAGGGGTGATGCTGGAGACAATCCGGCCCCAGGATGCTGTGTGTGGCAAATCAGATGCCACCGTCAAATGTTTTGAGTTGTAGACATTCATGCAGGGGAATAGCCCCCAAAACAGAACACTTGTTAAGCTAAATGGCGGTGACAGAAAGTGACTAGATTCCACCTGCTTGCTTCTCCCCTGCTCAGCCGCTCGTGTCATGTTATTACCCAAAGTTCATTTGAATTTTAAGACTCCCCCCTTTATACTTCTCCTCATTTTCTGCTGAAAAGACCTGTCTCGCATGACAAACAACTGCACCAAACCCGATTAAAATCACTTCATGGGGATGTGATACTGCCTCAAGTAAAAGGCTGTAATTGAAACACATTTGACAAACCACGCACCGCAAAGAGACAATAGACAAGCTGTGATTCTCACTTGAGTTATTCAGTGGAAATGATTATGATCGTTTTACCCTGTGCCCAACACTACTTGCGTGAATGGTATGTCTCCAAAACAGTGATTCTTGGATTTGTTCATGCTGATAATGATCTTCAGATGGATTAGGATACTGATAATGATTTTCTATTACATAATTTAGAATATAGTGGCCACCTAATGCAGTTTCCTGATTAAATAAATTCTCATTTTTCCCCTATTTGATGGCGCTTAAGCAGGGCTCCTTGAATGCCACTTTGACAGCTTAGTGCTCTCCAACTTGCACTGAAGCGCAGTGTAGCAGTTCAAACCCTGAGAAGTGGAAAGTCTCCCTAGGATGATGCTCCCGTCCATTGATTTGAAGTGACAGCCACATCCTTGACAAACACACCTGTCATTGTTCAAGTCACATCACATTTTCATTTTTAGACATAAGACAGTAGAGGTGTGCAAGTGTGTGTGTGTTTGTGTGTTTATGCACATGTGAGCAGGGCACTATAGAAGAGTTTCTTCATCTGGCTGATTTTTTTTTTCCTCTTTTGGTGGATAGATACGTCCACTCGGCTGCAGCTGCTGTACAGGAACCCAGCCAGATTCTTCCATTGGCTTCCTCAGTCGATGTTTATAAAACAAGACATCTGGGATATTTATTTTCAAACACGCGTCAGAAACGGATTTAATGTGCCAGAACCTGCTGACCATCACTCTGCGTGTATAGTCTTATCTCAGTTTGTCTCTGCAGTGGTGTGGCAAGTTTTGAGTGGGGAGGGGGCTGGTTATCGGGACTGAAAGAGGGGGAGGGTGATGAGCTGCTGCAATAATAAGCAGATTTTAATGATTTACTATAAATCAGCTGCCGAGACTTCTGCTTGGGGAGACTGAGGGGGATGACAGCTCCTGACTCACACACCTCGCAAATGCCTTGCTGATGATGTGTGTGTGCTTCAGATCATCAATCACTAAACACACAAACACACACACATATACACATATATGAGCAGACACTTTGCGTTCACAAAAAAAAAAGAAAAAAGAAAAAAACATGCTTTCAACACATGTACGCAGGTGCACAGCCACACACATGTGTGGTCACACATGTTTCTTGTCTCTAATGTCTCCTCTGCTGTGACAGGGGACAAATCAATCACGGGTACAGAAGTTCAAGGGGGTAAGAGATTGTCTGGTCCGTTTTTCCCTATGCTATTGATCCCATTTTACTGGCATCATCGCCAAGCTGTCTCACAAACCCCGGGATGGCGATGGATTGAAAGTGGATGATTGAGAGAGGAGGCAGGGTGACATTCACTGTAATCTCAGCCCCCTACACCTCCCACTCCCCGCCCTTTGCCTAACACACAGACAAACCCAATGACATTGAAAGTTAGTATTGCAACAGGAGTTTTTTTGGGGCCGACAGAATCAGGTTCATCAATTTAAATCTGCACCCTCCCACAGGGAGGAAAACATACTAAGCAGAGATTAACATGTTTGTTTGTTTTTCCTTCCCTTTGCATTTCTTTTCTAGCCATCAAACTTTATGTCTGACTATCTGAACCCAAAGTGTGTGTGTTGGGGAGGGGGGGCGACGACATTTCTGTGAAACTTCAAGGCTCATGTGGAAATGATCAACGCATGTTTAGTTTCCTCATGAGTACATTATTTATCCCTTGTGATTAAACAATTGAAGATTTTTTTTCTTTTCACAGGAAATAATGGGGAGCTGTGAGATTCATGAACCATGGAAGAAATAACACTGAAGGGACAATCACAAGATAAAAAGATTTTCCAAGAGATAAGCACGTCTCCCAAAAGTTTGGAAAGTTTCATGACACCATCTTCCAGTAAAGTGTTCTGGTGAAGTGCTGATTCACACCGGTCAGATGTTGCACACAAATAAACCGTGAAAGACAGAAATATTTATATGTCTTCTAAAAATTAGCAGTGCAGCAGGGATCTGTAATTTTTTTGGTGGGGTGGCCAGGCAGGGGCACAGACCAGGGAAAAGGTGGCACATGTAAGAACTTTAATCGAAGGGTCTAAATTTTGGGAAACAACTGATGTTTTAGTGGTAATTTAATGTTTAAAGCAAATTTTGCATATGGACAATGATATCTTTGTTAACAACCATTATTTACTTGATCCTACATTGTATGACATTAATCACTGTTGCATAATCACCTGATAGGAAGAAAAAATGACTTTGAGCCAAAGTTTTATCAGTGTTTCTTCAACATTCTTGTGTGTTTAACTTTGTACAGTCATTGTATGTGGGGGTTTCATGACTTTTACATCCTCATCATAAAATGTAAGTAATTTCAACAGACAATATTAACATCTATGTAGGCAGTTAGTGAGCTGATGCAGCATAAATTCTGCACTGGGATCAAGAACATTATAGACGTACATCACATGCTGCATTCACTTGCACTTGGACATTTAAGTTTACCCTTATAAAAATCAGTTTAAGCTAAAACATTTGTTAGAAATTGATCATGGGGGTGGGGATGCCTGCGATGGACTGGTGACCTGTCCAGGGTGTACCCTGCCTTCACCTGAAACACTGCTGGGATAGGCTCCAGCTCACCCCGCGACCCCTACTGGGAACAAGCGGTACAGAAAATGGTTGGATGGGTGGGGATGCAGTCAGATTTCAGTTAGGGGCAGATCACTCTTCTGACCTCCCCCTTGTGATGCAGTATCAAGACAAAACCTTTTTTGTCACAATCTTTTTTTCAAACAATAATTCAACTATTTAACTCCACAAGAATTATGCTTTAGTGAAGACACAGCACAGTAGTTCATGTCATTTAGCAACAAGTTTTGCAATGTAAAGCCACAATAGTCGTATAGTCATATAGCTCAAATCATTCACCTTCAGTATTACAATGCAAACTTCAAGTGATGATAAACTTCAAATCTTGTACTGCACTATTAGGTCCAGTATATCACTGCTGGGCTGTTTATCACATTATATCTGCATTATGATGATGCACATGTTTAATTACAGATAGATGGATGCTTCATTCATCTTTCCTGTTGTTGACATCTTGATTAAAAATGTTTATTATCTATGGGGCTCCTATTTGTGTCCTTGTATTTGTCTGTTTAACTTTCATCCACTCATCTGATTTATTCCCCTTGTCTATAAATAAGTTGACAGTTTGCATGTGATGGATTAGTCTGTTGACATTGTACCAACTGCAGGTAAACAATTACTATTCATGCTTCATCGTCACAGAATCTATACCAGGATACTGCTTCTTAACAACGGACAAAAGGTTAGGTCTCAAGCTATTGTTCTGCATTTGGTCAAATGTCATTCACTTTATGAAGTTTTAAGGAAAGTTCTGCACAGCCACAGTGAAGAAAAAAAATCCACTCATGAAAGGATTCTTGTAATCAGCAGCAGTTTGGTCATTCCTGGTATGCCATGAGTAAATGTTTTTTTTGTGAAATACGTGGTTGTTTAAAACCACATGCAGCCCTTTCTTGTACATCACTCACTATTTATTCCGAATCTAGTGTCACTCCAAACCCTCAGACCCTGTGGGCTGGATCAGTCTGCAGTCATTATGCTGATATGAGCAGTGAGTCACTGGAAAAAGAAAGAGGGGGTTAAATCCTGTGTTTTTTTTGTGTGTGTCGTGGGCCTACATCTGTCAGAGTATGATTACTGTGTTAGGAGTTTATGAAACAGCCTCTGTATCAAGATTATTCATATCCCTTAGGCCACAGAGTGAAAGGCCTTTTTCAGACTAGACTATGGAAATGAACATCAGCCAGAACACTATGAAATGTAGAAAAAAGAGGAAAACATGTCAGACAATACAAACTTTCAAACATCATTCAAGCAAACAAATCACCATTCACAAAAAAGATGATTTGTTGGCTCAATCCGATTTCCCTGTAGCTAACTATTGTTTTCTAGTAAATTAAAATATTGAACTTCATTGTAAAGCAGAAGTGTCAAAGACCATCACAAGTTGAAGACAACACACAGTCATATCCGGACACACTGCTTCGTGGGTGTGGAAAAGAAAACATAATGGAAGATACTGGAACATGTCAACATGTTTACCGTGAAATCAGTCCGAGCTAAGTCAACCAAGCAACTAGCAAACAAGCCACGTGCGTAGTAAGATTATCCTAACCACTTTTCTGAGATAGGGTGATTTTGTGTGATCATCTTACCTTATATCTCTGAACCCTAAACATCTATGTAAAAGGTTTAAGAAAACAGAATCCAGTCTTTGGTAATCATTAATCTTGTCAAAACCTAAAGTGCCCCGACTGGGGGACGTTGAGAATAGATGGTGCCAAATTGCACCAAAACGGCCATTTTGGAGACCTCGCCTGAACTGTCTGAAACCTACTATTTTATTCTTCTTCACGTTATCAGAGTTTATTTGATCCGTTGTGTGGTTTAGAGCTACAGCTACATCATTCCAAAGGGATATTCATATTTATCCTGAAAATTTCTTTTTTTAAAGTAAGCCTGGAATGTTTTCCATTTGTGCTTTGTGCCATCTTCATTTCTTCTTCACCAGTAATGCATAGACCGATATTCACACACTTGAACACATCTCATAAGTGTTCCCTTTCCAAAAGCACTGAAATAGACTTTGTGGTTGCAGAGATAAGAGCATGCAATTTTTAAGCAAAGGCCTAAAAATTAGGCACATGGCTCAAAATGTGCCATGATGTCGCACCCTGTTTGAATTCTTGCTTGTATTGTTCTTATTCTTAGATGTAAGTCGCTTTGGATAGAAGCGTCTGCCAATGACTAGAATAGAATAATAGAATAAAAGATTAAGCCTTATTTTGACGTGTCAGTATTACAAACAAGACGCCTAGAAGAAAATGCAAAGTTTAAAGCATCTGAGTTCTTATATTGAGCAAAATTTTAAAACAAATTTTGCATCCCAATGTTTTCAAATGCGTTACTGGGATCAACTTCAAAATGGACATTGTTAGTATTTCTTTGGGGGGAAATTTAAAAAACATTCCCCAATTTAAACATTTGAGTTGATGATTTTGGAAATTTTAAAAGTTTGCATTGTGTTTTGTTGTTTTACGTTTTACACAGCATGACAGTGTTTTCCCAGAAATGGATGCAAAATGAAACAAAAGCCCATCAGCTGTAGGACAGAGGACAAAAAAAAACTTTAGTAGGTAATTATTATTATCTTAGTTATTATTGACTGTCTGTCTATCAATGTTTGGCAGGATGCAGAGCTCAGGTGAAATCACCTCACACTGCAAAGTGGAGAGAAAACCCCTGATCAGCAACATTATGTCCAAACAGAGAAAATAGCCTTAATTTAAATGTAAGTCAACAATAAAAAAACAAACATGTGACATTTTGACAAAATAATCAAATTAGACTGGGGAGAGATGCTATCAGTTTAAAACTCAATCAGCTGTGATAGTGTCTGATAGTTGTCTGTAAGTGGAAGTAAATCCATGTGAGTGAAAAGGTTAAAGAGAAGTGAAAATGTCAAAGTGAGGAGACATGATATTACCAGATGTTTGTGTCTGCTGGCATGCTCAGTGAGTAAAACACTGCAACTCACTGACATGATGGTCTGAGCTACAAAATATATGTATATGGCTAAACAAGCCAATTGTGCCACTATAAAAAATGTAGAGTTGTAGAAGTTGATTTGTCAGCTTAAAAATTAGAACAGTGTCAGCTGGTCTCATTAGCACTGACCAGGGCACATCCAAAAACAGAACCCAAAGCGCTCAGAAACAAAGTGATAATGATAACAGGTCACATGAAAGTGAAGCACTGATGCGATTAAGGCAAGTGTTTATGTGGAGACACATTAACAGTGACAGCAGCAGGCTGCTGTTTGGACTCAGCTGTGATGGAGGGATGAAGCTGTGGCCCGTGGTTCATTGGCTGAGACATTACTGGGCCATTTTTGTCTGAGGGAGTGTGATGCCTTGTCACCTGACACTGGGCTGCTTTGACAAGCTGCAGCACCTTAGCTGAGGTCTTCAGAAGACGTTGCGTCCACACACCATCAGCCTCTCTTTCAAGCATTTGTGGGGAGATCTCATTGTAGGTTTGTTCTGAGTCCTAATTGTGCAATGCTGTGGTAAACTGTGTTCATCCGGTCATCAACACAATGAGGGCTTCTTTTAAACGAGTGATCATATGCATGTGAGTCTAATTTTGATGCATTTTTAAGTGCAGCTTTCAGCTCGAATCACCTCTGTGGTTACAGTTGAGTAATCAGAGTTTACACTGCATTAGATTCAAGAACATTTTCAATTATGAAATTTTCCTTCTTGATATGAATACAAATAAATTTAATATATGTGGATACATTGTGTGGCACATCAACACATATTTTTTATCACTAAAGAAAGTTTCTGAAAGAAGCAACCTGTTGTAAAATACACCGGAAAGAAAACACCTGGTGGCAAAGTCTCAAATTTGTCAAATTTGAAAAGACTGTTCACACTTGCTGAAAGTTAGATGAAGAAATTCAAAGGAAAGCATTAAATAGATTAATTTTGATGTCATTTATCATTTGAAACATTGACCAGCAGAGAGTATTTTACACTAAAATAAACTAATGCAAAAATCTATTGTTTTAATGTAAGAAATCAGCTGGAAGAGTCTTGTTGCCTCCTTACCTTAAAGCTAATTTTATGGGATCTAACAATAAACGTTTGGGGCTGAAACTAAAAGTTTTTTCTTTGCTCTTATGAAAGAAAGTGTTCACTTGTACATTATTAAAATAACATTAAAGGTCAGAAGCAAGGTTTTGGAGACAGCTGCTCATGTTGTAAATATTGATTACGTAGTGGACCACAGGGAAAACATGCAAACAGTAAAGTGAGCTGCAAATCGTTTTAAGTGGTGTGTTAGCTTCAAACATTAACCTGCAACTGCCTGCAGCATGCATGGCTTTTGGTGCTTCCAGGTATTGTACATCTGTTTCCTCTCTTAATTAATCATAAATCATAAGATCTATTGTTACATTTTATGAGCAGATAAATTATCTGCATGTTTTCTTATGCCACAGCACAGCATGACCACTGTGTTGTGTTTCACCGTGTGTGTGTATAAACACAACACAATGTCCAGCAAGTCTCAGGAGGGATCAGTTTCATGTCTCCTCCTCTTCCTCCTTCTCCAACCCTCAGGAATGGAAGACATTTCTTATGAGAACAAACCTTTAATTGTCTGCCCTGTCGGCGTGTAAGGGAAGTGATGCGTTATATTATATCATCACTCTCCCCAACGTCCTCCGAATAACCTCAAAATCAACGGTTCAGCTAAATAGACCTATTGTTGCTCACATTTTAATCTTAACCTCTCAGTCATCTGATGAAATATGTGTGTGACTCTATAATCACTTCCTGTGTCTATTTAACTAACATCACAGATATCTGATCTGGACTGACACCAGCCCCTGTAGCCGTCTTGCTCCTATGGCGGCCACAGTTGATGGGGAACAGTCCTGGTCGAGACTTAAACTGTTATTGCTCTTTCTCTTTTGTTTTTCCCCTCTTTGCGGCAACACCAGAGGGGAGAGCTGAAGAGAGACTGCAACAGTGACAACACTGACTGAATTACCCTTCACCCCGTCAAGGTGCAAGTTTGGGTCACTTAATATTGACAAGCTTCTGCTGAGCTCTGGAGTAGCTGGAGGAAAGAAGCGATGTATTGTTGGCTTTTTCTTGCAGTGCTGTTATTGATCTAAATGTTATGCACACACTAAAAACCACCTACAGAACTAGACTTTGGAGCCATGGAAAGTAAAATGAGCATTCAATTATCCCCAGACTATTGTCTTTATTAGTGTATTAACTAGTGGAGGATGGGTGGCACATCTTTCCAGTGACTGACGTCTTAATCAGCTGTGGAATTACAAGATTTCTCTTTCTATGTGTTGCCTCAGACACTGGACTCCTATTGCTTGAGTAATTAGACAAAGAAAGTAAAGTGCCAAATTCTGAATCGCTTAAAGCTTTGAGAAGGGAAAGCGGCAGTGCATTCTTAGACAAGCGACTGTTTGGTGGACCTTATTGATTCAGAGGCAGAGGCAGAGATCAATGAAAAGAAACAGACTGAGACAAAGAGTGGCATTTAAGGGTGGAAAAAGCTGACATTTTCTCCATCACTGTCACAGCAGCGGCCATAAAGCAGCAGTGTGTATTAAAACATTTCTCATCTGCGCGGGAGTATTGGCAGCAGAAATTGTTTTCTCCGTGGTGTGATACTCAGGCTGAACTCCTAGTAGAATCCCCGGGGACTGCAGATTGGTGCCTGTGACATATCGGCACCAACATTTACACACACCTGCCACTCATTCCTAAACAGCCCAGGAGCAGGGCTGGAGAGGGCAGATAGCAGCCGAGGAGGCTGTCGGTTGGACCGCTGTCAAGGTGGGTAGGTGTGGTGGAATTCATCACTGATAACACGCTTATGTTCTCAGACTGCAAAGAGTGCTTCTATTAGTCAGCAGTGCCCCCAATGCTGTATGCTGGTTATGCATTTGTAATGAGCGTGCGTGTATATGTGAGACTGATGTTTCTTATCTGCATCCATGTGTGCTTGTGTTTATTCAGCACTATTAGTGCAATGCACAGGCATGTGGACACAATATAATGCATGTTTGTGTGTGTGTGTGCACTAACCAGATTGTGTACAATTATGAGTGCGTGTCCTGTCCTTCGAATGCACTCAGAGTCTTGAACTCTCAGTGACACGAGTACTGCAGGGTCATACGTCTATTTGTGGGATAAATGATATTATGCTACACTAAGAGAATTACATAGAGGATGTCCCTTGGAGTCACCAGGCTCAGCAATCAGTCATAGTTACTTTGTGCGTCTTTTAAGCCCCCTCTATCTGTACACATCCGCTGGTCTGGAACGGGTGTTAAATGGATCCTAGACCACATCCCATCATTATGAGCTTATGATTTCAGCCTTATGACTGAGAAAAAGGGATTGGCAGAGCACAGAGGAAAAATTAAGGGAAAGACATTTAAGGAATACAGAGCACTCATTTGTGAAGCGTTCACTCTTGCACAATCATACACACCTGCCTCACGCTAAATCTCTTCGTCTCATCTTCATGTTTTCATCCCTCCTTAAACCACTCTTGCCATGCGTTATCCCTCTGAAATCTACATTGGCTTCCAACTTTACCTCCCTCCCTCCTCCTGTCTTTTTCGCTCTCCCTTGGTGGTATTTGAGAGCAGCAAAGCAGGAAGCAGGGGAGCAAACAGCAGGTGAACCCACTCTAATACTCAGCTGTGCCATCTGCTGCGGTCACATGACTGAGCTGCAAAAACGCGCTCTAACACCATGATGTCCCATCACACCTGACACACTGATCAATCATGACCAAAGAGCAACAGAAAGAGAGACGAGTGAAGGGAAATCATCATCAACATTATGGAAGTAAGCCAGTTATGACAACATATTTCATATTTGTTTTGACTTGTAATTTTTAGCATCTCATCTAGACCGTCAGCCATGGTTAAAATCGGCTTCAATGAAGTTAGTCAAATCTTGTAAAAATACGTAGCTTTATCTGACAAAATTAAAGCATAAAAAATGTGGATAAACTGGGTTCCTTCTTTCATTATGGTGTAATTTTAGATCAGATGATGCAACACTGGATTTCTGAAATCCGACGCTATATGTCCATGGAGCAAATGTTACTGCAATCAAACTGCTTTGGAATATTATATAGAAGTTAAATCACTTAAAACTGTATTCCCTCTAAATAATGTCTTTATTCCTAAGTTCACATGCCTTTAGATAGAAATCCAAGGAGCCCAAAATAGGAGCCCAGTTTCTGGAGAATTGTGTAGCATTTTATAGCTTCTGGAAGCCACAAGTACATATCATATAAGCATTCTTCAATGAAACATGTTGCATCTCCCACCACATGAAAATGATTCGAACATACAGGTTAGAAAAAGTGCTCAGGTCCTGTTTTTGTTTCTTCTAATCAAACCAGGCAAATTCCCAAACCAAACTAAATTGCTTTGGTGCATAAATGTAACCAAAAAATTAACCAGGGCAGAAAAATGGCAGTAATGGCAAAAGACAAAGTTGCACTGTGATGTCTGTTTTTAAATTCTTGATATAAAAAAAGCTGATGAGCAATCGAAGATCAGTCATGCGTGTGTCAAACAAAAACAAACAAAAACACAGACAAGCTGCCTTAAGGAATTTAGACATTGATTTCCTGAAAATGTTTTCGTCTGAGAACTGGGTTGAAAAATTAAGATAATTTTTGATTTATTCTAAGTCTAACTGACAGAACCGCCTCAGATTTGGAAACATGGACTTTGTCTGCGTCATGACTCCACTTATTAAAAGATTAATGCAGAAACTTAGCAAGAAATCAACCAGGGGTAAATTAGAAATAATGCTAGAACGAGAGCTGCAGTGACTGACTTCCAAACATGATCCAACTGAGAGTGTAAGAAATTTACAATCAAGCTTTGAAAAAAAGAAAGCATGAAGCATTAGTGCCAGCTCAGTGAGGAAGATTCCTTTACATTCAGTCTTTTAGGTAAATTTCTGCTGCTACATTCTCTACGTCACCTTTGCTTGGACACACAGTGTAATTCCACCATCAGTTTCCATGTCACTGCTCTCATCCAATAAACTTTTTGCCTACTTTCTCTGAGCCAAACAGCTTCGAGTCACTGTTCTTTAAAGATCATTGTAAGTCTGTCAATCTGCTTTGTAGGCCATCTTTCAACCAGCCCTCATACTCATCTGCTCCTCCTCCCTGGGTCCTCCAGGGCATCTTAAAATATATTAAAATATATTAAAGTATCTTAGATACAATCTGATCAGATTAGATAAAGAAAATGTAGTTCATCTAAAACCTGGCAGAGCATGCGTGTAGTGAACCAGACCAGGATTGCAAAAGTAAACACAGTTCCAACACTGAGACACAGAGGTGAGAGTGTAAGGGTATGAATGTCTGTGGAAATACTGCGAGATGAGATGATTCGCAGTGTCAAGGCAGAAGAGAATTATTCCAGCTTGAAAACAATGAAACGTAAACTGCCTAAACCACACAGAAAAAGAAAGGAAAGTACAAACTGTAAGCTAGTAAAGTGTGCTGCCAGACTTGAACTCGATGGTCCATGTTTGGGTTTCTCTAAAAGACACGTAGTGCAACACAACCTGTCCCACCAAAATAAATATTATTTTCTTTAGAGAACATTTCCTAGCATTTATGCTAAAGGGTTAGCGTCCACGAGGACTAAAAATCTTCATGTGCAAATTATTGAAAAAATATCTGTGTACAAACTTTTGTGATTTTGAGTTTTTACTGTGGGGATTTTAAGCATAGTAAATAGTTTCTATCTTACATATAAAATGAATCCTTGTTGTTGTGCTTAAGTTTTACTTTCAGTGCAATTGCTGAGAGGTGATGCAATTGACATCTTTTGACACTTAAGTGATATTGCACAAAGGAGTTTCTAACCAATGGGACATCTATGACAAAATGAGACCATAGGACTTTCTATTTCACTAAACAAAAGAACTAATTAAAAGAAAACCAACAAATGGCTGCTGTTTCAATTCAAAGGTTTTGATTGGGTGTGAAGAACACATTCAATTACAGCAACAACGGCCACAGGAAATGATTTCAGTCAAAGCTGTCTCTACCACAATTAAGCTGTGTTAATTATGTATTTCATTAAGTAAGTGGATTAGAAGCAGTGCTGATGAAATCATAACAGGGCTTGCTGGAGGCCAGGCCTCAGAGAACAGGCAGGAAACGACTGATATCTTTCCCTCTTACTTCCACTTCTCTGCCATACCCTGAAATAACCCTATAAATACTTAAAAACCTTTTCTGGCCTATCTAGGTTGTCTTCATTGGCACACAGTCACCTGGTTGCTACATCTACATACCTTTTGCGTGGGATCATATAGTGTAATTGTGCCATAGATACTGCTGACATCCACATGTTGTTTGCAAGTCTTCTGGAAACGATGAGGTCTCTCAGTTTAATCTAAGCCAGTTCATTACCATTCAGGTGCAAAAAGGAGATAAAGCAAAATGCAGATCACTTTGTCTGTCTCCCCCTCTCTCACACTCATACTCTCTCACTCACTCACATGCACTCTTTCATTCTATCTCTCTCCGTTCTCTGTGTTCTCTGATGTTTTATTTGATATCCCACAATAAAGCTTCTCTTTGAACTGCCATCAATTGTGTATGGATTTTTCCTCTGAGGAGAAACAGAGAGCTGTCTGAAAGGGCTCCAGTCCCGCAGGCTGCCTTCATATTGATGCAGAGGAGTATTGCCATCCTCATTGCTGGATCAATCACTCACGTCACTGTTGTTTTATGGCTGGGGCCACTTCACAGAAAGAAGCCTGACAACATCACCGCAGAGGTTTGCAAAACGATACAGCTCTGATAGTTGAGGAGGACGGGAGGAGGCGTGGAGGGATGCAGGGATGCATAAGGCATGATTTTGGATTCTGTAAGTCACAATGATGCACATATCTCCTTTCCACAGCTGTGGGATTCTCAGGTTTATAATATGGTGAGGGTGAGGCAAACAGTAAGCATTGAAGAGACCGTGGGATGTTGTCAAAAGCTTGATGGGCTTTGGTCACCTTGTGGATTCACACTCTTCTTGTCTAGGTGTTGTTTTTGGATGGAGCTAAAGTTTTCAGTTCACTGTCGTCAGTAGTGTTCCCAATCAGCACACAGATGTCTTGACATGGGTTTTTAAGTATTCATGCCTGCCAACTTTACAAGTTCAAGGATTTGCTCATATTAATTTAATAAAAAAGATGAAAGCAGATTTGAGTTTTAGTTATCCATTGATAGCTACAAATGCAACGTTCTGCAGCAACGTCATTATATTTTTACCACTTCGCACTGGTGTTAAGGTTTTAAGCATTCCTGTCAAAGTATTCTCAGAGTTTAAATATTCCAGATTAATCTTTTCATCTATTTTTTACCCTGCATTCAGAATTATCATCAAATATGGATTTGCAGTTGATTATCAATCCTCCGTCTATTTGCTATACTTTGTTATCCTGGAAAAGGTTGCAGGGGGCTGAAAGACATCGCACTCACGGTCACAGTCAATTTACAATCAGCTTCCATGCATGCGTTTGGACTGTGGGAGGGGCCCTCTCACCCACAGAGCGCCCATACAGGCACAACATGCAAGCTCCACACAGAAAGACCCCAGCCGACATGGAGACTCAAACCCAGATTCTTCTAGCTGTGAGGCGACAGAGCTAAACACTGCTCCAGAAGCTGACTGTTTGCTTCATTTTACTTTGTTACTTCTGCTGATATTTTTCTTTAACTTATTTATTATTTGGAATGGAGCACTCTCCTTGTGTTGCTGCTTTATTCGACTACATAATTCTCATTCTTTGAGAAATCCCTTAGAGGAGAATCACATCTTACAACCATTTAAAATAACTGGCCAAATTAATTAAATTAAAGATTTGCCTTATTGTGCAGTTCCATGCAAATGGAGTATTCTCTGTTGTGTGTAAAAATGTCTGCTGAATTATGAGTTTATGGAGTCTTTAGGGGGCCTGTAATTTTGGCTGAATCTGTGTTTCACAAGTCATGAGCACATCCTGTGACATATATGATGATATAAAAGATAAACTAAATTTACAGTATGATGTTGCTTCCAGGCGTTCAACTTGGTCACATTTTTTGCTACAAGCTTACAAAAGGCTGCTGAATCATGTGGGTTTTCCCCAGTGACCGCAGGAAAGAGCAAAGAAGCTGATCCAGTTTACAGAAGTTTCAAAGCACAACACCTCGAGTTCAGCCCTGACTGTCACTGTGTGTCCCAGCTCGACCTGGCCTGTTCACAGCCACTGAAGCTTGGTCTTTGAGGCGTAGCAGCAGACACCAGAGTCCCTCTACAACCATCAGTCAGCGCTCTCATTCTGAACTCTATACGACCTTGCCCTCTTCTCTGAAAGACTAGTTTACTGTTAGGCCTCTGGTCTCTCCATATTTACCTTAAAGAGACAGGACCAACTTTTCTCTCAGTGACCACTAATAAAATAGTCCCTCCTTCAGCCCCCAACAGGCATTGAAGCCAACCTAAAAGGAGTAAGAGGAAGGTTTGAAGGAAGTTGGGACGTCTGGTGGAAAAGAGGTGGAAGTCATCAAGTCTGGTAAATGGCCCTTTAATTCCTTCTCCTGACAGAAGGCAATGGCAGCCTGGAGGAGGGTCAGGACACCAGTTGGCATGAATAGACACATTTTTGTCTCGTCTCCAACTTTCTCTGGTCTGTGCTTCCACTGACTGTAACATCTCATTTTTTCCCCCCAAGCTGGACGTCTCAACAGCCATTCTCTTGTCATTGGAAGGCGGGCGAGCAGCTCTCTGTCTCTTCACTCTCAGATGAATAGTAAACATTGTGCCAAAAGCTTCAAAATCGCCAAGCTGTTTTCGATTGAATATAAAACACAGAATTTAAGAACATGTTTAAAAATGACAGGCTGATTGGCTGTGGTCATTTCAGGCTGTGTGGGCCTCATTTTCCCTGTGTTTCATCAGTGGATGCATTCATCCATTCAGGGTAGATTGAAGCAGTAGCCTTTAATAAAGTCACTAGTCTTGGAAATATATGAATAAAATGACATCCACTGCCTTGGATGGATCAAATTGACTTATCCTGGTAATAGCCCAAGGATAATGTGTGCGTGTATGCGAGCGAGAGAGAGTGTGAGAGACATGAAAAGGAGAATAGAGCAGAAGCAGAGATGGATATAGTGGTAAGACAAAGGCAGGAAAGAATATCAGAGAAATAAAACAAACCTGACCTAAGGGGACAACATTCAATGAAAACCTGCAGCTGGACACATGAGTTTGAATCTTATTTGTATTGGTGAAAGTGACCCTTCTAAGCCACAAGCATTATTAGAGACGCTAGGAAGGAGAAAAACAAAGCCATTAAAGGAGGGAGTAGAAGAGGAAGAATGACTAACTTGATCCTAACAAAGTTAAAGGGTTACTCAACACAAAACATCAAAATTATGTGTCCAATGTCTCCGATTCTGCAGCAATTAGATCGCACTGAGCCACTGAGGATTCCCAAATCCAATGTTACACAGAGGAGGCGTAAAGAGTTGAAATAAGGAGAATGATGACGAAGAAAGTTTCATATTTCAGTCAATTACAAGAAATTAAGGCAGTCAATCTCACATCTTCCTTCATACTGTTTGTCTCCCTGTGTTTTCATCCTCGTTTGGCAGATTGGTGTTTGGCCATGGTTTTGACGGATCAGTTATGAGCCACAATAATGGTAGTCAGAAGCGATGGCTGTACAAGGAGACACATGTCTGTTCTCTGCTCTTCAAACGTCCGAGCTTAACTCCTGCTATGTGTGAATAAAGACGACAGGAAGTGGCAGTTTGGCAGTTCCAACCAGGAGTGTCACTCTCAATTGCGTCCCCTGCCAGCTCCAGACACATCGTATGGCCGAAGAGGTCATGGGTCCGACTCCTCTTGCTCTCCGTCTCCCTGTCTTTCCTTTTCTCCCCTCTTTCATCTGTTTCACAGGACATTCCATTTCAATGCCACCTATGCAAAGCCCAGCAGTCAAGGAGTAGACAGAATGATGTACGGAAGAGAGGAGCCGGAGCGACGGCGGCACATTTTTTTGAGCACTCTGATAAAACATGAAGCTTGTCTTGTCAGATTATCCTGACACCCTGTGTCAAAATCTCTGCCATGTCTCTGTGAAGCAGAGTAGCAGATGTCCTGAGTTTGCCTTCCTCCTCTGGACAGAGCTGTCAAGATTTTCTCATGAAGGACACTGAAGACAGCGCAGATGGAAAGAATGAGTTGTCTGAGGTCTGGCTTTTTCACTGGTGGGAGTTTATGTTCCAGTATTATGAGAAACAGTAAGTAAAATGGTATTTAAATAAATGTTTACTGGAAAAAAACACATATAAATTCTAAATCTTGACAATAATCAAACTGAGAGAAACAAAGTCATGTATCAAGCATCACTTCCTACTCTTTTTGAGTATAAGTAATAAATTATTTCCTCATTGCTCAACATTTAGGATTCTCCAGATGCATATCCTCATCTCCCACCAGAAAAGAGAAAGGAGTCAAATAAAATGAGCAGGGTGGGGGATTTTTCTTTTTTTTTTTAACTCTTTTTAAAACAAAAAGTAGTTGAATTGAAACAACTGAATTAGTTATATGAGGAAAAACCTCATTAAGCAGCTCTACATACACCCTTGAACAGTGTAAAACATGCATATTAAAAACAGACACTTAAATAATATTCAATGTGTTGCAGTCTGATCCCAAATTGTCCCAATAAAAGCTGAGCGCACCCATCTTTAAATGACCATTTTCACCTTAGCTTTTAAGCACATTTAAAGGAAAGAAAGAAAAATAAAAGTTTTACACAACACGGCTAAAAGTTACTGAAGATATTTTGTAACTATATATTATTATTTATTCCTTTAAATTAAACTTTTGTGGGGATATATGTGGATTTGTAAAGTGAAGTTTATTATGTTTAAATAATTACTCTTCACCTATTAGTAAACCCTATTTAATATTTTAAATCATGAATGTAAGAAAATGTTGAAGAATATTTTACTTACAAATTAAAGTTAAGTTGGTTAAACTCCCTTTGGATTACTTAAGATTAAATATAAATTTTGTTTATGAACAAGTGCACTGAAACATTTTTCCCCTTTATTTCTAAAATCTCTAACTTGTGTAGTGTGTGTTGCTATGTATTTTTGTATTTTTCTATTTCTAATGTTGATAAAAAATTAGTACAGAAACTGTAAGATTAAAGTAATTTGCTCAATTTTTTTTGTTAAAAACTGTGAATCAGATAAACTCTGTAAAAGTAGCTATACCTTGATAAGCTATTCAAGTCTAATATTCCATATTTTACAATGAAATATTTACCAAGTGAATACCAAGTGATAAAACACCAGTTTCACACTGAAATTCTGGATTTCCAAAATGACAAGTGTGTTTTCCTCTCAACCCTTCGCCAATAAATGGACAACTCTTGCTCATTCAAAAGGCAACTTTTGCTCCTGATGTCAAATTTTGTATCGGTTGGTTGTGACAGAGCGCATCACTAAGCCTAAGGAGACTCCACAGGACACATTTTCTCTCATTTCTGCTTCGGGCTAAGTGGCAGAGTTAGATGCTCAAGGATTAATGTCGGCTTGTATTGCTTAAATCACTTAGTATTCCATTAACTGTTAGCACTGTAGTCTTTAAGCTAATCTCTAAGCTACTGTTTAGCTATTTTAGTTTATTTGAATCTTATAGATTATTATTTAGATGCTGGGGGGGTATATATGTGTTTACGTGTGTTTATGCTGCAGTATTGTTTTGCTGTCCTGCCCTGTTTGGATCATTAGAGACATGATGAACCCAACTGTAGCCCATCTTAATTAGCCTGAGACAAATAAGGATTAAACTTTGTTCTACTTACAAATTTGCCAGTTTTTTGTAAAACCTGAAGCCACATGTGTCAAAAAAACCCAGAGTAGCCATCGTCCATCATTTCACATTAGCTAGGAATCTTCTTCCTCTTGTTATTTCCAGTTATTGGCATTAAAAATATAAAATGCCATAAGAAGTCAGCTTTACCTGTCAGCAATATAGTTTCTCAATCCCAACTTTTGCATTTTTCACCATTCCTCAAAAAAAAAAAAAGAAAAGAAAGAAAAAGACGCTTTACATAACACATAAAATATATATCTTTTGTTACTCTTGAAACATTGTCTATCCAGTGTTTTTCACCACTTTGTATATAGACTGTGTAAAACACAAAGCTGTTGCCAGGAAACAAGCGTGCCTTAACTTACTGTTATGGATTTTGACCAACTGAAACAATAACCATTAATATTAGGTGTTTACCACTAATCTTTTAGGTCACTTTGATCATCTTGAGGCCTTATGAAAACAAACCTGCCTTGTGATAACCAGTTACAGTACGGTGATCTCGCGACAAAGATGATCTTTCGGGATAATGAGAAAAACCTGAATTTTCTGAAGAAACGCAAGTCTTTAAGAGTTTGTAGTTACTGGGGACTTGATACTGAAGTCTTTGCAAAAGTAGTTCTTGAAAGAAAAGATCTAAAGCTCAAACTGGTGTTGATATGTTCAAAATGCTGAAGATTTAAAGAGTCGTTGACGAAGGCTTAGTGGTTAACATTGGTGCTAAAGCAAGAGCAAAATGGGATGAGGGTAAATGTTTGTGACATATGTTCGGTAACCTCTATCACAGGGATCGCCAGCTCCGGTCCTCGAGGGCCGGTGTCCTGCAGGTATTGAATGTTTTCCTTCTGCGAAGCCTGTTTTAAATAAAATGGATCTCCAACAGCTTGTCAAGTTCTGCACAAGTCTGTTAATGACCCGTTCACTTGAATCAAGCGTGTTGCTGCAGGGACACATCCAATACCTGCAGGATACCCGCCCTGTTCTATCATTCAAGTCAGTCACTTAGCTCCTTCGGTCTGGAATCATGGGTGCAAATGGATGGATAAGAATGTGTAAATGATATGTATGAAGTTAAGGCTGTTACATACCCGGCTAGAACTGGGAACTTTGCTCTTATTTTTGAGGTGGCCCTGGTTCGGGAGTTCTTCCTGCCATGTTTTCGACACATCACCAGGGAGGAACCTTTTCTCATACTGCGTTGGAGAACCAATTATGCGATCGGTCAGAAATTTGAAGTGAGCGCAGTTTAAAATCTATTGATCACTTGTGGCAAATAAAGACACAGACATCAACACTGCACAAAACCCTGCCCTCCCATGAACAAAGTTTCCTGTGAAATGTTTATAAAAAACTTCAAGAGAAAGAACAAAGTTCTCTGTTCATGTGGACTATGTAACACGCTTAATCAGAAGAGCCATGGGGTGCCTCTATGATTTAAGTAGATGTAAACAGACTGAAGTTATGCAAGGCAGGGGTCAAGGGTTCAAATGAGGTCTGCATACCTTCCCAGATTTGTAAGGCTGTTCCATCTTTTTTTTTTTAAAGGTCTCAACATTTTTAAAAACACTTTGCAAAGTAGCTTTGCATAACTTTCTGATTTCAAAACTCTTGACCTGTTTGGATAATAAATTTTATTTCATTAATCCCAACTGGGAAATTCAGCTCTACATTTGACCCGTCTCTAGTAGAGTTACCAGACAGCAGTAGCTGCCATGTTTCAGCACCTGGGGAGTAGTTGGAGGCATTAAGGGCCTTACTCAGGGATCCACAGTGGTTCATCTATGTTGGCACTCTGGGACTCGAACCTGGGTCTGCCAGCAGTGTCCTGAGGCTAAGAAACTGCACTTTTCATTTTTCATCTCTGTGAATCACTTTACACAGTTTACTGCACCACAACTGGATATCAGCACACTGGCTGATTCATCAAGGACATCCAAGAGGACATTATAAGTACAAGTAAGGAAATAAAATAAAGAAAGGGACAGAGGAAGAGATAAGACAAGGTAAGATAAGGCACGAATCAACGTCAGACTAACTTTTACTTTAAAATGCTACATTCAAATTTAGTGTATGAGCAATTTTTTGCCGTTTTCAAAGAACAAGTCGTTTCCGGTGTTTTAAGGGCATCTTTAAGTGTGACAGTGTCCCAATCTTTCCCAGGATAAAACCAAATACTGAATGTGTGCAGCATAACTCAATAGCCTTTTTGATGATTTTCCAGGAAAATAAGAAACTCTAAAATACTCTAAAGAATGCTTCCAAACCAACATTTAATAATGTAAAGCTCACCGTGCATCCTACAGGAGCAACGTCAGTTCGATTTATCAAGACATTTTACAATGCTGGTGTTACAATAAAAATCAAATTACCAATCCTCTGCATTGCTGTAGCAATAATGCTACATATATATAGCATTCTACATATTAAATTCAGGAACTGAAATTACAATGTACTCTTAGATATCATTTGTATTTAATTCGAAATGCTCCTTGATGATATTATGCCTTTGCAAAACAGAAGGGGAGTGAAATAGATTTTGATTCCACTCCAAATCATCCGGTAGCTTCCCACTAATGTAACTTGATCAGAGCGCTCTCAAACACGAGCTCTGTGAAATGACAGTTGAGATTAATTTTGTCAGCCCTGTAATCGCGCCTTATTGATGTGTTTCCTGTGAAATGGCACATTGCAAAGAGCAGCTTCAGCCACGGGGCAACTGTGTTTCACGTAGTAGTTGTGGATGGACATTTGATGCTGACCTCTTGATCGCACACCTTCATATCATCAGGCAGGCACGCACACACACTCGCAGGTAATGCTCTATTATGCTGATTTATTGAAGGTTAATTTAATCACTCTTGTAATACCTGACCAGAGGGTGTTCTTACCCGTGAAAAACCCAAGTAGCAGAAAAAAAAGGAGAAAAACATGACAACAAATCAAAAAGTGATTTCATGAAGGTGGCACCAAAGACAGGCCAATCCATCAGAAGGGTGGCAGACTGTGGACGTTTTGCCACACATGGTGCCAGGCGAGGTGCCAGGCGGTCCAAGGCTCATCCTCCATGCCAGAGCCCTGAGGCTGTGTGTCCTCATCACAAGGACAGAGAGGTCGTTAGGACCAACTGCACTAAATCACATACCTCCTCCCACCCTCTGTCGTAGCCAACAAAGCAGGTTAATGCAGAAATGCTGGTGAAGGCAGAGCAGCTACTGGACGAAGCCACTGGTTTGTTACAAGTAATGCACATCATATCCTTTTATTCCAATTGATGCAGTGATATATGATGTTGTTATGACACTTCCTCTGTATTTGAGAGCACCCCAAAGTCAACAAGGCTTTTCACAGAGTGAATGATTCCTCATAAATGCATTTTAAAGTTTTACACAAATACATTTTCAGAGCTAAGTAAACAATGCAGCACATTATCTAGATATATTGTTTATGCATTTTTGTGCTCAGTGGCTTCCATGTGCAAGCGACTGAAAGAGAGACGAAAAGACGAAGAAGCAAAGAGCGGGGAGGGGGGTCCGTCTCCAAAAGACATCAGTTCTGTGAACAGCACTGGCACATTTTCCATTCCGTCAGCATTTTTCTTTAAGTGCCGAACAGATAGCTAAAGGTACCACTTAATGTGATGGGAGACAGGATCTAATGGATTGATACACAGGTTTTGACATGCTATTTGAGCATGGAGCTCGCCATAATTGGTCATGTCATTGTGCATTAAACTAACGATATATAGAGTACTGCCCTGAGACGAGTGTCTTTAGCAAATCTGTCAGCTATCACACCAAAATGCCTCTGACAGTTATCTCAGGCAACGACAGAACTCTGCAACACAGAAGCATAAAAACATCAGCCCACTGGAGAGAAATCGCATCACCCTAAAATTTGTCTTTCTCTTGCTGTATCTTTTTACCTCTCATACTCCCAAGAATCTTTGCATCTTTGATAGTTTGAATTAATAAATATCTTAGTTACTGAAGAAAGTATAAACAGTAGTTAATTTCTTGGACAGGCCAGTAACCTTTATTTTGGTTGTCATAGAAGCATGTCACTCCTGCCGCACATCAGAGACAGAGGTCAGAGGTACAAGGTGAAGCCAACTTGGCTCTACCCATGACTCCTGCACCACTGTCAGAAGATATCATGTCACCTTGGGAGGGCACTTGAATGGACAACCCTTCTTACATCGTCTTCCATGTTGGCACGCAAAGGTTTGGGGGAGTAACAAAGCTCATTTTTTTGTCAGACACGCTGCTCTTTAACAGCTATGTTGTCAAGTTACTGAAAACTCAAAAGAAAACTTTATTTATTGCACCCCTTTAATGGCTTTTCGCTCATTTTATCTTTTTAACCTGTTGATATTTTAAGACTTTTTTAGATGAATGCAAAACATTTAAACACAGCAGGGAGCTGGCCTCTATGAATCTTACTAAAATCATAACTTATGGATGTTCAGAAACACATACTAGTGCTTAACACGGTGGTCTGCATCAGTGTACACAAACACACCAAGACAGGAGTGATATATGTCAACGTGTTCTAAGGAAATCCACCTCTATTTTGGCAGCCATTTTGTTTTCCTAAATGCATCGTCTCTCCTCCTCAGCTGTCTGTCTGTCGCCGTTGTCATCTGCTCTTGTGTGATTGGTCTGATGGGTTTGATGCTCATCACTCTGTCAGGCTAGGCTCGCCTTTCATTAGTCTGGGCCCCTCCATCCGCCACACTCACACAAATCACATTGACATCCAAACTCCTCAGATCCACAGAGCAATTTAACTGATATTCATTAGAGGGATGACAAGAGCTGATGGGAGATCTGTGGAGTTGAGGAGTGGGGGGACTCATTGTCCTCCTATCCTATCCCTGTCCTGTCCGCCTTCTTTCATCCCCCTTCTCTGCTGACTTTGTTTTAGGAGCATTGAGGCGAATCGGCATTTATAACTATCCAACCCTCAAGGATAGTCAGGACAAAAGAACAATGGGTAACACATCTAATCTTCTCTTTATTATTGCATGAAAATACAACTGAATGGTGGTTTGTGTTTTTCATGCTAAATAATTGGCTACAGCAGATTTGCAGCTTCTACATTTCTTTCCAGCAGCCACTATAAAGCTCATTCAGGCAGAAGTCCAATCATTTAGCCTTCTCCCTCCAGCCCCTCATTAACCCCCAAAGTGTCAACTATCTCATTAACGCCCCCAACAATCCTCACCCCAAGTCCATCACTAAGCCTAAAGCATCATCAACACATACAGTGTTGAAAAAAATTGATCCGGTCTGAGAGATAATTTTCTTTCTGCAAGGATTCAGTAAGCCCTGAAAACTTATGATATTCAATAGGGCTCAGCCTTTTTCATTTGCATTATCAATGGCTACCGGCCTGAATCCCATCTTTCAATTATCATCCTTTGTTAAGGGCTTTATTCTGCTTGTCAGATGTGAGTCATCACCGGGTTCTCCCACAACGTTTCACCAATGTATCCTAAACGTCGGAGGGCCGGGAGCAAGTCTGAGGCGGTAATGAGTTTGTGTGAGAAGACGGGGTCAGGACACAGTGTGTGTGTGTTAATTAATCTGTTCCCGGGTGGGAGGAACTGAAGCGAGATGATGAGATTTAAGAGAGTAAATGGGTGTGCTGCACTCGAGCTGTCCTCTGTTGAGTGAGCGAGCGGGGTTAGAGGCTGGGCAAATGGCCGTCGCCATAGTAACCAGATAACTTCCCCGGCCCCAAGTCACTCAGTCAGTCAGTCATGACAAGCAAAGCCGGGGAAGATCAAACAGAAAGAACATGATGTCCCCAGGCATCTTCAAATAAGACTCAGGTGGATGATTGCAAATCTAAGTGGATGCGTGTTTGTGTGTATATGTGTGCATACTAAAAAAACATTTTAAAAACATAAAATGAAAAAAAAACAACATTCTTATTACATGGCACTGAGCCTGAATTGTGACTGCTCTGATTGCATCAACACCTGCCAGTAATGTTGTTAGATCCAAAAGCCTGCTTTGAGGGAATAGCACCTGTCTGTGCATTCTGCACCACTGTCAGCTTGTCTCAGCATGCGTATATAGGATCTGCTTTATTTTTTCCAAGGGACAGTCTTGGAGTCCAGGTGTGTGCCAGATCTGCTGTCTGTACCCAGGGCTCCTGATGGCTTCCAACCCCTCGTGGTAATCAGCCCACTCTGCCTGCTGTTGAAGCCCGACCGCCTCCTCCTCCTCCTTCTCCTCCAGTGGCTCGTTTCAGAAACATCTGGTGGTTTACATGCAGCACACACCACCTGCCAGACGCCTTGCAGGCAGTGGCACCGCTTGCTACTCTCGAGTCCGCCCCACAACAACAGCGACACAGAAATCACCAGGAATACTTGACAAATTGTGGCTCTGCAAAGGAAGGTGTTGAGTTTTTTTTAATAACTTGTGCTCAGTATATCTGCAGATGCAGCCCAAAGAGGAAACTGTCAGCTGATTTGTAAATGCTTAGTCATGACACTGCAGAGGAGTTTAGAGGATTGAGGTTAATGTAAAAAAATTGATGGATTTTCCAGCTACCCAAATGTCTGCATCTCTATAATTTATCTATTTAAAACTTTTATTTAAATTGCACTTTAATGTACCTGAGTGGTAAACATGAAAGAAAGCAATGATTTTTGCAGCAGTTAATTCAATTTATTCATAGAAGCACAAGGCGTTAACATATCTGTAGTGTTTTTTTTTTATCAAATAACATTTATAAAACTATTGTGCAAAACAGTGTCCTTTTAATCTTCTTCAAAGGCTCTGCACCAGTGGATAGTCATAGTCCTTTTAAATTAGGAAATATAACAAGTATGCATAATTTAAACAGCAAAATGTAAGCTTACACGATATATGTACATTTTAAAATTTTTTTTTTACACAGACCTGGATTTTAAGTGCCCCTTACTCAATGATAATGAATAAGGCAGATTTTACAATCAGCAAGTAAATCAATCGTCTGTACAGAAAAAAACATAAAAAGAAAATAATGAACGTCTGCAATTCTGCAAATTCTTTGTTGGAGTTTTCCCAGGCATTTGGCTGCTTCAAGGTGTTTAAAAAAAGAGACCAATTTTGAAGGGCATTTTAAAATCTTGACAAGACACGGCTGTACAAACATAACAGTAAAACATGCAGTCTACCAGCAAATCAAAACCAAACTCACAAAAATACAAAATAAATACCATAAAGTTAATACATTTCAAGTTAATGCTGACCTTCCATGTCAAAAGGTTCCCCCCTGTTGTCTCGCATTTCTACAGGCGAACACAGAGGGAGCTGAATATCTTTGACCTACAGTATATTTTGATGTGAAATAAAATTTCTTTTGAAATACAGAAATCAGAAATGTCTATAGGCCCAACTGATGTAAACACCTTTTGCTGACATTTTTTAACAGTAGTTCATGGCATCTTTGTGCGTTATCACACTTCAAAGATTCTCCATTTAGATTTTTTTAAATAGTCCGTCTGCATATGTTTTCCAGTATGTTTACTGCTAGAAGTTGCTTAATGTTTCTCCAGTTCACACACATATAGCAGATGGTCCTCTGGAGACTTCCCATGGCTCTTGCTGAGGTGAAGCTTGATGGCGTGCTTAGTTGCGAACTTGCGGACACAGAGCTGGCAACGGTACACTGATCCACTACTGCTACAGTCCTCTTCTGATTGAGGAGAAAGGAAGGACTCCAAGGGCACCACCTTCTCAGTGAGAGTGTTGGAGTCCCGAACAGTCTGTTTGGGGGACAGCTTGGCCAGGTCCCGGATTCGGAACCCCAGGTGGGCTTCCAGGTGGCATACATACGCTGCTGGGGTGCGGACCTGTGAGGCACAATCACTACAAAAGAATACAGGCTGACCAGAGTCCAGATTCTTTAAGAATTTGGTTCTGCCCGTCCTCCTTAGCTGGTATTTGACATTAGCCAGCCAGTGGCTTATGGTGGTCATGGAGAGACCTGTGAAACGAGATATGTGCATTCTTTCTTGTGGGCTAAGGTCATTAATGACATATTTGCCTTCTGATGTCTGCCTCAAGCTGGATGCAAACTGGGCCTGCAGAAGAAGTAGGTGCTGTGGGTTCCAGTTGGAGTGACGGCCTTTGCGTTTGTGGCCATGCAGAGACACATCATCTTCATCATGTTTAGAGCTTATCACCTCAATTTTATCTGTGACCCGAGACCGGGAAGCAGGCTTTGTTACAGGGTGGGACTGTGTCAGGTTTCTAAGCATGTCTGAGATGTCTGACAATGCATTTTCGTGTAGAGGGCTGCTGGATGTGTAGGGAGAGACCACTGTTAGCTTTGCAGGAGTAACAAGAGCGATTGGGGAGATGGAAGAAGCTGTGGATGAGGGTGTTAGGGGTGCTGAGCCTACAGAGCCTCCTGTACCACTTTTGCTTTTTGTTAAGTCCATTGGCTGGTCGTCACTGGGCTGGCAAAAACTATTAACAACTACACTTTCTGCCTTTTTGGTCTGTGTTGGAGAAGCGGCCACAGCAGCCTTCTCAGTCATGCTCTGGCTGAGCCTGGAGAGCAAGCTCAGGGGATCTTGATTTGGCAAAGAGGGTTTGGCTGCTTTCCCCAAATGAATGTTCATTACTGACTGAAGAGCACTTAGAGGGTTGACAAAGGGCTGCTCAGGAGGAGTGTGACCAGTGATAATAGCATTACTGCATCTCAGGGTAGAGGCAGGTGGGGATTTGACTGTTGCTTCTCTCTTGGGTTCTGTTGCTGGGGACGCGCTATTGCTATGGCTTCCCCTGTCACTATTGGCTGGTGTGACTTCCCTCCATTCCCGAGGAGAGTCAGTTTCTCCTCCCTTGTGGGATTCTCCAGCCTCACTGCTACATGGGGACATTTGGTTTTCCCTCTTTGGAGAGAGCTGCTTAACCCTTTGCTCTACTTTAGCTACTTTCTCTGTCACTTTTTTCACTAAATCTTCCATTGCTTGAAAGTTGTTGGTGGGAAAGGGGGATGACTGGCTAAGTGGTGGGGAAATAAGGGGCTGGTTCTTAGCATAAGAGGACAGGGCTCCATCCCCTCCATTAAATAAGAACTTCATCTGTGAATTCTTTTCCAAGCTACCCTGTTGGAACTTGAGAGCACTTGGGAACTGGTAGGCTGCATGGATGCTGGGGTAGCCCCCCCAGCTTGGATTCCCACTCTGTGCCTTGTTGATGGCTGATGTCACAGTGTTTTCCAGTGATTTGAGAATATCAAATCCCCCTTTAGGGCTCTCCTTCAGGTCCTCCTCGGTAAGATAGCTATACTTTGAAATGTCATATTTTTCCTCCCTCTCAGCATCCTCCTCCTTGCTAACGGTAACTGCGACTTGCTTTTCAGTTGCTACAGTCTCTTGCTTTGTGCACTCCTCCTCAACCTCCTCCTTCTTGATCTCTTTCAGAGGGGGTGAGGTGGCAGGGGGAGTTGTAGTAGTTTGAAGAGGTGGAGGAGAGAAAGTAGAGGGTGCAAGTGGTACAAACTGGACTCTCTGTTCAGTAGGTGTGGTGACCCTCCCATGATTGGGGTTGGGGGATGTGGCCTCAGGAAGTGTTCTGATTCTCTTTCCCACAGAGCTGGTCACTCTCAGGAAGTGTCCTGTCACCATCATGTGGGTCCTCAGCTCTTGGAGTGTATTATAGGAGCTGCCACACTCCATACATTTAAGAATCTGCAATTTGTTGGACTCAAACTGCCAAGTATAACTCCCACCATTCTGGTGGCTATATCGGCTATTAGGAGTGGTGTAGGGACTAGAGGAAAGTTTCTGGGAGGGTTCGCTTAGGTCTGCCTTTGCTTTGGGGGTTCCTTCTCGAGATCGAGGTGTTGAAGTGAGGTCCAAACCCATAAGTCCCCTTTTCTTTGAGGACATGATTTTGGCTGCCACAGGGGCCATGGGCTCCTTCAGAGGCACTTTCTGGTAGTGTTTGGTCTTGATCATGTGGACACTAAGGTCCTGGAGGGATTCAAAGGAATGGCCACAATACATGCACTTCAAAACCTTCTGGGCATCCTCTTTCCCCTCCATCTCCAGCAAGGACCGCTTACGTGGTTTAGACCAGCGCTTGGCGCCGCTGCCTGCCTTGTCCTGGTTGTCATCACGGTAGTGGCCTGTATCATTCATGTGAACTGTCAGCTCCACCAGGGTGTCATAAGCAGCACTGCAACCCTTACAACGGAATTTACTGGCCCCGGTGAAGATCGAGCCAAACAGCTTTGGATTTTGCCTGTGGAGCTGGACTGTACTAAAGAGGCTGGGCTCAGACTGAGTCGGATGACGGCTCTGAGGAGGATGCTGTTGTAGTGTTTTAGCCACTGCGGATTGGTGCCAGTCATAGCTACCGCTGCTGCAGCTGCTACTGCTACTAGTGCTGTTGCTGCGGGTTGGCTTCTCTGCAGAAGCTGAAGACTGCGCCTGCAGTGGAGTGGAATTTAAATTCAGCGGTGACCACAATGGGCTGGTCAGGAAGCTAGAGTAGATCGCCTTCATTTGCTCTAAGGTGTCCATGCCTATAGGAGGTGTCTTTGTGTCAGTATTCAGGGATGCTGTGACCAAGTTGGAGTCAACTTTTCTGGAGGGGCTCTCAAAGTCTGAGAGGTGATCACTGGCCTCACTCACATGTGACTCGCTGTCCATCTCTTGTCCTGAGAGCTCTGTGGCCTCAGCTGATTCCTGGTCACATGCCTGAACTTTGGCAGTCCCTTCGCTTTGCTCCACAAACTCATCTTTAATGGGAAGGTCATCCTGAGGGACCGAGGGCAACTCTCCTGCATCTACTTCCTCCACAGTGTGCTCTGTCAGCTCCTCTGGAGAATAGGCTACAAGGAGAATGAAGACAAAGAGAGAAGGAAAAAGATGAGTTGAATTGCAGGGATTGAACATGCTACGTTAGAATAACTGGAGAAAAAGTTTTCCTGCAATGTGTGCCCGAGGACTCCAAGGGATAAATGAGCCATCTGTGTGGGAGCCTTTAAAGCTGAGCTGAGAAATTACAGTCATCCCATTTCACCTCATCAACCGTTGAGGTGTTATTTTCCTCTAGGCGAGCCTGTATTTATATACTACCCCAGCCACACAGAACTTATGCCTCCCCTCTTTTCACTCCTTCTATTGGAAGAAAACAAAAAAGAAATATCTTGGCAAAAACATAATGCACCATTTTATTTATCTCAGGGCACAACAGCTTGAAATGAAAACTAAATCTGAAATTAATGAAGCCCAATCTCACTGTGGCATTCTCCTCTGGGGTAATAAATGAGTTGGATCAACCTCCATCTGTCAGTTAATATGTCTGACGCCTCTTCATCTGCTTCTTCTCTGATTACACACACATACACATATATACTGAAACACACATGCACACAGGCAAGAGCATATTTTGAAGAATTTGAAGAGAGGGGATGTCAAAATTTTGTTCATGAAATTTTGATATGTGGAAAAACAACTCAGTGTCATCTGGAGTGCAGTAAGTTAATTAGTTTCTTAAAATCTAGGAAATACTCAATCCTTTAGGCTTAAATTTATGTTCTTTAAGCAAAACAAGGTGAAAGATATAAGAATATATATGGAGTACCTCTCCATTGCACATACACACAATCACAAAGTCTACCCATCTAACACCAACTTATTCACCACTCACCCCCAAGCCCCTGCTCCCTCATTTCCTGACCACCTCACTCACAAAACCGCTCAAGTTGAGAAAAAACAAATAATCTCTGAAAATAGTGGATGGCCTGTAGACAGGTCTGAGGCCATCTGGACAATATTGTAAACTAAGATAAATGCTGCTAAAAGAACAGGTAGGTATGGGCAGACATGGTTTGATCGTTCACACAGTAGAGCCCGTGCATGTGGACACAAACAGGCACATAAACACAAACATAAACACACAGTGTGGGTAAGGGGTTTGGGGGGGGGGGGGGGGGGAGAGGGGAGGGGGGGGGGGGGGGGAGGGGGGGGGGGGGGGGGGGGGGGGGGGGGGGGGGGGGGGGGGG
>JBAMHW010000010.1:31061011-31075103 GCA_037177495.1 Rhadinocentrus ornatus | reverse complement strand
TTCTATAGGAACCCTTTTTTTTGTGGGGGGTGGAAAAGCCCCCCCCCCCCCCCCCCCCCCCCCACACACACACACACACACACACACTAAGATTTAAACCCAATAAATCCCAAAGTGCAAGCTTACCGTTTGGTTGTGTACACACACTCACACACACACCCACTGATAGACAGACATGAGTGATGGCTGCCAGTCTGGCTGCTGTAATCCTGACCCTGCAGAAAGTAGAAAACTGTTGCTGTGGAGTCTGTTTCAAAATCAGACCACCACCACCCCTCCATTCCTTGGATATCAGATTCTCTCTCAATTCACTATTACGCAAATGAGCAAAGCGTCTGATGGAAATAAAGAAGGGATAGATTGACTTCTCTGATGACCTTAGAGTGCACTGACACAAGCAAACTGTAAATACACAACATCCATTCTGGAGAAATACCGAGCTAATGAGACTTTCCAGTGAAAGAGAAACATTTTGGTCCACTTCTTGTAAAGCCAGTGACGACTTCCTGTTAAGCTGATGGGGCGTTGCAACTCTCTGAAGCCATTTCTTTAGGCCCTGAACTTGTGGTAAAGCTCATGGCCAGCCACAAAGGAAGAAGGTCTGTCTTTCCAAACACAACATAGAGGAAAACTCTCCCTCTCTTGTGCTTGCTCGGTTGTTTACGTGGCCAACTGCCCTGGGTTGTTAAGAGCACTCAGACCTGACCCAGGTACGCAGGCCCATTTGTCACCTGCAGCAGAAAATTGAGTTACAGCACAACCAAAGGCGAGCGGCTCTGTGTAATATCAAGTTGATTACATCAAAGTGGTGGCAAACCTCATTGGGTTGGGCACCCCGAGCTTGTCATCTCCAATCACAGGGCCTGTCAGGACTCCATCAGCCTCACGGCTAATTGGACCAACGCTAATGAAGCAGGCAAAACAAGTTTTCTACTAGGGAGAGAGAAACCCTCTCAGACAGGAAAGAAAAATAGGGAGAAGCTGAGTAGATGTGCATGTGTGTGTGTCTGAGAGACAATGAGAGAGCAACGCTGGATGCATGCATGTCTATGTGTGTGTGTCGTTGGGTATGTGTGTGTGAATTTTTCATGCAAGTCTCAAGGTTGCAGTGGGCTGACTCTCCCCCTAAGTCCCTAATCAAGGCCCATCATCTGTCATCCTTTTCTTTGCTCTCTCTATCACCATGCTCTGTGCTGCAATCAATTCATCATCACCCTTTGTGTGCCACTGAACAGTTGACAACTTTATAACTTGCAGCTGCACGGGCTGACTGACAGGGGTGGAAGGGGAGCATGAAAAAATGAAGAAATGAATAGATGAATGAATGGACAAAGAAGTGTGGTTTCAGGGCGAAGAAAAGTTGTTTTCTAAAAACACAAAACGATCTATATTACAGCCTTTTATTCCCTTTCGTCAACAGAGAAACAGCAGTGTAGCAGGGAGGAGAGAGTGGAGGGTAGAGGAGGAGATGAGAAAAAAACATCCTTCTCACTGATCTGAAATCAGAAAGCTTTCAGTCATTCTTTATGTGCTCCCTGCGGCCACTCTGAGCCAGTGAGCATGTACATTAGGCTAGGGCATTTTGATGAAATAAAAGCCCAGGCCAGCTTATGGCTAAACAGAATGGGAGCACTCACTCAGCCTGTCTCTGATTGACCATTAAAGCCATTGATGAATGGGCCTGTCAGGGGAGAGACAATTAAATCAAACATGAAACAAAGCCGTTGTGACGGCCCGGTCTGACAGAGCAAACCCATTCCTCCCCTCCATTACATAGCACACGGCTCCTTTTACAACCCCTAACCCACTCCTCCCGCCTCCTCTACCCACTGTATGCGTCTGACTGTGTGTGTGTTCAAAGTGAACAAGTGAGCATGTGCACATGGGAGTGTAATGTTCTCTGCAGGGAAGTGTGTGTCTGTGTGGATGATGTCTCACTGTGAAACCACTTTGCCCCCTCCTTCCCTCCCTTTTTTTCACTTTTTTTGAGTCACTTGACCATCAGAGATACAAAGTGTGTGTGAAAGAGTGCGACAGGGAGAGAGAGAGAGAGAGAGAGAGTAAAAAGTACACAAGGCCTTTCAAAGTGGTTTAAACGTGACGTCAGGGGCCTGCAGCACATGGTGGGAAGTGATTTTCTGATGCAAATCGGGAAGGATCAGATCAAAGCCGCATGACAGCCAATCAATCAACCGTCAAATCAGACATGGCAACTGTCGATTATGACTCCTTCCAGCCCACGAAACCCCATTGTCTGCTCTCAATTTGTTTATTTTATCTCAAGAAGAGAAAAACCTCAGAGGTAGGGCTTTTTTTTCCGCTTGTGCAAAGAAGTTATGCGCTCGGATCAAATGCGTACAAAGCCCTTGCGCTCCTCTTTATGGCACGCCTCGGGCACTCACTATGAAGGAAACACGGTTTGTTTCTAAAGGCTTTAGTCTGACATATCACATTTAGATAAAAGTTGGAATCCGTACACTATCAGGAATTTAAGTTGTGAACAATAGGGAGCTAAAGTTTATAGCTGCCGAGTTATCCGATGGGCACTACAGCAGCCGCAACAGCGTGGAGAGCAAAAACGCACAACCCACACAACCTTGTATACAAACAGTACATCCGCTTTGAAAAAGGTAATAGTCTTTGAGGTCTCACAAGAGTAGCCAAGAGTGACAATGCGCATCATTAGACAGGACAAAAACCACAAAGTGGAAACGGAAATGCAGGGAATGTAAAGGGAGCTTTACGAAAACAAATAACATCCGCAGCTTTGACACAGGAAACCTTATTTTACGCGCATTATTCGTGGATACACATACCTGCTGCGCGCTTGGGCGCTTCTTGTTTCCTCCGTGGCATTTTATGTGCGAGGATTTCCGCCAAAAGTCTTGTTTTTATTTCATACGGCTACCCCCTCGCCGTATCCGGGAAGATCCACCTCTATTCAAAAAAGATTTACGCCTTCGTGTAGTAGACTGCACAACATCGGGGAGTCCGATGGAAAGGAAAACTAAAAATCATCGTTACGGAATAGCAGCCAGAAGTCATGAACCAACAAGGAAAAGGAACATGGATTATGTTTGTTATTATTATTATTTAGCTGCGATCGCGTTAAGAATGTCAGCGGTGATAGCCAGCGTCCACCTCGGCTGCCTGGTCTGGCAACAGGCAAAGTTGAGGGATAAGAGAGATGATCGCGTCACTCACAGCAGGAGAATGGGCAAACCCACCGCTCCGTTAACTCTTTACTTCTCAGAGGGGCGGACACCTCACACCAGTGTCCTTATTTTCATGTGAATCACAGCTCAGGAGATTTTAGTCCACTACTGCACACAGGAGGCTGATTGTCATATAACCGTGAACTGTCCGAATAATATTCCAGTAATGTCGCTAAAAATGCCGAACTGAGATTGACAATTTTCGGGATATTTGTCAGTCTATTTTCAATCTTTCGTGGTATACTCACGTGAAAATAGACATAATAAAATGATAAATACAAGACTTTTTGACGTCCATTAAAGCGAAAACAACCCACATTTTTGCATAATAGTATAATATTTTATTGTAATACTAAGCATTATTCAGAAAAACTATTTAAAAATCTCTCTTTTGCGCAATAAAACCCACTAAAACGATAATACATACGAATTACTATTATCTAAACAAATAATATGACATTCAATGTGATACTGCAAACGTTTTTAACGTGTAATAATAAAAATGACGTCATATTTGATTGCATGCATCATCAAGTTAATTTGAAAGTTTTTTGTAATGACACAAAAGAAACAATAATACACAGGTTGTAAAGCACAAAGCCATATGGGCATTAATCAACACCTGTGATTACACACACAGAATAAAAGATGAGAACATGTTCAGAGGAATTCAGTGATGCATTATCATTTGAGTAAATATGGCAAGAAAAGGAGAAAGACAGGGTAATCAGCCTTATGGTGGTCTTTAAATGCTGCTTATCTATATTATTTTGCATGGCGGGGGGCACTGCCTTAAATATGCAAACATGGATTAACCTTGATAATTTAAAATGAGCAGTTAAATTTGAACTAAAAGCCCAAGTTCTCGCACATTAGGTAGAGATCAAAGCCAGTCCGAAGAAGCTTTGATTAGCCTTAGCGCCATGGTAATGAGTTTTTCACCACTTAATTTCCAGCTGCATTTCTGCAGAACTGGATGGTCGCAGACCCCCTTTCTGCATGTCTGATGTGTGCTGACCCCTGCTTTCAAACCACAAATACCCAAGCATGCCCCATGTAGATGCTCAGCCCCACAAACATACAGTGTTTTGCAAACACACAAATGCTAGCGTGCATAGACTCAAAAATCTCCCCGTACACATATTCTTGGGTTGCAAAAGCATCCTCAGGCAGAGAGGATGAATGAAAGGCCTCTGATCAGGATTCCATCCCGTCTCCCCATCTCTCTTAGAGCACAGAAGCTTAGTCCCTGTCACTTTAACAACATGAAATTACAACCCAAATGGGATGTCAGGGGTTAGCAGTGTCTCTACGAGAACTATGTGAATATATTTCCTCCTATGGACTTGCCCCTATCCTGACCTCCCCCAGGAACAAGAAGTAACCTGGTGATTGGCGTTTTTACAGCCAAATTAAACCGTCTTGCAGCCTGCTGAAGGCAGCAGGAGAAAGCAGCAGTTCCAAAATTAGTGAGCCATCATCATGACAGAAAGTAGTGGGGACATGGTGTCATCCAACTACAGTATCGATTAACCCATAAATAGTATATGGCCTCCACACTGTGGCTCTCCCAGGCTTACACTGTAAATGGAAGTTATCTCAGCTGTGCATCTGTCATGCTTTGCTGTATGCATTAAAACCTCAGCATCTGAAGACTGCAACCTGGCTCAGTGCTCGGTACATTGTTAAAAAGGGGGGCTGATTAGTCTAATGCAAATGGTGTCCTGGATGCTTTTGCAAGTTTTAATATTATTAAATGTGTGGTATTTGAATTAAGGACAAAAATGGATTCTTTGAGGCTGGACAGCGCCATTGTTTTTAAAAAAATACAATCTTATACAAAGTTGTCCTCCAATGAGGGGGAGTAGTGGTGCCACCCCCCCCCCCAAAAAAAAATAAAAATAAAAATAAAAATAAAAATAAAAATAAAAATAAAAATAAAAATAAAAATAAAAATAAAAATAAAAAACATAAAATAAAAATAAATAAATAAAAATACAACATATACATATTTTAAAAAGTATTAAGATTTTTTTTCTGTAAAGAATCGTATGAGATTCTCTCTTATGTCAGGTAGCCCTGCTGCATTATTCTTCTCTTCATGCTTTTGACACCAGGATTATCATTAAAGAGATCTGTCAAGCCTGCATTGATTTGCACACAAGTTCACCCAATCAATCTCAAAGTTGCGATTAAAAACCACAAGCTGCTTCTATTTTTCCACTAAAATCTTTTGGCAAAAGAGGGAGAGGCCTTTCAATTTCATAGCCTCCAGAACACTCAAGTATTCATTGTGTTCTACTTTTTGCTTTCAACCTCTCTGCGGGAGGCAGGACTCATGACATCTATGTATGCTGCTTCTATTCACAATGCTATTCAGCCTTCAGATGTGTGCTGCAAGTGATCCTTCAATACCATCAAATCGCTCTTATTGGCCTGCGCCCAGTTACGGGCCTGTCCAGGGAAGCGGCCCAGTGCAGAGCCACAGTGCAAGCTGACAGTTTAGTTCTCATGAGAAGACCCTTTCACCAACACTTTGTCTAAACATATAAAACTTAAATAAAGCAGCAACATAACACCAAAGTAAGCCTCCATTTATTTCCTACAACAAAATTTTTACTTAATGTCCATGCTTTGTTGGCTAATCTGTGTATTCATGTGGCTATGCTCATGTGTGAGTGTGGGTGCATAATGCATGGTCCTTTTGAGAAGAGTGATTGCTTCATTCCTGCCTTGTAGGTGCTATGGGGGCCAGGGCCGTGTCTTTGGGCAGCTGTATGGATGGCTTGAGGAGGTCTCCATCATTCATAAAGCACACTCCTACATGTAGAATTGATCTTGCAAAGAAACAGGGTGGCAATAGCAGTTCATCAGTCTTCCCCGACCACAAATCACTCTGAGGTGCCCCCCCCCCCCAAGGGGAGAGGTGACACTATTGTCAGTGCAATGGTCCCTTTGGACAACAGAAGGGGCAGGGCAGGAACCCTTGCTTATATGGTGACCCTGAAATCTGCAACAAAGCATAGAAAGTGTTTGTATATTAAGAATTAAAGTAACTCTGAGTATCAGAAGAATATTGCCATTACTTTGTCAGACAATGAAGCTAAATCAATGAGAACGTCCATCATCTAACTGGATATATATTTAATTTTACATCAATGCCACCACCATCAATGTGTGTAACGCAGTTTTATCACATGCAAATTATGTTTCAGATGTAGAATGAGGCACAGCTGCTATATTAACTCATTTGTCAATAATCTGTATAAGTTTGAAAATGCGCTTTCGCAGCAGGTGCTGAAGTCAAACAGATTTTATAAAGGATGCATAATTAAAGCTACCTTTACTCATGGTGTTTAAAATATGCACCTCTGCCTATTAATAACCCAGGTCATTAATTTGTATAAATCAGCTATGTATGGCACTGTGTAATTTCCACTCCTGTAAAGAGAATTGGTAAGATGAAGCTCTTGCCTTTGGCCTTGAGTTGCACATTACACTCATCTTACATTAGTGCTGATGCCTCTCGCTGCTCCTCCTCCTCCTCCTGCTACTGCTTCTCCTCACACCGTTTGGACTTTGTCATTGATCTTCATTCTAAAATAATCTCTTATCATTTCTCATTGTAAGCCTGCAGAAAAACCTTTTCCAGATCCCAATTCATTAGCTTCATACTGAAAATAGAAAAGCTCAGAAAAAGGTGGACATGTGATCATAGCTTAGAGCAAGCACCTTAATAATATGTCCAGCGATCCACCTTAAACACTCATGATCTTTATTTAAGCTTTTGACATGTTAGATATTTCTCTTCAGGGCCATTGGTGCCTTCAAGCTCAGATTCCTCACTTAAACAAAAAAATATCATCTTGAATGTTGTGTCTTTCCTTTCTCCTGTTATTAAGTCGTGTAGTTCAGTTTTCAGTTCGTGTCTTCATTAAAAAACATTAACATTCACAGACCGACTGGGTCAGACATTGAAAAGGTCTCCTTAACATCTTTCAGTGCTTCTCTGCAAACAAGCAGCTTTTTCTTAATCATTGTCCAGACAGGAAGGCAGAAGCATAAGACATTTTACATATTTGGGTTTAATCATTAGAAAAAATCCCTAATTTGATATGGACCATTTTTTAGGAATGGTAGATCATCCTGCACCATTTCAATTAACACTCTTCTGATTGTAGAGGCAGGACTCAGGCGATTGATCAAGTCTCTCTGTCGTCCTCTCTTTCCCTGCCTCATTGCCCAAAAAGACCCTTTTAAAATATTCAGGTAGATTATGAATGGTTAGACCCTTATCTATTTATATCTCTTTTATTGACAGTATTACATTTATATGAAGTCAAGGTGAGGGATTTAATTTAACACTGCTCCAGAACCTCTGAGAATGTTTAGAAAAAGACTGATTAAGGAACAATGATGTATGTGATTAACACTTTCTACAGGAAAAAGTTTAACACAGAATCAGTCGTAACTCAGTTTAAGATTTGCAGGGTTTTGCTGGTGTGTAAAATTCTGAACAAATTCAGTAAAATTGCATTAAGTTGTGGTCTTGCTGAGTGACTTATAATTGTAGCGTTACCTTGTTATTGAAATTCAAATCTATGTCTGGCACATTGCTCCTCTGATGTCACGTCAGTCTGCTTAGCGCTGTCAGTTTGTGTTTGAGAGAGGGCTGATTTCTCTCTTTCCTCTTCCCTCTCAGGCGGGGAACATAAAAGGGAGGATGTTTATGATGGACGGGCAGCTTTTTAAAGTGAAGCATCACAGGGTGTTGGATGGGAGGGATCCGAATCAGGACGTCTGCGATGTGACGAGACAGACAGGAACATCCTTCTCCTCGTGTCGAGATGTCAAGCAGGGGGAGTCTTAGCAAAGTAGACAGTATCATCACTCTCTGGAGTGAAGCAGGAATTCACAGGGGAGGAGGAAAGTAGAGGGACAGCGTGCAGAGCAGGTGACTGACTTCTGTGTCAAGATGGGCTTTTTTCAGCTTCTCTTCCTCTTTGTTACTTTAACTTTTAGATCAAGGTTATTCAGCTCGGTCCTACGAGGGCCGCAATCCAGCAGGTTTTCCATGTATCCCTGCTTCAACACACCTGACTTGAATGAATTTGTCATTGTGCAGAACTTCATTGGCTGTTGGATTCATTTAATTTGATGCAGGTGTGTTGAAGCAGGGATACATGGAAAACCTGCTGGATTGCGGCCCTCGTAGGACCGAACTGAATAACCCTGTTTTAGATCTGTCTTGTCTGAGATCTGAGTTTGCATACCATGACGTCATAGAGATTCAAAATGTAACTTTATCATTGTGTAACAATAAGAGTGATTTTATAGGTACAAAGAAAAAAGTGGAAATCAAGGCTGTGGTGACTGAGGTGGGCTTGGGTCTGGAATCCTGGGTTCAAGTTCCTGGGCAACAGAGGTGAATCCCTGTGGGCCTCTGGGTAAAGCCCTTTACACTCCAACTGCTCCCCAGGCACCGGAAAATAAGCAACCAACTGCTCCTGGTGCAACTAGTGATGGTTTAACAGGAAAAGAGTAATTTCAGTGTGTTTTTCGTTACTAATAAAGATTATTTATGCATTATTAAGTAAATATTCTCTAAAATCTGTTCAATTAATTTTCAAACACTAACAGAGTGATGGAAAAAGAAAAAGAATTAAAAATGAAACTGTTTGGAAATGTTTTACTGACAGCAAATTTTAAATGAGCACATATTCTTAGAAATTGTAGTATTTCAAATTAATAAATTATAAAATGACAATAATTTGATTATGATTTGTTTTGGAGATTAATACAGCATTGTTTTGGGATCAACACATTATTCTGTATCTTGTTAAAACTAAAGTGCAAAAATGAATGTTCAGTCCTACAGAAAGTCTGCTGATTGATTTTGACAACCCAATTTAGCCTTTGTTCTTAAAGAATAGATGTTTGAGTGATATGCTTGTTTAAATAGGTGTCTTGAGAATGCAAATATCACAATATTTTCAATCATCACTAAATGTGATAGTATAATACAGTAATTCCACTTTGCATACAATTTTTGTTGTTTTATTCATCACTTATGTGAGATAAACTAAATTAACCACCAAAACAGGTGTGCTATTAAGTTTTAGATACAAATCGTGAGTAGTTTCTTCCTCTTGAATTACGGCTGAAAGACATTCCACTCTTGGTAATAATCTGCATAAATTTACACCTCTTAAAAATGTGAATGCTCTGTCTTCCCCTCTTCTGCCTCTTATCCTGTTTGCTAATTAGCCTTTGACCCCCCTGGGCTCATGCAGGCATGAAGACTGAAGGACAGAGATAGTTGAAGCATTGGATTTGTCATAGAAATTCTCATCAGTCTGAAATCTTGAGGGCATAGCTCCCAATTTATTACATTACAGAGCACATGTTGTAGCGCTATCACTTAGGAGGGAGGTGTCGAGCTGAATCTGGCTTTGACTGCTGTGCCAACTCCATTTGCCTGGGTTTTGCAGCATGCCTCTTGACTTTGCCATGTGTGGAGAATCATTCGATGCTGGTGATGGGCAGTAATTCCCTCGCCTATATGAGAGAGTGATCAGAATTCATATTAGCATCTTTACACGCTGATGGCAGCCTGTCACTCCAGGTGCCAAGTGGTCTCCTTGGACTGCCGGCAGTCACTCACAGGGAGGAAGCTGCTTCCTTTTTTATCCTGCTGGAGAAAAAACATGTCTAACTCCATCTGGAGGATAATAATAATAATAAAAAAAGTCACCAACTGAAGTTGTTGCAGATTTTGAGCTAATCTTAGCAGTTTCTATTTGGTGATATGTATACATTGGAACAGCATGAACCTCCATGTGTACGTGTACATTCAAAGGATTTCTGTACACCAAAATGTGGCCCTTTCCATGCACGTTTTCTATTAGCAGCCTGTGATTCTGTTGTATTGGTTTCTCTGTCTGTAATTCCTTGAGATTAATGACACTGTCACACACTTGTGAAGCGTCCTTAACTAAGATTCAGCAGCATAATGTCCACTCCATCTTTGTTTAATTTTTTTCCCATTCAAAAGGAATTCCAATCAGCTTTAGGCCATCTTGAATCCCTCCTCGTTCTGGCTATCGCGCACTGATGGTGGCAGTGTTGGAGGGAAGAGTGTTTTTGCCAAACAGATGGAAAAGCATCACTGTGTTGCACACACACAGGCTTACATACTTCTCTCTTGGCGATTTCATGGCCTGCATTGACATTCAGTCATTCATTACGAAGTGAATTAATGTGCCAGAGTTGCAGTTTTCCTTTAAAAACAGATGCCGCCAGAACATCTAATTAAGCAACACACCAAATCATTACCGCTCGGTCATCTCCAGCCTTTTTGCTTGCGTCTAAGAAAGTGCCTCTTAAAAGTGTACGCAGTAATGTTGGATCTCATCTGGATCCTTCTATAGGTAGGTGATTTGGCTGTGACCTCGGTGCCCAATAACCTAAATCACTATTTAAATTATTCACACAATAACGACACCGGAGCACTCCATTATGAACATTATTGCTGAGAAATGGGCTCAGCTGAGGTGAAAGATGAGTCTTATCTTTCGCTGTCAGTCAGGGCATTAGTCATTGTAACCGGTACCTCAGACCTGTGTTCTGGGTTTTCATTGAGCTTTACAAAGCAGATTTATCACAGATCCCTGGTGGATGTCAGCATCCTAACAATAATTTGAGATGACCGTCTGAAGATGTTCAGCTTTAGTGTTGTAATTCAAACTTGGGTTTATACAGACTGTATTGACATGAGATCTGGGAGATTAATGTGAAGTTTGAGGAGTAAAAAAGAACGACTTGGGTGTGTTTGACAAATAGCAGGGATGCCAAATTAATCATCAAACTACTTTGACATTGACGTCTACATTTACAGTGGAATAGGAGTAAATGAAACTTCACAGACAGAAAAACTTTCCTTTTGAACCAAACAAAATAGAGAACAGAAAGTGTTTTCTCTGTCATTGCTGTTTTTTCTCCGTCAAGAAGCCAAACTCAATTTATGTCAAACAAGGTTTAAAGGACCTTGGGATTAAAGCCATAAACTGGCTGCTGTCAGACCTGAAACCCTGCTAACAATTTAGTGCCAAACCGCCGTTGTTCAATATCATTTCATATTATATCATGTCACGACACAGTGACAGCTACGCATCAGCCCAGTCACAGCTGGTTTGCCCTGAGAAACTCCTCCGATGTCGACTCCAATCGAAGCTGACTCCACTTTGCTCTGATCTAAAATGGGAAATCTATCTGAAGTACTCTGCAGGGAGCGACTACAGCTTTTGGTAACGAATGCTAACAGGTCGATCAGGTAATGAGACGGGATATTTAGGGGGATGGGGAGATGTTGTGGGGTGCTGTAATGGGCTTGCCAAAAGCCTTCACTGGTCCGACTATAATGGCTCGAGACAGTGTTAATGCACCACTCATCTATACACAACTAGAGAAAAGCTACAGTAAAATCTGCAGCATTCAACTCCAACTCAACTTTCTCTTTCTCCTGTTGTTGATCCCAAATTCAACTTGGTTCTCTTCGTCATCGTGAAGCCACACGCACTCTGGTGCAGTCACGATTGATATATTTTTCTGACACAGCAAACCAAGCCAGCAAACATCTCTTTCATGCCAGATCTCATAACAATCAAATGTCTACATTTGCAAACATACTTTAATATTTTAATAAATTAAAGAAAAGAAAATATAATTATTAATTTGAACCTAGTATAATAATTCATTCATTTGGTTCCTACATTACAGTCATTTAGCAGACTCGAGGCAGTAGTGTTTAGGCAAGACGCCTTCAAGGACCCAATGGGACGGTGTTAAAATTCGTGCCCTGTGGGATTGGAACTGGTCCCTCGCATGGAAAACGGATGCCCTGTCAACTGAGCAATCCAGCGAACTTTTCCAAAAGTTCCTAACTTTGGGAAACTCTTGATTATCTTTGCAACCATGACAACTCCAAAATGCTTGTAATTATTTAAAAATAAAGATGATTGGTGTGTGTGTGGGGGGTGGGAGGGTGGGGCACTGTTCCAAAAGTCTTGTGGTTATTTTCGATGCGTCTTCATAAACCTCAGCTGCCATCTTGTTTTCTCCTGGTACTCCTTTCAAACAACTTGTTTGGTCTTATTCTAAAAGTAATTATCTTTAGTTATGGGTTGCATACGTTATGTCATTTTTTTAGCTATCTCTAAAATAATAAATATTTTGAGCTGATAGGATTAATTAATTTCTTTGTGATAATGAATGAAGCTTAGAAAACACAAACTCTTGTGAAGCAAAAACAAAGTGAGCTCATAAAGCTCTGAACTCTGACAATATAATCCCCCTCATGCTGGCATGTTCCTTAGAAAAGTCTAAGGTAATGCAGCAGAACCAGGAGAACAAGCTTTTAATAGCATGCAGACTTCTCTATCTGTTGGGACGCCATTATGTAAAATGCAACGGGATAGCAGCTGCAATCAGGCACTTTAGGAGTGGTTAATTGTAGCTTTGAGCCACTGCTGTTTAGCAAATTGGGTATAATAACATAAATCTGGTAAGTTTATTCTGTTTAACTCTTTAACCTCAGATATTGTTGTTAAACTAGCAGATAGATCTGGGAACAAAAACAATCATTTTGAATTTGTATTTTAGTAAATGCATTTGAAAAAATGAACTCTCACCAGGACTCCTTCGGTGCATCCAACCACAACTCAGCTGTAATTGTTTAATGCTTTTTTATTTTACAAGCAAAACTACAAACTGTATACAGATTTTATCAGATCCAACTGAAGCCAACAAAGCAATATCTCTCCCACAGTTTATCAAAAAATTCTGCATCTCCCTTTGAAGCCACAAAATATGTCGTCCGAATTTTTCCAGTTTCTGCTGCCGATGACTTTGATATGCAAAATTGTTGGAGGTCTCCTGCAGTTAAGTGGGTGGAATAATATTTATCTATAATTCAGTCCGATAACTTGTGTTTGAAACCTTGCAGAACATAAGTGGAAGTCGGAGTCTGTGCTCGTAGCTCATCATAACTATCACTGAGATATGTTGAGAAGTAAGTTAAGATTTAACCCTCAGAGTCTGGCAGTAAAGTTGAACGAGAAGCATGGCAACAGCAGCATGTGCACATCACAAGGAAGGAGGGAAATGTTCAAGCTTAAAGAGATGGACAGTTTGGGTTGGTGGTGTGTGGAGAATGAAGTTGCTAATGTGGAAATCTGGCAACCCAGCTAAAGTTAACAGCCTTAACTAGTTTTCAGGCTTCACCTGAATTTGGGTATCCAAAATTTTCTTTGGAAAGTGATAGTTCACTGATTCAGGCTGGCTTTTAGTTAGCCAAAAAGACATTTATTAGCATGCTTTTTTTTATCAGATTCTCCACAATGAGTCATACCAACATGTTTCCACCTGCCTTGCTTCAAATCTTCGCTTGAGTTGTGTGAAAATTATGTCAGAAAACAGATGCAAATGCTTTGGAAACAAAACTGCCAATTTTAGACATCCTTTGTTTAAGTCTAACAGAAATGCTAAAATCTGTGCTACATGTGCTGGTACAGGTACATATAGGCTATATATATGATATTGCAACACCACAGAATCAAAGGTTGCCTGCAGGACGTACCTGTTTCCCTCACAACCGGCCAACTCTGCGCTCGTGTTCTCATCCACCTGCTGCATCACCCACTCACCTGGACGCATCCCCTCACCATCTGTGTCCCCCCCACTAACCTGATGCATCACCCGTTCACCTGGACACTCCCCACCACCTTGTGTGTGCCCCCGTCTAACCTGGTGATCACCTCATTCCCCTTATATTAGCACAAGGACTTCATCCTTCAGTCCTGGTCACATCTACAGCCTGT
>JBAMHW010000010.1:31033031-31056991 GCA_037177495.1 Rhadinocentrus ornatus | reverse complement strand
GAAAGAGGCCCCGGGGAAGACCCAGGACACGCTGGATGGACTACATCTCTCGGCTGGCCTGGGAACGCCTCCGGATCGCTCCGGATGAGCTGGTGAATGTGGCCAGGGAGAGGGAAGTCTGGGTTTCCCTGCTTTGGCAACTGCCCCGCGACCCGACTCCGGATAAGGGGCAGAAAATGGATGGATGGATGGACAGTTTGAAATTTAAATTACTGGCCTTTATTTAATTTGTTTAGTAACTACTGTCTGTGATCATTTTTCTCTCTGCATCCTTTGGATGAGCGGAGAGTTTTAATGAATGTCATCACAAGAGAAAAAGCCCCGCTTTTCTTTCTTTCTTTTCTTTTTTTGCCCTCTCCACTGGGAGGTCAAAGTGCATCCACAAACACAACGGCGCCACTGGAGGTGATCATTTTTCAGCGCTCAGCGGAGCAGAGGATGCAAACATGGGGCATGAACAGAGCCCTTTACGTACAACTATAGTACACTGGGATGTCAGGTGATGTATGGATTGTGGCTTTAGATTGAAAATATCCCTAACAGATGTCATACAGTATGTTTCACACTTTTAGCCATTACTACACATGCCAGCATCTCCTCCTCAGGTGTGGTCCCCCCAGTTACAGACCATCAGCTGTGCAATCCACCAGATTCCACTGCCAGGCTAATAAATGGCTTGTGTCAGAGGCAGTGTCAGTCTATTGGTTGCTCATTTTGAGTTTGTCTAGGGGTTGAAGTGGAGCTTTGCATTCTCTGCCGCTCTGCTCAGTGACTGGCAAAGTCCTGACTTTATTGATTTCTTTCTTCACTGCTCTTTGTCAAAATATCCAACTGCAGACCTTAAAGACCTCCGCCATTGCTCGACATCTGCAGCCACACAGGGCTTTTCTTTAAACGGCCGACCCGGGCACTTTGTTTTTGGAAGGGGGAGGAATGGATGATAGGCTGTGTGAGTGGAAGATGATTGGAGAACACAATCTAAAGCTTCAGCAGCTCTCTTTCTTTCTACTCTCCAGTCTGACACAGAGAAAATATTGTACACTGACTGGCTCCCATTGAATCTACGTTGTGATTCATCGCCCAATTTCAAACTGCCAAGCAGCTAAATTGCACCAGGTCTGCCAAAATTCATCCCAGGAACACGCAGGAGATGTGAAAAATTAAATGTCATCGTAGCACAGTGGAAAACTTTCACCTCTCATCGAGTAGAGTATGCTTGCTTCATTCTGTACTGATGGATGATGGCCCGGGGCTATACTTAACCTACTTAGTAATGTCATGTACCGCAGAATGTGTTTACTTTTGAAAAATAGTGAGAAAACATAAACTCTATCAGAGCTTGACATCTGCGCATTCTTCCTCCAAATAAAGTGGCTTTTAATGTTGATGCAGGAATGAATTTTCCCCTTCATCAGACTTGTTTGCTGTATATCATGTGCTAACGCTGGATGTGTAAAATAATGTAGGCCAGCTGAAGAGACAGATACTGTTTCTTAACATTAAGGAGTTTCTGTTAGGCTTCACTGCTTACTAGTAAATTATAATTTTTTCACATGGCTACACTTTAGGTGCCAATTTGAAGCTTTATCAAGGAAAGTTCAGACATTTTGAAGAGATAAAGGTACATTATCGAGCATGGATAAGAGGGAAGACGAGAGACAATAAGTTGAAAAGCACAAAAAGGATGAGGTTTGGAAACAAGGAGAGGGTAGGAGGGCTGAGCGATGACTGGCTACTTTAGCAATTAAAATGTGGGGCAAAGACACAGAGGCTTGGTTTGACCGAGAGACTGCACCATTCATCATCCCAGCTGCCATAAAGCAGCAGTAGATGGAATCTTTGATTTGAGCTTCACAGGAACATAAATCAAAATCCAAACCATGGCCTGTCAGGGCCATCGCCAGAATAACCCATTTGAGAAAGTGAAAAAGAGGAAGAGCGGGGAGGTAAGGTTGGGGAGAGTAAAGGTAGTTACTTTTCTGGCTTTGCACTTCATCCCACGCACACACAGAAAGGCAGATACAGTTTACAGACACACACCTTTGTCCCTACATATGTATTTGATGCTCAGATGCAGCTGCCGCACACATACCCCACCGCAATATCGAATCCAGGGGTCATTGATCAAGTGGCTGGGTCCTGTCAGTGGCCAGTGGTGTGCCTGACCCGCCCAGCCTTGCCAACATCTCCCCGTACACCCCCCCTCCCCTCACACCCTCAAATACAAGGCAGAAAACAAGGAAGTGAGGTCATGCCGCATGTACACCCATCCATCTAAATAGCATGACAACGACAGCTAATAAATCATTCATTCATTGTTTAATCTATTGTCTGCCCGGGCAAAAGTCATGTGGCTGATATGAAGACAGATTTGCCCCATGCAGGTGGGGCCCATTGAAGGGAGATTTTTACTGTTACTGGTTCCTTATCAATTAATAATGTGTTCATTATACCTTGGAGCAATTAAAAGCACTAATGATTGAAATAACATGGAGGGTCTTTTATCAAGTCAGTACCAGAGTAATTTAAGCCAATTTAGTCATACATTTTATTTTGCTGGAGGCTTCGGGCTTTCAAATGCTGTGATTTACTTACTTTACTGACTGAGAGTTAAATTATTGCTCATCAAGCTATTTCTATCTCACATTCACCTGCACATTTGCCAGGGTGACTCTAATAATCCATTCATTTGGGCGAGTTGGGGGATGTGGGTGAGGCTTTTGACTAGCGAGGTCACCAAGGGTTCACTTTAAATGCAATTCACAATCCTAGAAGGATGAATATTTAGGTTCATCTTCTCCACTGTGAGCCTTGCTTAATTTATTCTAATTACAGAAAGTCTGAGTGAAGGTGGCGTGTTATGGGCAGAGGTAACAACCCTAACATAATTCTATAATGGAAGGGGTTATGTTTCCCCAGTGCAGAATCAATGAAAAACATGTGACCTGAAACAGCTCAGGACAGGTTAATGAGACTGTATTTGGGATGTGCATCTCATTACACCAGCCAGACGGAAGGTCATGAAACATCCATGTTTACCTTAGCCTGCCGCTTAACAGAAACATCCTTGAAACGCAGATAGAAATGCTACAATACAACAACAAATCATTGCATAGCTATGGCTCAGCCTCAAAAGAAGAAACCAATGCCTGTGTTCCATTTGAAAGAGGTAACAGCGTATGTCCCTTAGCAAATATGACCGCCATGTTTGTCCTAGTGTTGAAGCAACACTTGCAATTGTTTTACACAAGATGAACCTGGAACTGTATGATTTAGATAAAAAAGCAAAGAGGTGGCACTGATCTGTCTGATGAATGATTGAGCCTAAAACTGACGATGGGAGGCCATGAGACATTGTGTGTCCATTTACATGGCAGGGTAACAGCCAAAAAAAGCGGTGTGTGGCGTTCCTGTCTGTGCCAGCATGCCGAGCATGGCATTAGTCAGAGTGTGTAAAGCCCTACCAGTCAGACGGGAGATGGGTTGAGGGAGATGAATGGGAGGCAGGTTCACTTTATTACTGTCACTCTGCTCTCCTCCAGTCTGCCTCAACCTCCCCACTACCACCCATCCATTAATCACATGTTACTGCCTCCCCGCTTCCTCTTTCACTGTCCATTTCTCCTCCTTCCACCTATCAGCTCCGCCTCCATCTCTCACTCTATCGTTCACAACTACATAACTGTTTTTACTAAGTCTCACTTAACACTTGTCCTCACATTTTGTTTCTGTCATTAGACCAGGCCCCTGTCTAGTTTGACACTTCCTCAGTGATGTTAAGGTCAAAACAGGCATTAAATTGTGTCATATGTTAAGAAAAATGAAGCACACATATGAGATATCAAGATAATTAAGTTATTCCTCTTCTGATTAAATGGGTTTTACAAACACTTTATAAATTAATCTTTAAGTATCATGAATTACTAGCTAGTTTCAAACTAATAAATGGACTTCAGTTACACTTTCATCATTACATATTAGCAATAAAGCTGCCATGCAACATGTCCATCTACCATTACAAGTGACTTCAGGTTCAATGTTTCACCATAGAGTACTTTAGCATATGTGTAGAGGGACTTTGAGGCTGTTCAGCTTCAAATATGTCCTGAGAGATCCACTCAAAAGTGTAAGCATATATGCCACCCCTGGCATTTGTGATTGGATCTCAGTTTCCTTCCCTACAGTATTTGCAAATAAACCTGTAAGCTACGTCTCACAGTCAGTTGATGTTTCTGTAAAGTCATGACTATATTCAGTAACCTAAACTATAAATTTAGTCATAGGCAACAAGTTTATGTGCAGCTTAGCTCTAAATATTGTGGGCAAGGTGCAATAAAGTGACCAGGAACAACATGACAGATCTTTACCGCTGCAGTTGCAGCTGCTGTGTTCACCTCAGAAAATAAGAGAAAAGTCAAGCAGGAGGTTTCTGTAAATGATATGCCTTCATGATAAAAAAAGAGAAAACTTCACAATTACTTTATCTGTAAAGCATCTGCACAGCCATGTAATATTAGTAATCGGCATCTGTGTGGCTCTTTGAAAAGTTGCAACTGATGACACAATAAACAGAGAAAACCACCAAAGCCCAAAGAGAGCGAATCCTGAATAAACAGTGAGACAGTCGTTGCTTTTAGAATAAGTGGTGAATCATTATATGCGCAACAACCAAAATGTCTTGGATCATGATATACTCAACAACCCTGCTGCCATGGCCTTATCTGACAAGTTAAACACAACACAGGCACTAAACCTAAACATGAATCGGGAAAAATAACCTTGAGCTAACATCCATTTAATTTCTCACAGATCTGACATAGAAATCTATTTTTATTTTAAAATTCTGTTTCAGAAACATGCAATTTTTAAAATATGTTATACAGTATGCATTTCTCCATATGTGGATTGTTGCTCAGTGAGGAGTACCCATCATGTACCATCACTTGTCATATAAATGTTTTAATTTAGAATGTGTTAGTTAAAGTGATGTTACTTTCATCCGAAAGGGATTTTTAGGCTTTGTTATTAATGCTTTTATGTATTTTAAGCTTGTTTTCTTTGTGACACTGTCAGGAGCTGGCGAGAAACAGCATCTCATTTTTGCCTGTGTATTCCTACATACCAAGTGAAATGATGAATAAAGCATCTTGAATCTAGATTTAACAAGGTGTTGGAAACCTTCCTCAGAAGTTTTGCTCCATATTGACATGATAGCATCATACAGTTGCTGCAGATTTGTCGGCTGCATCCACGATGAGACTCTCCTGTTCCACTGCTCCACTGTGGAGCCCGTTGGAGTCCAGTGAACAAATAGTTATGTTCTAGAAGGCAGGTGGAGATGCTCTGAGCTTTGTGACATGGTGCATTATCCTGCTGGAAGTAGCCATCAGAAGATGCTAAGCTGTGGTCATAAAGGGACGGACATGGTCACAACAATACTCAGGTAGGGTGTGGTGGTTAAACCAGGCCACTTTAGTACTAAGAGTTATTTGAGATATCTGAGTTAGTTGTTTTTTTGTCATCTCCAACCAGTCTGCCCATTCTCCTCTAACCTCTGATGTCAACAAGACATTTTTGTCCAGACAACTACCACTCACTGGATATTTAGTCTTTTTAGGACCATTCTAGAGATGGTTGTGTGTAAAAATCCCAGTAGATCAGCAGTTTCTGAAGTACTCAAAGCCACATTCAAAGTCACACTTTCTTCCCCGTTCTGAAACTTGGCTTGAACTTCAGCAAGGCATCTTAACCATGTCTACATGTCTAAATGCGTCGTGTTGCTGTAACAAGCAGTTGAACATGTATTTAATAAAGTGACTGATGAGTGTAGCATTTAGTAATAGTTTATAGATATTAAAATATCCAATTATATCATATATAATATATTAATCACATTCCTACTCATTAAAGTATACTAATAGCTTTTTTGGGGGGGCAAAAGTTTTCTTTTTATGATGAGATATTTTGCCTTTTCTTTTGCAGATGCACGGTGACCCTCGCATGACAAGGCTAAATTTAACACCTGGCAGTAGGTAATCTTTATCTAAGAAGTAGCCTAGTTTCTGATCTGCAACCAGATCTAATTAAGTGATTTGCCCTTACTGATCATCATCTAAGTTTGAAATGAACTTAAATTAAATTTATGAAGATCTGATGCACGTGGTTCACGTTCGGCGTTGTAGTTGAGACAAATAGATCCATGTGGAACAGCAGCATTACCCAACACCTGCACTGGTGCCACCAGCTCTTCCTCTGTCCCAGCAGCTATCAGCCTCTCTGCAGCTCTCAGGAGCCCCACGTCAGACGGTAGTGCTGTGTTGATGCTTTTGCTTCATTCAGTATATATTTATATATATAGCCAGCCAGTGCTACCTCTCTGGGGTATCTGAATGAGCTGTATGCAACATAGATACCAAGGCTGAGGGGGAGGAGAGAGGTAGAGAGAAGAGGCCCCATAGGCTGGCCGCGCTGCTGCTCCCCCAGATCCTATCGGCTAATGGGTCGGCAGGGATTTGGGGAGGGGGTGGAGGTGGACAGAGACGGATGGCTCCTGACAAACTCACACTGACAGCCAGTGAATACAGGGCAGCCTAGCAGAAAGGTCAGAGCAGGGATGGATAAAGGACCGCTTGACTTTCAAAGTTTCACCCTGCTTGGTGCCACCACACCGTCAACTCAGGGAGAAAAGTGTTTACGGCTCGTCAGTTGTTTTGTCTGTCAAGCAACTGTGTGTCGTTGCTAACAGGCTCTTCTTCACACACACAACAGTTTGAAATCCTGCAAATCAACATGTGCAGTGTGTACACAGTTCTGACCCATAAGGCAAGACATGATGGCAGATACATTTAAAATGTCCAAGACACATATATGCAACAACACTGACATTCTCATTAAGTCTTTAGCAAGCTGTGTACTTTCACGGAAAAATAATCAAACCCTCTCTAAATAAACTAATCTGGTGTTCACCCTGGAGGTTTAGTTACTGTGCATGTGTGTGTGTTTGTGCGTAGGTGATGTGTTTATTGACTCCAGTAGAGGAGTGGATAAGAGGAGAGCTTCTGACTGAAGAACACTGATCCAGTCAGATGTCACAGGCCCTCAGAACTGCCTCTAATGGGGCCCCAGGGACTCTATCTGTTTTTCGCCCTTTTCTTACTTCACTCCCTGCCTCACTAGCTCTCTAAACCCAGCCTCTCTATCTGACTCAGGCATTCTGTTCCCATTACGCTTTGAGAAGTTATTGTTACATGTAAAATTACAGAAAGGATAAATCTGTCATGTACTGCAAAGCCCACCAAATCGGTTAGCGAAACAGCAAAACCAGACTTCTTTTAGTCTCATCTGCTATACATTTCAGAAAAGCATCTTTGGAGAAGAATGCAAGAGTTTGAGACCATGGTAAATATCTGTTGGATTACCAGTTTGAGTTCAATACATTTATGTTAGAAAGTATGTCTACTGTTGTCAGAATCAATCTCAGATCCTCTGTTTTTAAGTCTGGACCCTTCCCAAAGAGATGGCCACTATTAATAGTTATACATAACCAACCGGGTCAGTTTACCAGCGTGTCAGCTTGTCATCAAGCTCAGCAGAAGGCTGATGACAACCCAGTCATTTCAATCAGATTGTTTTACCTAAAATCTGCAGAGCAATGTCCTGCACTAGGATTGGTATACAGCAGTGGTTCCCAAACCGGGGGGATGGTGGGTACCAGGGTGGGGCCCCGAGTCATGACAGGGGGGGCACGGCTACACTACATAAAACTTTTTGTTTTACACGGCTAGCAAACCATGGACAAATTGGACAAGTAACAATGGGCAAACAATGATGAATCAAGAACAGAGATTTCAAGTACCAAAAATAAAAGAAAAAATGATATCTTGCATTCCTAGGCATGACCAGGTAATGGTCAAGTGATGGTAATGGTCAATGGTGTAATGAAGACAGACCAGTGTGTTGGATGTTTTAAAACATTAGCATCTGACAGTATGAAACCAAACAAGTGATAACGCTTCCTGAACACAAAGTAAAGACTGGAATATTTTAGAAATAAACCACGCACCCATCATATATAGCAGAGTAATTTTACTAAAGCAGCATCTGTCTTACTGAAAACTCAACTCACCTGAAGTAGTTTGCAGAGTTTCCTGGTTTAAAAAATCTTACACTAAAACAGAAGAGTTGATCATTCCTTCTGCAACTGACATGGTTTTCACTGTAGTTAACGAAGACGCAGCCAATAAACTTCATCTTAATATTTTTCTCATGGATTTTGCACTCTTTTCCAGAGGATGTCTTTAGTTTATAAGTCTTATAATGTTGAACTGTAAATGAAAAATGGTAACATTGAATGTTTAAGTTTAATTTGAGTTAGCTGACTTCAATGTATCGGGTAAAGGACCTTCCCTGGTAATTGTGTCCTGTGGCTTTAATAACACTGCCAGGTGTGTGGCTGGAGAATGATGGACTGTAGCTTTGTCCCAGTTCAGCGTCTACACACTTCGAAGTGCAGGCACGTCAGCTACATATGTCACAGTGGCACCAAGCACTGTCCCGTTTGGAAAGCGCCTCTGAATCCAAACCCGCACTCCGTTTGGCCCGTAGTGAAGGCTACCGGTGGTGGATCCTTCATGGCCTCTTTTCCCCCAGAATTCTTTTTGCAAAATATGGCGGCAAATGAGTAACAAATCACAAAAGAGATTATAGTTTGCCTCACTTTAGTAGAAATGTGATAAAAACAAACATGTTTGTTAAGCGGTGGCATTAAAATGGAGCAATATTTGATAAAAGCTATTTTTAAGGGTTTAATGAAGTGTCTACTAACTGGAAAACAACAGATAACCTCAGATAGCCTATTTATTTAATCATTTTTTACATTAAATAAGTAAGAGAATCAACTCGGCTGGTGTTAACATTTACTCGTGTTCTATGTTATGCAAAACTTAGGAATTTCAGAGGTTTAAGTGATTCAAACATTATTTAGTAATAATTAATCATGCTAATAGTAAATAAAAAAAAATAATACCTTTTGCAGAAGCTTATCTTCTTTTACTTAATTTATTGGAACAAGTGAATAAACACAAAATATGAAACACTATGTTCTGTAATTAGTGACACAGAATCCTAATAAAATAAACAGCCGCATGCTAGAACGGGAGTAAGCAGAAATCTAGGACTAATCTAGACCTGCCCCCTTGTGCCATATACAACAAAAAATAAATAAATAAAAAAAAATAAAAATAAAGCAAGCTAGACAAAGTAGCCCACATTCATAATGATCCCATTTAAAGTAAAGTTTCAACAATACTTATTTTAAAGTCATTATGGAAACAAACAGACAATCTGGTTCTGGAAATCGCAGAAACGGTTAGTTAAAAAAGTAAATCATACACCCACACTAAAGAAAAAAGAAAAAAGAAGAAGAAGAAAATAAAAAGAGTAAAATTAAACCCCCAACAATTTGAATAGCAGACTGAGAATCAAAATCCAAATGTATTGTTTTTTACGTTTGTGTAAAGCTTGTAAAAGACTGACAGTTCTTCATTTCCTGGTTGCAACTGTTCCATAGTGTCTAACCCCAACCCTAACTCTAACATCCTCTCGGTAATAGTCTGGTATTTAGGGTCAGTTGTTGCAGCCGGTTTATTGAACATGTTATCCTGGAACAGCCTCTGGATGCTGTTACGTGATGAATTATGTTGAACTTTATACATCAGCTCAATTGTTTCGAGTTTGACTAAATCAGGAAATTTTTAAATCTTAAGTTTAAGGAGAGAGTGAATTAGAGGGTTGACTGTATGTTTTCCTTGTGAATCTTATTGATCGTTTCTTTAATACAAATAACGACTCAATATTAGTTTATGTAAGTATACCCCCATACTTCCACACAGTCAAGTACAGGAATATGATACAGTATATACAAAGATTTACTATTAATCCTTTTCCTTGTATATTATTGCAACTGATTTAGATTTTTTTTTAAATATAATTAATATGTGACTTCCAGCTTAATTTGTTATTTAAAGTCACCCCAAGAAATTTTATTTCTGCTACTTTTCCAACTCAACATTTTCTATAAGAACTTTTAATGGTATAATATACTAAAACTTTAACTAATTTTACACTAAAATGAATTCAGTTTAACATACTAATTGTTATCATCTAAATTTAATATTATATCATGATTTATTATTAGTAATTAATTTAATGATTAAGTTAGCATTGTTAATAATGACATGATTACTTTAGCATTTGATTTTCTGTCAACGTCCTACGTTGCTGCTATAGGAAATTCTGTCTGCTTGGTAGGCTGACTCATTTCACAAGTGTAAGCATCTTCGGAGTGCACAGACTACATAGACCTAGTCTGTGCACTCCGAAGTGTGTCGACCAGGGTGCCCAGCTCCGGGCCTCAAGGGCCACAATCCTGCAGGTTTTTGATGTGTCCCTGCTCTAAAACCACCTGACTCAAATTGATGAGTCATTGTGCAAAACTTATTAGGCTGTTGGATCTATTTCTTTTGAGTCAGGTGTGTTGAAGCAGGAAACATTAGAAAACTGCAGGACAGCAGCCCTTGGGGACCGACTTTGGACACCCCTGGTGTAGACTCTGAATTGGGACGTAGCTCATGTTTTTGTATTATGCTACACTTTTCTCACACCGCGTCTTGTCTGTTTAATTTGTTATCCAGAAGGAAATCTTCAGGAATAAAACATATCATTTTCTGTGGCGTTTCTTGCTGACACTCATCAGAAAATGCAAATTAATTTGCACAACTTGCAAATTAATTTATTTCAGCACGAAATTTCTTCTGTAGTTTTCAGCTTGTGAGCTACCACTAAGCCAGAAAACAAATTTCTAACAGTTTTAGAGTTTATGTTAATGCAAGTCATAGTGTTTGTCCACTACTAGTCTTGTTTTTAATGCCTAAACCTGACCAGTGCTTTAAAAACTAAAACCAAGCCAAGTGTGAAGGCAGTTACACATGCAATGCATCCACCCTTCAGCCCATAAAACATCACTAAGTTTAGCCTTTAAAATAAGAACAACATGAAGTTTTTGTTGTTGTGTTTTTCGAATTATGCTTGAACTCAATGAGTACATAAGAAAAACTCATCTATCTTGTTGTCTACAATGTTGAAATTATTCTCGCAAGGTCACCCATATCAGCATGCTAAACATGTCGCTAACAACTTGCTAGCTTATGTTACAGCAAAAGAACTAGTAAAGAATAATGCTGGTTATGTTAGAGGTCAAAAGGAATATTTCTGGTTATACTGCAAAACGTTTTTCTAGACACATTGCACAGAAATTTGAGCTTTAGATGGGAATTTGGAAAAAATGGATTGGAAGATTGCTAAAGCTATACTATGAGGAAATGCTGCATTAACTAAAAAAACAACAACCTATTCCATCGTTGCAAATATCTGTTCAAACTTTTATCTTTAAAGCTGGCTTAATTCTATTTATTTATTTATTTTTTTCATTAACCAGGGACTCACAAACAGCTAAGTACCTGTTCATCACTCAGCTGGTTGTAATTTTGCTGAAAATCTACTTTCTCATACTGGATATCCCACTTTCTTGTTCGCTTGTTTGGTCTGAATAAAACTTGCCAACATACAACAGGCTATTTGAAAAAAGTCCATCTGATAAATATCAATAGTGCTTTATGTCAGTGGGATACCAAACAGTTTGCACATGCTGCTCAAATGTAAGGAATGCATCAACATATGCACGGTTCTTGGCTGACATGTCATCTTACATTTTAGATAAAGCATGTGCTGCCCTGATTACAAGTGAAACTGTCCACACTTAACCACATTTGATTTGCTTACTTAGTGCGAGCCTTATCATGTGAAATCAGCGAGGACACCATTCGTCAGCAGGCTGGAGGAACGGGAAGGGACAGTTCCCGGCAGGGCGTCCACTCCTCCCACCGCTCCCAGAAGGCCATGCTTCAGCCATGTGTCCATCATCACCGTCGGGAGGCGTCCATTTTTGAGTCCTCGCGTTCTCCATCTGAGGCACCCCTGTCTCTTTGACGAGTCGTGTGACCTTTTCCCCACGTCAGGTGTCGTGCTCGGTTACGTCAGGACGGCGGCTGAGTGTCAGAATGTGGTCCTGTTTTTGTCTGTTGACTCTGTTAATGGTTTTACCCAAAGAGCACTGCTTTGGAGTGAAACAGAATCTGATGGGAGGTGACAGGGGTGACACAGACAGGGCCGGCATAGTTGTGTTCAACGAAGTGGCCCCGGTGCGATGGGAAGTAACCTATTAAGACACAACACTGTTCATTATCAGTGAAGATCAGATTCCAGGATAAATGCCAAAGAAATGATGTACCTGCCCAAGTGCATATGTGTTTTTGACTCCTGAGGACAAGTGGTGGCTGCTGAGCAGGCAACATTAAGATCCGGGGGATTATGGTAGATTTATCAGACAGATCGCAGCTTTAACCAGAAAAACTATTAACAGAGTTAGACTCAATAGTGGCTCCTCGAACAAGCTCTTGGAAGACTTTTAAATTAAGTTAAATTTATGTGAGTGTCTGTGTGTACAACACATACTGACCTTACAACCCCAAAGAGCATGCATCTAATACCAGACAGACAGTACATGTCTCCCTACTGCGTCACAACCCTTTTATTTCTCCCTCATTACATTTCTAAGGGTGGAAAAAACACAACACATTGTGCTCACACACCATTGCCTGATCATGTTAGAGCTGACTGGGACACAAGAGCAGGGGTTCAGTGGCCTCCCCTGAGGCTTTTTTCTTGCCTCCCACTGTTACTGTACATATTTGAAACAGGAGACAGAAATTCTCCATATTTTCCTGTAAATCAGCAACATGTTCTGTAAAGCATTAAACACGTTGGAGTGCTGTAAATTAGGTCTATAAATTTTTGTTTAGTCAGAAGTGAATTTAAAAAGGCTTGACTACTTGCACATGCACTCCATTGTACTGTTTACTTGGAGACATATTTCCTCCAGTGATATCGCTCCTAACTGATGGTTTTGTTCCAGCGTTTAAACCTGCCTGAAAGGCCTGTTTGAAGCTTCGAACATTTGGTGTTAATAGGGCAGAACGGAGGGGTGTATTTGATAACCACAGCGGCTACAGTATGACATCCACAGCCAAACGATGGCTACCAGCTCTGCAAACAACCACCACACCCTCGATCCATTTTTATTGTATTTGAGCAGCAGTGTTATATTTCCTGGCCTCCCCTTAGCACCACACACACAGGGCACTCCAAACAAAAAATCCATACTATCGACCCGCCAGTGTCACCACAATTACTCTTCCCAAACAGCCATTGAGGACAAATTACATCTGCACTGCCTTTTCACCCGGTCACTATGGCTGAACAGTGGCCCCCCTCACACCATCTCCTCCTCCCTCCCTCGGCCTCTTTTCTCTGTCTCTGCATTTGTCCCCTAGCTGAAGTCTGGATGGAGATATGGAAAGAGGGGTCACAACAGGGGATGGGACAACGAAAGAGCCAGCAGCTTAGACTATCACAATGGCAACACTTCACGAAATGGCTTCAGCTTATCACCGATCACACAACTTCATGGCCTTAAGGCAGCGGCCGCTTCATGTGCAACAGTTATTCTGCCTGAGTACTCACTCATCAAAGCAGATTTTTCCTTACACTGACACATAGCGTGGGTGGAAAGAAAAGAAAACGCATTATATTTGCATACGTTGCACTACAGTGGGTGATGTTCCAATTTCATCTTCCTGCCAGTGGCAGACTCAAGCTGAGAGCAGCATCTTCCTCTGCACCCGAGCAGACCTCCAGTGGTGAGAGGTAATCTCGCTCTGAGGTGTAAAGAAAACCACTTCCCATGTTTACATGAATACAGAGGCCCAACGCCACAGAAAACCCTTTCGTATTGATTTTCCTGTCTGTACACACTGCCAAAATAATTTATTCACTATTGGCAGCAGTACTCACAACAACCAGCATTTAATGCTCTTAGCTATTAAGTTTCTTTGCAAGTAATCTCAGAGAACGTCAACCCCCCCTTCCAACAGCAGACAGGGTGATTGAATCTTCCCAATGTTACGATGACCCAGGAGGATATTTTAATGACTTCTGGTGCAGGTGGTGTATACCTGACTGTTGGAGTTTGATTCTGTTTTCGACGCTGCACTGATCCCCATTCTGAACCAGAATCATCAGTCACCACCCACACAAACACACAGAGGCTCACTACCTTTTGCCTTCATCTTAAACAATGAAAGGCTCCACACTCTTATAACCGTAATAGCTCCAATGCCATTTACTCAGCATTTCTACTCATTGGTGCAGTAGTGCACAACAGTTTCTCTCCGTGGCAGATCGGTGCTTTCGCTGATATTTTCTACAACTGTTTAAAGGCTGGGATCAGTGCAGGTTTTTCTCGTGCTCCTTGCTTCAGATACCTAAAACAAAGCAGCAATCAGATAAAATGGGGCTTTAGAAATATAGATTTAACTTATTAAGATAATTTCTCAAAGGTTGAACTCTTTATTTTACTTAATGAATGAATGTAAAACGTGAAAGAGAAAAGATAGCCACTTAGACACTGGAAAATGTGAAAGCATCAAGTCATACTACATTGACGCAGGTATTTCTGCAGAGTTTATGTTTGAGATGATTTTCAACTGTTTTGCTCAAAGTATCAGCCATTATTTAACCAAGGAAATTAAAATGCCACAAGTTCAAATCTCTGTCTTTTCAGCTTCATATCTGGATTCTGCATTAACACACAAATCTGCATTATAACACCAAAGCTCCACCTATGAAAAGCATGTGCACGTGTGTGAGGGGATCATTCATGCATCTGTAAGTGTGTATCTGTATGATATATGGTGATCAGTCACAGGAGGGGTTTTTTAACTGCGTGATTATTTCTGCTGTGACACTAACGAGCTTCGGCTGCAGATCCACTGCAGACCAATTACACTGGGGAAGAGGCTGCTTGCTTATTACAGTCAGATCATCAGCAGGTTTAACCCTCCATGTTAAAGCTCCTGCTACACACATGAACATTTGATTATATATGTCTGTCTGTCTGTTAGTCTGTGTGTGTTACTCTGCTATTCAGATGGACAGCAGGGTGTTGTTTGTGATGCTGTGCTGTCTTTATTGAGGAGCTCCAGTTTGTCAATTTATCCCTCCTGCATTGGTGCCAGAGCTTTTCTTTTTATTGTGTCTTTGGTGCAGCAATATGCCACCTCTGCATGTGTCACATTGTGACCAGTTTGGTGTGAGGGATTTGTGACTGGAGGGGTGCCTTGCAAACAGGAGGCCCAGAGAAGATGAAGGGGAAAAGGAGTTATCAAAATCTTTCTGTATTCAGTGATTAGGTTATTCTGGACAGCGCTGTCAGCACTTTCCACAAAGAGTTGCAGAAAACCAGGGAGGGTGGTGGAGGGGGAGATCTTTTGATGTATACAGTACCAGCGTGTGCATGTGTGTGTAGATGCATGTGACTCGCTATAATCACCTTAATTATTTCCTCTAATTACCTGCAAACAGTTAATGAATTCCTCAGGAATTCTATCATGTTGTGTATGTGCTCACATCATCATCCGTTTGGCACGGCTGCCATTAATTTGCTCATAAACAAATACAATTAGCATAAAATGTTTCATTACAGGCTCATATATCTGCTTGGGTCTCTGGTAAAAGAATGGAACAGCTGAACTGCACACAAAAGCACATTTTGTTGCATTTCCTCTCGTGCTTTTTAAACAGTGTGCTGAAATGATGGTGTTTTAGAGGAATATTTCATGGTGCGTATGTTTGCTGTCCTTGGGGATGCTGATGTGTGCACTGGTATGCATGCTGGCACGTCTCTGTTTGTATTTGTGCGTGTTTGTTATTTTTTCGCTTTATGAATTTTCCATTCAAGGTCGTCTGGCAAGTAGGGACAATGGACTCGGTCCTGGGTGGACTGATGATGAATGTGTATGTTTCATGACAACAAAAGCATAATGACCTTATTCTATAATAAATGGATTCATCATTAAAAATCTGTGGCCTGTGGCAAAGTCTTTTTGCATATTCTGATGTCACCTCCTCTCTGAACATCCCATGCATTTGTGGTCCATGCCTCTGTTGCATGTGTGTGTGTGTTGTAGAGTCTTTGTGTTTGTTCAGGTCTCTGTGTATTGAACCATTGTTGTGCACTAGTCCAGACTTAGTCACTACAACACCCATTAATGCAGTGAGCTATGAGAAACTAGTCTTGAAGCAGACGTGTTTATCAGTCTGTTTATACATGTGATGTTTTTGTGATTGCAGAGTATATTTTTTCCTTTTTCTAATTTTTCTTTGCTAATTTAAGATTAAACCAACCTGAACCAAACTGTATTGTAAAAAGCTATTCATGAAGTCATGAAAGCATTTTCTACGTTTATCTCAGTTTGTTTGTAAGTTAACGAGTATTTGATTTCTTTTTCTCCCTCTTTTTCTTTTACATGGTAACTAATTAATGGTAACAACAAGTCTCTGAGGTATTTTTTCCAGCTGACTGACTACTTGCAACCAATTTCTGATTTTTGGAGGCTATTTAAAGCCCAGATGTGTTTTATTCTCCCTGGTGGGAGGTAATCAAGCACTTTAAGGAGTAATTCTTTCTTTTTATTCTATTTTGTACTCTACTTTGTCTTAGAGTCAGTTACAATCTTTACTTCGCCAGACTATGTGCATCAGAAATCTAGACTTTTCACTATATATTTAAGAACAAATCATGTAAATCATGTAAAATGCAATTATTAATGGTCCATAATATTCAAAATTTACTTTCTAAAGGTTTTCTAACAGCCATGTGTACTCTTAGCCTGAGTCTGAGATCTTTCTCTTTGTGACCTCACAAAGGGAAATAACTACTCTCCCCAGTAGTGGATACTGCCATTGACCCGCCCCCCCTGGCTAGCTGAGCCTGTCCTCTAAAATCACAGAGTGGACGCCAGCGAAAGCCGGATCATCTCCCAAAGAGGGGCGTGGAGTTGGCATGGACAGGCACCGATTTTGAAGATTTAAAGGTTCAGACACAGAAACTATTGGAGTGTTAGTGTATTGTAGAAATGGGGTAGGGCGACATAATTTTATACTTCTGCCTACTCCTTTTTAGACATGAAATGGGAAAATGTAAATATTGTAAATATTATAAATGAAAGAACATGGTTGAAAAAAACTTTGAAATGAAAATGAAATTAAACGTAGTCTCTTATATGATTTAATCCATTATTACCGACTGAATCGCCCAGATGTATGAAACTAAGTATAATATGCAACAGATGGATTGCATCCTTATATTGACCAGTCAAATCACAATAAACCAGTTGATATGGCTGATTATTTGAGATAATCCCTATTGGGTGACTGTTTGACAAAGCTAGTAAACAGAAAATGTGAGAAGAAACATCAGCAACCCTTTCAGTGTGGCTGTGGTGGAATAATGCAGCTGATTCTCTGAGCGTGATGATTTAGTGTTCAAATGCAGAACAAATACAACAGAAAAAATATAGAAAAAATAATGTTTAATGTTGGTTTAGGTTCATTTTCATTCAGCAAGATTCATCAAACAAAAACACAAGATATCTGCATCATATATCAGGAATCGCTCATCCTGCAGTCTAAATAGGAACTGGCTATTAAACAACATTATATCAGTCAACTTTTCCACTGAAATCACTTAAAATTATAAGTTTTCACCTCGTGCTCTCATTTTATACACTTAGCTGCTTTTTTATCATTTGCAAACTGATGATACATCGGGAGCAACTGTGTGGATTGTTCAAGGACACTTTGACATACGGACCGGAAGAGCTGGCAATCAAAACACTGACCCCCCTAATAGTGGTCGACCCATTTGGCTGCTGGGTCACATAATATCATTAAATTAAATAGCATAATTTTCACAGGAACCATTACATGCATTTATTTTTTTATTCTTTTTACTTTTGACTGTAGTTTGAAGTATGAACTTTTGTACTTGTGGCTCAGTATTGCTCCTTAAACATGGCAATGGTCTATTTTCTGCCTCCTCTTCTAACAAAGACACATTTAATGGCTACGCAAACACAACGTTGATTGATTGACAGTGGTCAATTATCAGGTCCTTTCTGTGCTGTATTGATCCCTGCACGAGATTTGTATCTTTTCTCCAGCTCTGTGTCCTGCAGGTCATGTAACATAGTCTGACCCTGCCTTGGATACAAATGGCATATACGTCTCCTGAACCGCTCCAAATGTCACCTGTCAGACAGGCGCACAGAGAATGGGAAGCTAAGAGAGATTTGGGGTAAACACACACACTCAAACAAACTCTCCCATCACTAGAAAGGATCACAAGCCGTAAAGATCTCTCCTTATAAAATGGCAATTATGTCATCTGACAGCTTTGCATTTTCTCCTTGTGTAGAAGTTGCTTGCTTTACCGTGTATGCCCTGCAGGGATACATTTTCAAGAGGTAAGGCAGGTAAAAGCACTTGAACTAAATAATCCTTTCAGCAAGCATTCAATTAGAAAATCCAATTCAGAGTGACAATATTCCTGAGCTAGCCACTACACTGGTGCATTTCCAAGAAATCTGCTGAATTTAGCAGCCACAGTGGATGTACTGTACAGCAGCGGGGGAGGAAGCAGTGAAGTCTGGGTGCCAAGCTGAGAATTCAGAGCTTCCCCTCTGTCTGCAGTCAGGTGGGATGACAGGGGGCGAGTGCTGGTTGGTGGCTCTCCGGCGGCTCTGACAGCCTGTCACAAGGAGATCACTGCCACATGCCTGTCTGTCCACAACACTGACGGCTGACCCGTCCAACATGGCCCGGCCCGCTGGTCATGCCATCCCTGTCTGCTGTCGGATGCTCTGACAGCTGACAAGACACCTGGGACACGGCCGGCAGGGGCCAGAGCACTGCTACCTGTATAGACATCAGGATTTACTGCTGCCAAGGAAAAATGCGTAGAGGAGGAGGCAGAGAAAATTCTTTCTTTAAAAAGTGGATCATACACTGTAGTTACGAAACTCAGTTCATATATGCAATATGGATGTACGTCCAATTAGCAGAACTTTGTCATCCTTTTTTGTCTGAACAACAGCACATTCAGGTCTTCAGTAACATGTGCAAGTTGAATTGTTTTCGCCTGTGTGTGCATCACATTTTTCACAGCATAACTCCCTTTAGATGTGGAGACAAAGGAGGCTGATGGCTGGAGTCTAGGCTGCTGAAACATATGGGCCATGTCATTTATCACGTCGGCTGGTGAAGGAATGAGAGCCCATCAGTGGCCTGGCATTGATCCCTGTATGGGCCAGCCATTGTTCCCAGCAGCACCTGGTGGAGTTCTGTCTGCAGTAATGGGGAAAAGGAGACACACATAGGGGGTAGAGGATTAGTTTAGAGTGGGAGGTGTTAACATTTTCTAGGCTACTCTTTTTAAGGTGCAGAAAACTGGAAACAAAAGAAATGTAGAACTTTCAGTATTGGTTTGCTGTAATTTAGGTACATTTTCTCAGATTAAAAAAATCCTTAAAATTGACATCTTGCTTGACTTGGTACTACCAGTGATCACTAGTGTGAACTGTAAATATGCAAACAACATTCAAAATACTCAGGCAAAATCGGGAGAAGCTACTTTTTGATGAATACCTTCATCCGGCCCTGAAGAGTATAAAATGTCTGACAACACTCGACAAAGTATATATAAAAAAGTGATTAATGACTGGACAGACACCAAAAAGAACAACAACACAAACAAACACGATAAAAAAACAGCAACAAACCATTGGATTGAATTAGACTGCACCTTTAACCCTTTAATTGCTCGCTTTGCTGTTAGGTAGGGCACATTTTTCAGAGGCTGATTCATTTTTATAAGAACTTTTGTTCAGATAAACCTGCTCTGCCACTAGGTTTGGATATGCAAGGCCAAAAGTAAACGTTTGTTATCTCTTTATTGTTTTGAATTGTGATCATTTTACTATTAATACTATATGATTAACTGTTAATCCAACCATTTGTTCCAAAGCATTGATTCATTTTAGTATTGTCCAAAAGAAAAGAAATAAAAGCAAAGAAGCCTTTTTCTTGTTAAACTTTTAAAAGGTTTAAAGTGCCTTGACACGACTTTGTTAACTGGTGTGATACAAATAAAGCTGAATTTAATTTTAAAAAAGCCCAATCGCTAGGAAAACAGGGGAAGTTTTTTTTTCCAGTTTCACCAAATAGTTCCCGCCTCATCCCACACATCACACGTCAGAAAATTTTGTTGTCATGCCGACTGAGACTAAATCAGTGTGTTTTTGTGAGCGACCCCACATTTAACCTGATATATGTCAGTAGGATGTTCGCTTTGTGTCATCAAAACCAGAAAGGATGTTTTGATGTGATGTCCCTCTTTAGGCTCAGCCATGAAATTTCCCCTAACATTCAAAGTTCAGTTAAACTTAAACATTATGTTTGTCATGTTTAAAATAGCAAAGAGAACAGCAGGAGAACAGCAACCTGATGAATAAACTGCATTTAAAAGTAACCTTTAAAACGAGCTTTTCAGCTGGTAACCTTCAAATATTGACTTTCTTTGTTTTTAAAATGTGACACAATAATGCAAAGTGACTATTTTACGAGACCTTGCTCCTCTTCATACTTGCTTTGGTGTCCAGTAGCATGAAAATTTTTTATGAAATCTAGGAAAACAAATCTATTCATTAAGTTTTCAAAACTATTTTCCAGTAGGCTGTGAGACTATATTGTGTTTTATTTTTAATGGGATGCTGCTCTGTCTTGCAGTGTTTGCTGAGATTCTGCTGATTTTTCATTTGTTATCCCCGTCAGGGCCTCAATACCATGGGGCCATGTAAAAAGTTAGTTTCAGGGGTTAAAAATATGTTTGTGGCAGGAAAAATTTGATTTTAAAGATATAATTGTGTGAAAAAACAAAATTATGTGTACTTAGAGGCTTTTTCTGTACACGTGTACCCTTAAAATTGGTCATGTTCTAATATCTTGAGGCCCTTTTTGTATCCTACTTGTACGATACGTGCAGAATAATACAGAGTGACATACATTTGAAGCAGTGCGTCGTGTGATAAGAACAATAAAACAAGAGTGAAGGTCAGAACAAGAGAAATACAGATAATAAAAAGATGTAAAAGTACACTGAATTGTGTTTTGCTTTGCTTAGCTGCGTCCTCATGTAACAGAGAAAGAAGCACACATGAACGCTGCCGGTATTTTAATATTTAAGGCTCTGAAAAGAAGCTCTAATATTTCCACCTGGCTTTGTTAAAAACACATTTGCTTACTCAGCATTGTTTGTCTGCAGTAATTCATCACACAGGCTTTGAGCTATTGATGGAGCCAGCATCCGTTTGCAAGCCCCTGTCAATGATTCACTCACTAAGCCCATCTGTCAGGCGCCCTCTGCTTCTCCCCCTCTTCCTCTCCACCACCGCTGCTCAGCTCAACCCTCCTCTTCCTCAGTGATGGATGGACAAAGTCCTTGACAGACACAAACGGCCACATTTAATGCAAGAACACCTCATAGACTCATTCGCTGTGATGTAATCCTAATAAATATTCCCTCATTCCTTGCATCAAAGTCACATGAGTTGCAAACCATCACCTATTTCAAGCATTACAAATCCTAGGAGGGGTATTAGTAGATCTGATTAGTAACTCTTTGAGTATTCGCAGTTTAGCAGAGAACAGTGATCAATAAATTTGCTGCTCCCAGAATCCATCACTACTGTGCCATTGCATGCCCCTAATTCAGTCAATGATAAACTGCAGCCAGCACGTTTCTGGGAGGTTGTTGTGCATCCTTGCAGAGCCCAGGGTCGGAACACTGGGTCCCACAAAGAAGGGATGAAGAAAGAAACCTGAGGATCCTGATGTGAGCAAAGATCAGCGGGGTGAGTCAGAGCTCAGGTGTGGCAAAGAGCACCATCTGTGGGCTGATGCTAAAAACTGCATGAAGGGTGAGTTTAAACAAACAAAACAGCTCAAGTTTAACCAAGTTTGGTCTTTTTATCTACTCAAAGGTAATTCTTAATCTCAAAAACAGATATTTTAGCCTTGTTGTAAGATGTTTACCAAGTGAGGGGTAAAATCCATTGATGCCAATATGTACTCTTTAAGGAAGTTTTTTCAATTTTAGGAGAAAGTCAGAATTCATTCTTCACTGCAGCTTAGTGAACATTACAGGAGAAACCATCATACATATCACATAAGAAACATTCAAAGATAAGAAACTTGATGAGTGAAAAATTCTGGAAGTCAAACAATTCATTGTATAATTTAGATATTTGCTAAAACCATTTGTTTTAGTATTTAATTTTTTGTAAAACTTATTTGAACTCTTAAGAATAACAACAAAATCAACAATGTTAAAATTAAAAAAAAATAAAAAACGTACCACTCCTGAATTCCAAAACAAAAGTCTTCACTTCAGTCTTAATCTGAGTCAAATCATTTTTAACCCTTTGAAGATTGTCTATATTTTAAGTTTCTGCTTAAAAAAATGACATCACACAATGAAATCATCAGAAACAGACTACTTTATTAATCCCAGGGGAAATTGTGGGCATACAGTCGCTCTATACCAAATAAAGATGGATAAGATAAATATCACAATAATAAAAATAAATGGGAAATTAGTTACAATGTCTGTGTGAACAGATACAGGATAAATTCTGGCAGTGAGTAATATGTACAGTACTATCAATATGATAGACAGTAAAATGTAAATGTAGTGCAAAGTGTAAATGTGTAACAGTGGATGTTGTTGCTATATGGAGGAGTTTTTACAGTCTGATGGCCACAGGTAGGAATGATTTCCTGTGTCGTTCAGTGGAGCATTTAGGTGGTATCAGTCTCTCATTGAACGTCCTTCTGTGGCTGAGGTATTGTTCAGTATTGTCTTTATTATGGACAACATTCTCCTCTCCGACACCACTGTCCATCCCCACCACGTTGCTGGCTTTGCGGATCAGTTTGTTTGTGTCTGCAACCCTCAGCCTGCTGCCCCAGCATGCAACAGCATAGAGGATAGCACTGGCCACAACAGACTCATAAAACATCCTAAGCAATGAGTATATCTGTGCAAACACCGTTCCTCTGGAGTCACAGTAAAGGGATACTTGTGAGATTTATAAAAAATAATGCAGCTGTAGATATGAACCTCTATCAGATCAAGTATGAAGATTATCTCAGTAAAAGTAAACTCTGATAGTGAAGCAGAACAAAATGAGGTTTTAGGACAGACAGTTCAGACGATATCTCCAAAACGGCCATTTTCACACTGTTTGGCACCATTTGGACTTTAGGTTTGTTTTTAAAAGGTTAATAATAGATTTTGTCTTTTTAGTCTTAAAATAATTCAGGCTTCTGTGATGGACCCAATCATACGATGGTTATACATTCAACATGCGAGATCTATCTCATTACAAACAAGGATGAGGGTTTCAAGCAGTTACTGAACCAACAACTCACTACATTCACACTGTTAAAATTCTGCTGGTAAAATTATAGAAAACACGTTTTCCAGATGTTGATATTTTGTTTGGACTACAGAACATGCACACAGCACACATTTCTTTCTTTGCATATATGTATTTTAAATGGTGTTGTTGAGTAATTGAAAAGGAGAGGAGGAGGAAGAAAATTCCCTGAAGCAGAAAGAAAACTGCTGTGTGGTGGTAGTACATGTTAATGCCCCAGTGCACACACTTGAACAATAATTTTTTTCTATTGTTAACTTTGCAAGGTAACACTGAAATATAAATAAAAATGGTTTCATCTATTCTAGGGGGAAAAAAAAAGAAAGACAACCAGACTGTCATATATTTGGGGGAAAAAAACCTCTTTAAAATTTGTTGACAGCTCCTTGATAGAATTTTCTTTTTTTTGTTTGTTTTGTTATTCAAAAGCATGAGTACCTTTATTTATAT
>JBAMHW010000010.1:31000939-31032931 GCA_037177495.1 Rhadinocentrus ornatus | reverse complement strand
TATAAACAATTACCTACAAAAACTGCTCTGATTCCCGTTTCAAAGACATGCTGGAATTGATTTTTCATTCATCTGCCATATGTCATCATCTGCTGAGTGAATCTCATAGTTTGTATTTCCATTGCTTGTGGCAGCACGGCTGTCCTTCCATTATTTTTGTGTGTCATATTTATTTTCCAGGATCAGCACAATATTAAGTGGTCTATCAAAGCAGGTACAGACTGCCAGTCTTTGTGATGCTGCAGATTATATTGCATCAATGTTAACAAGCTATACAATGATAGATTAAAGAACTGCATCAGCACATCTCTGACAAAAACAGGTTTCTCTTACAACCATTTTTTTAAAAAAAGGACGGAGGTGCAATAGAGCGTTTGCGTCTCCAGCTGTGCAGAGATCACCGTAGCTCTCACTCAGCCTCTGAGAGCCTGGGCCCTCAGCATTGACCCCCTCACATCAAACTTGACTGCCTGTGTCCTGTCTGCAAGCCGAGTTGTCGTGTAGGCTGTGTTGCTCTGTCACAAGACATGTCCCACATTTGCAGCCGCCATCGTTGGCCAGCAGGATGAGAGCGTCTGTCAGGAGAGCTGACACGCATGCCACTTTGCTGGGCGACTGACAGAGGGCCACGCCACACTGTCACTTCTCCCAGATATATTGCCTCAGGATAAACATGGACACACAAACACACACACGTTAATAACACATGAGTAAACAGAGTTGGAATCTCAGGGAGTGACTGACTGACAGGCTGACTGGCTGACCAGCCTAGGCTGCGGAAGCTGCAGCTCTGTGTCACCCCTCATTCTTACAATCTCCAGCTGTCACATCAAACACTCTGCTCATGCACTGCTCCTCCTACAGACTCAACCCAGCCACCTCAGCCCACCCCCACCCCCGCCTTCTGTACTGATATAGCATCAGAAATGTATCCTTTAGAGCAAGAGGACATACACTTATCATCCTTTTTGATAGTCTCTGAGTAAATTGGTTCCTCCCCATTGCTTCTGTTGAATCTGAGATAATTTCTTACAGACATCATTCAAACACTCAATTTCAGGACTTTGTGGTAGATTTGACCTCCCATGAGATGATTACCCTCATAGATGAGCGATAGAAAAACATCAAGTGATGAAATGTCATCTTTAGTAAAATGTCCAATACTCGTATAGCTTTTCAATGTAAACCAAATACACTAGACTTACACAATTACTGCACCAAATTGCTTTTTTTTGTGTAAGTATTTCCTTCCAGTAGATATTAAATAGATATATTCAGTAGTATCTTCGTATTTCTACCAAATAATCGGGCTAATGAATAATCATAAACACTGCACACTAAAGTCACAACTTTTCAGCCTTCTGAGGTTAAATGTGAATCAGTGTTGTTGAGGATTCATAAAAAGCAAGACACGGATTACTGTGCGCCGCAATAACGCCTCAAACAAACAAACAAGCTGTAAACAGCTGTAACATCAGCCGCGGCACTAATCCACTCCCTTTTCTTTTTCTCACACACGGAACACATGAAAAGTCCCGCCCCCTTAACTTCCAGCCAATCAGAGACTTTACGCGTCATCGTTCACTACATTGATTGAGTTTTTGACATGTTCAATGACACTCTGTAAATGTCAATACTATAGTAACATCATTCTTATCTCAGTTGAACTGGTTTTGTGAGCATGCTAACAATCTTAACATGACAGTTACATGTAAAATGTCACAGTCTGTTACAAAATGAACTATGCTGACACACATGAACAACACAAAACTAATATATTGATTGTTTAATATTAATTATAATTAACGGACAATTAGATCCTGTTCCACCCACCAATCCCCTGTTGTGTTTGATTTTTCCCTCAACATCAAGTTTGACAGGCAATAGGTGCTTAGACATGAAACAGATCCTTCTTTCTTTAAATTATCATGATTGTGGTCATTTTATGTTTATTTTATTTATCTAGCTAATGTTTATGTAGCACTATTAAAGCTACAGTAGCTTTATTAAGATTTTATCTTCTCATCTTACAGTTCAATCCTCCTGACTACCAGGAAAAAAATATATTGTTTAATCACATTTTTTTTAACTTCCCAGACTGCTTGAAGGGTAATGAGAAAACTTAAAACATTTTTTGTAAGATATCATGTGCCCACTACAACGGACATTGGAACGTCATAAATGTAAAATCGAACCTCGATAACAATAATTAAATTCCAAAGAAAATACCAAGAAGTCAACACAAAAATGAGTGAAAACTTCACATCACTGTTCTGTACTGTATTATAGTGTATTTATACATAAAATACCAAAAAGTCAGCTTCAGCACCGATTGAAACTCTAACATTGGTGCAGTGTTTCCCCTACCATATTAGGGGGACATCCTGCCTTCTTGAACTTCTTGCTGTCAATAATTGGCTGTGCTTATGAACAATCGGGCCCGCTTGTGAAGAATCAGTCGCCTTCAACAATCGGCCGCTGTGAATGGCACTACACTGCAGTATGTTGTTCATTTAAGCCAAAATCTTGATGTATTTCTGCATGGGGTATGATATTTCAGAAAGCAACTCCCCTTCTTAGAAGGAAGGAATACCTTGCACTTAGTGCACATCACGTATGTTTTGCTGTTGCAACTGGATCTGTGACACCTTGATGCACGAGTTTTACACACCATCTCTGGGAGATGGATGGCCCCCTAGTGTCTGAGAGCTGCATTTGGCTGAGGTTTCCTCTTTTGAGGAGTGTAGTCATCTTCACTGTCACTCGTGATTCCTGCATGAGCCCGAGGCATCAACTGTTCACCAAGGAGCAATTTTAATTTAAGAAACCTCAGTGGTTTCTTTACCAGAAGCTGGCAGTCAGTGACTGAAGCCATGAACTGGTGATTGCCAGACCAAAAACGTGGAAAACTCCACGCACTGTCATGCCATGGCCACTGGCTTGTTGTCCAACCATTTTAACACAGCACAACAAGTTCAGGAGAACTTTCTCTGACCACCATCTCCGATCTTCGTTTTTTTAAAAGGGCTTATCCCATATGATGTTGCAATCTTTTAGAACTCCGTTCTTCATGGGGGTTCCAGTCCCTGTCGGCCCTTTTGCCATCAGGGTTTCCAGGAGGTTCCCAGAGGTAAAGAACCTGTGAAAGAACAGGTGAGTTCCTCTGGGAATGGACTCAGTTGTTCTCCAATTCCCTGTGTAACACTGAAGGTGGTCTTGCCCTGGAAGACCACAAAGTCTAAGACCAGACCAGTTGGTGCAGCCAAGACAAACACCTTCAATCAAGTCGGATATGGTTTGCCTGGCACATACTGGCGCACTGGGCAGCGACCAGTAAATGGAATCATTTGCTCGCCAAGGCACATGCTTCTGGCTCAAACACTGCATCTTGATCTTCCTCATCAGACAACTCAAAATTTGAGTTTCCATCAACAACTTGTCACAAGATTCTCTCTCCCTCTGATAGTGAATCTCTTTCTTCCTATTTGAAAAAGACCTACAATGATCCCTCCTAAACCCTTCAATCATGTTTTCTGTTGGTATTTGGCAAACTTAGCAAAGAAAATCCTTTGTTCTGTTCTGCTGTATGTTGCAATGATCCTTTTCCTATCAAACCCATTGATGATGATGTTCTTAGATTGTGGATTTTGTGTATGAATGGATATTTGTGTCTATATGCAGGTATGCACATATGCATTCACAAAATGCTGACAAATTAAAATGACAGATTAATATACATGTACATATTTGTGTATGAGGACATGTGCATGTGCATGCATGTGTGCATCTATTTCTTTTTATTCATTTCTGTAGGTTGTGTAATTTATCTATCGTTCTTTTTTTCTGTAGATGCTGAACAGGAATTTCCATTTTTGTAAATTTAATGGACAAGAAGTTATCTTACTTTACACAAGTTTAAAAACCAAACAGATTGTGTGACCCTGTTCATAGAAAACTTGTCCAAATGGCATTTAAATTGTTTGTGTTTTTAATAAAGTAATGATTAATGAAAATAAATATCCTCACTAACCCTCTACAATATTTTGATCACAACCTTATTTTCTGTACCAGCTTCATCATCTTCAAGACGGAAGCTGAAGATTAACAACTGTCATCTGGCCGAGAGGTGTGCTACACCATGGACAGGTCACCGAGTCATCACTGAAGACATTCACAAGACAAACACTCATGGAAACTCTCACCCACTCACCCAGAATCAATTTAGAATCACCTATCAACCTCACATGCACGTTTTGTTTCGGACCCTGGGAGGAAGCCGGAGAACCAGGTGAAAAGCCAAACAGGGAGAAAGGCCTGAACCAAGATTCAAACTGGGAACAGTCTTGCTGTGAGGCAACAGTGTGACCATACCACACCAGTGTGTTGTCCTGTCTTTGTAAAACTTTACATCAGCTATTTTTAGGTTTTGATTACATAGTAATTAACATATCTACAAAATATTACTCATAATTTGTCAGCTTTTTGATGAAATTTAAGCTTTTGGTCAATGATTAAAAGATCAGTTGATAATATAAGATATTATTAGTAACAGCCATCCTACATACACGCAATTCACAAGTCTTTGTTGGGCTTACAGTGCCCTCTAATGACCGAAAGACAAACTACACTTACTAACATCATAAAGGACAAAATATCTAATAAAAATGTCTGTTTATTGAGGGAAGCCAATCCTTTATAGTCCATGTGTAAATGACTGAAAGGCTTACAAATTAAATACGCTAAAGGCAAAAAATGAGCAGTAGTATTACAGTGGGTGGATGTTCAGGGTAATAAACCCTAAAAATTTCAAAGGTGGAATGATAAACAGTTAGTTTTGACACCAGTCATGACCTGAAAACAGGTCAAGAGCCATATTTAAAGTTGTATTTGTCATTTGTATTTAAAACTATTCCTTGTTATGTAACTGTTTACTCTATAAATAAGTAAAATATACCGTAGTGATAAAATAAGCTAATTTAATTTTCCACTTACCATGCATAAAGTAGTTGAACTAATTTTATTAAGTGTTATATATATATCTGGCCTACATTGTAAATCACGATGCCAGAAATAATCATGAACCCGTTCGAGGCTTCTTAGCCCTGCTGTTAGAAATCCCATTTGCATGTAGTGCTGAGATAAACTAAATGTAATGAGATGTTTAAATCAAAGGTAGTGTTAGTAGCTTGCCAATAGGTGGCAGTGTGGACACATGCATCACATCTGTCTCTGAGCTCGTGACGAGATCACTAACATCATAAAAGTAGATGCACAGTAACATTAATATAGAGATGACTGTTATTCAGTCAGAGAGATTTGGTATCTCATGTGGATTCTACCCTAAACTCCGGAATACAAATGGCTAAATAATGAGGCTCTTAAAGACCTACAGGGTGTTAAAATCAACTTCTTTGCCTGTTTTATATCTATGCATGATGCATTACGTAGGTGTGCAGACAGACTAAAAGCAGACATCAAAAGCATCAGCTGCAGGCTGCAGCTCCGTGCGCTTCCCAAGAGGCTCGCTCCAGTGTCACACTTGTTTAACTCCAGTAATATTGGCCAATTAAGTATGATGTAGGGCAGCCTGCTGGGACACCCACATTTTCAGTTTGTACCAGAGAGTCTGAGCAGCTTAGGTCAGAGGGGTGCAAAAGGCACTGAACATGAATGATTAATCCCCAAATTGACTTATTCTTCTCATCAGCAGCTTGTATCGCTGGTACTAGCTGAATATGACAAGAACAGCTGTCCCAGTTAATTGTGAATGTTGTCAATGGAGAACGCTGGAGATGCATACAAGTTGTTTCCGTATGTAGGTAATGAGATAAAATATCCTACTTTGCGGACTATCATTTGAAGACAAAAGTTGGCTTGAACTTCAAAAACTGAATATTTGAGAATCATGTATAAGAACTACTGTTTGAACAAGACTGAGTTTGAAATATTATCAAAGATACTCATTTTATTTAAAAGGAAATAGATAATACAAATGAAGCAAATTCAATTTGTCACATAAATGAATTCATGAGTCATTAAAAGCAAAGAGAATCCAGTAATCTCGCAGGAAACTCATTGGCCATCTTATTTGCAGACATTACTCTTGATGAGTTAAATGACATGAGTAGTTTTGACACAGGTCACTTCCAAAAATTGCTTCCTGTGAAGTAAATACTGTACAGTGCAATGCCAGGTAAACAATACATCACATCTGATCATTCATTGGTAAACATCTTTTATATAAAAGAACATAAATGTTCAAAGTTTCATTAATACAGTACATTTATAGCAGACTTCACATAGACCCTGGGCAAACTCCCAGTCTCAAAGTATTTCACATTTAATTAACTCCCTTTGGATTTCCACCACTGACTTCTGATTAGTGTTGCTTTTGTTGCAACTTGCAGTTCTGTGTCTGCGAGTCCAGCCTCACCCGCTCTTCTCACAGTTCAGCTGCCCTCTGCTCTCCTTAAGTTTGTCTCTTTGGCCCTGCAGGGTCTTGGAGTCTCCTCTTAAATCGCACACTACAGCTCGGAGGGTTTTGAACCTGTCCATCCGGGTGCCCTGGGCTGCCTCAAGCCTGATTTCTGAATCCTGAGATGCATTGAGGGAGCTGAGGGAGCGTACTGCTGCAAGGCTGCGCTCTTTTCCGGAGGGACGGCGCGGCGTTGTCCTGGTGCCAAACTCCTCTGGGTGCTCCATGTCCCTCATGACCTCACACAAGTAGCGAGCTAAGTCTTGGCTGGAGAAGGAGAAGGCTCTCTGAGAGCGGCGGAAGGTCAGAGGGGACGATAAGGTCTCTGCATCTGTCGGAGGAATGGCCAGACGCAGGGCAATAGCCGCGCTGCCATTCCCGTTTGGCATGCCCTTCTTGTTGTTGTCCTGGGGAAGCTTAGTCTGCGGGTAGGAGATGATGCTCTGTGGATAGCTGTAGCGAAGTGACTGTGCAGGACTGGGCTGGAGGGAGCGCTGCAGCTCCACCATGTTAAAGGCATTCTGAGAAAAACAGGGATAAAAGAAAGTCAGAAAAGACTTTTTTTTTTCTTTCTGCTGCAATCCGTTTCAGAATTTAAGAAATAAGGATAAATTTGCACATAACAATAGACTGATCAGTGCAGCTAATGCCTTAGCAAACAAATGAGCTTGTTTTTTTTTCAGAATGAAATGAGAAACCAGCGTAGGAAGGGATGTTGGCAACAGCACCTTTAATCAGCCTAGTAATTAATTATCTGATTGTGGGGATGAAGGGGGGTGGCAGGCTCTGCTCTCACCAGCACTATTAAAACAGAGCCATTAGCAGCTATTGGTGTCTTTTTCCTCCATTTTAACTAATTGAGTCAGATTTCTTGATCTCCAGGGAGCTGATATTTAGTTTTCCTTTCACAACTCCATCCCCTTCTCATCAAATGTTAACATTTACTAGTCTAATGTTTGTCCTTCCACATTTTTAAAGACATTAAAATTTGTGTAATGACATTTGAAATATGTAAAAGTGAAAGAGAGACGCCCTGACAAACGTTTCATTTGTATCCGTTTGACTGTTCAAACGTCAGCGAGTGCATATGCTCACCTGGTCCTGCTCCCCTCCTCCTTCCTCGTCATAGTTGAGAACATTCTCTCGGATGTCCTCCCACTCGCCGTGGTGTGCAGACACGTGGTACACGCCTTCCTTGAGACCCTTGTGTCTCCTCCAGCATGAGTAGAGAAACAGCCCCAGCATCAACACTGAGGGGTGCCAGAGAGCGTGTTAGCACAGCAGGGTGCACTCTCGCATAATTAAAAGAAGATATCGAGCAGAAAAACACATCTTAGGGTGTAGCAGAAAATGGAAATGTGAGAAGAAAGTTATGATATAAATGTAAAAGCCATAGTAAACATCACACTGGTGTTATGAAGAAATTCATTTTTACCTCATGCGATGAAACAATGAATGTTGTTATTTGAAATAAATAATACGTAATCCATAACATTAGATTGAGTTGTCCTGAAAGACCTGCTCGCTGCACTGAGTGCACAGTTAAGACATACTAATGGAACACACATGGAAATGGAGGCACCACCTTTCCACCTATTCCCTTTGAAGTTGTCTCTCTGTTTCCCATCTTATCAAAGACCACAGTTCCTCAGAAACCTATTAAATGAATTTGTACTCCTCCCAGCTTAAAGTCAAAGCCTCAATGGCTCAGCTAAATGCAGAGAGGAATGCCGTGGAAGCTGAGCAGGAAAGGTCCTAAAGCATACACATCAATCACTACTATTGTGTGCTGAATTATACAACATGCAGGACTGACCTTTAAAGTCCATTAATCTCAACCAATATTTTTCTCCCTTCTGCCATCCCTCTTGGTCATTTTTTTTCTCTCCTCCGCTATCTGTTTTTACTAGTTCACACTTTGGATTTTTTTCTCTGTTATCTCTGTTTTTTCCCATCTTTGTCGCTACATATTAGATCTTTCCTCCGTCCTTCCTCCTCTCCTCCTCACTCATTAAGTTTCTTCCGTTTCTGTTTTTCAAACCCTCTCTGGCCTCTTCTGGCCTTGGCTTTTATCTCACTCACTAGATAGGATCCATTTCACCTAGAGTAGTTTACATGGTGTGAGCTGAGTATCAGTTTAATTGGAAATCTTCAGAGAAATGCAGGGTAATGGCATTAGTCTGGATTTTTAAAGTAATTGCTTTGAAGGAGAATTATGCACCAATGACTCTTTGGTGGTCATGCAAGTAGGTATTGAGTACCCATAAACACAGATGAAAACAACTCTCTGAGAGCTCATCTCCACCAGTAAAATGTGATCTCAATTAAAAATAATCTCTTTTTAGTGCTTGGAAAATTCTTCAGCTCCTCAGCTGCTACACATTTTTATGTCTATGCTGCTCTCATTTCAGACTGAAAAAAAAATAAATAAAAAAAGATTGAAGCATTCCCTCTCAATCCCCAACTGAGTGTCCTCTGTATGTGGTGGAGGGGAGAGTGGTATTGATTAGCTGACCTGGCTCCTTCATCGTTAAACCAGAATAGCCTTGGAGAAAACACCAGAATCTTGATCAGACCAGACGCCAACTAGACGCTGGCTCTCGTCCTCCCGTCCAGGATTACCTGCTCTGAGCTGCTGCCCGCAGGCCTGAGTTTACATCATCCCTCAGCATCACCTGAGCTGATTTTAAACACATCATTACAGGGAAGGCGCTGGATATGGAGCTAAGCACGAGCACTCCACTACGCAAACATTCAAAATTAGCTGTAGGTAAACACACAGCGACCACCACACAGAGTTATGTGAGTGAAAGTGCAACTATATCCCAGCGAGATCAATATCACTCAGGGTGGAGCCCAAACATCACAGTCATTCATCAATCTATAATACTGCTGCCTTTCTGCCCTCTAACCGTTACTGTGAACAGGGTATTATGATGTTAGCCTGGACTGGACTGTGCATTATGAATGAGTGTGGAGTACACTACAACCAAGCATGATCAGAACACTTAACCCTTTCACTGAGGAAAAATGAGACAGATGAAACATCAACGGAGGATGAGGGTGAAGTAATGAAGAAGCAGACGGAAATGAGACAGGTGAGAGATGAGGAGCAGTTGAAAAAATAATTTATTCATACATCTTTCAGGAAAGTAAAAAGAACAGGCACTTTACACAATCGCTTGGCATCAGAGCCCATATGGGCAACTCATTTCTTCTATTCATCAAAAACAGAGAATCCGATTTGTTGCAGGACTAATGAGGATCGGTCAGCTCGTCTGGCTCTGTCAATAACGCACGCTGAGCTCACACGCTGCTCGGCCTGTGATGGCGCATGTAAAACTTAATAATGGATGAACGTTTTAACTTTTAATGCACGTTGAGGCAAAGTAAGAGTCCCCCTTTAATTTAGCAGCCAGCAGTCTTGCTTAGTGTTCTGAGTGTGTATTTATGGTTGTGGTTCTTGTGGTGATGAGGGTCGCTGTTAAACGACTACATGCGCTGTGAAAGAAACTGTTTACTGAACTTAAAACCTGAACTAACTTGAGGTTCACAAGCAGCCAAAAGGACGATTAATGTGAAAGTGGAGCTGACTTCTCCTTTTCCTTTACGTTCAAGTGAAAGATTTAGCTTGTTTTATTATTTGAAGGTGTGAAGATGTAATTACACTCCCTAACGAAGGTTCATTTTCACCTGAGGAGATTCTTGGTGAGGTGAAAAGTTTGCGCTCTGAATATAAATGCTGCATCAGCAACAATGGGCAAGCTATTTCAAATGGACGGCACTTTTTTTTCTACAACAGAGACACGAATTTCCGTGAAAGAGGCCAAGGTCGCACTCTGTCAGCTTTGAATTAATTGCCAAATATTGCAGACAATTTTACATGTTTCACTCTCAAGTGTCAGAATAAGTGATGTCCCAATACCAGCCGCACAGCCTTGCAGGCAATGTTGAGTCAGTTATAGGCAGGGACAGTGTATTGAATCGCCCAAGCGTTTTATATGTGACACCAAGGCTCATAAACAGCAAAGGCCCTTTAGAGGGAAGTAAGTGCAACAACATGTGAGCTATTTGTCCTTCCATCTTTGTCAGTACCAGAGAGAGCATGATTCCTCTTATACAATCCCTAAAACTAATGCAATCTACTCACCGTTTTCTTCAACCTTAAAAATGAATTAAAGGCATCATCCATCATTTTTTGCAACAATTTTGAAGTTATCGATGCATACTTTTTAAAACAACAAAGGCCCCGCCGGCAGCAGATGTGGGTAGATATTGAATCTTGATCCAATTAGATCTTAACACAGCTTATGAGACCATCAACCATGCAGTTTTATTCAACTGCTGATATGAGCCGGCAAGCGTCATCGCCAGTACCAAACTGGATCAGGTCGAGGGCTGAAGCATCATTTGAATAATCAGTTAGCTGATCACTTTTTATTGATGATTAAACAGTTGGTTTATTAAGCTTTACTCTGTTTTTCTTTTCTTTTCTTTTCTAAAGTGAGATGTTTGGAGTGCAGACCAAGGGCATTTTTTCAGTTTTCTGACATATTAAGTGAAAAATTCTTGAATCACTGAGAAAATAAGCAGAATTTACAGAATAAAGAACAGAGACCTCTGAAGCTCCTGTCCTCTAAACTTCATTTTTTTTTATATCTTAATCTAGTCTCCTTACCTGGAAATGTCATGCAATTGGGTCATTTTCATTTTGTTTTTTTAACATTATGCTGCCACATATCTTCAATTCACCTTCTACAGAGAAATTACATCAATTCTGACAACAAATTGTTCTTTTTCTCTTTTTTTGTCTCCTAATGTTTGCATCATAGCATTGATTTTGTTCTAAAAATGCACAGCAAGAATGAAATAATATTGCTTTACCTTTAAATACTACAGATGACCATACATCTTTAGATTTTTAACACTAAATGGGATTATTTATAAAATAAGCCAAAGTAAATGTTAAACTTTCCACACCTTTTGGTTTATATATGCTTTACTTATCAAACATACACACCCAAAATGATTTTTTAATCTACTACATACCTGGAAAAGGTTGCCTATACCTGCATCTATACTGTCTGGCCTCAAAGAAGTATATACTCGGCATCAGTGATAAACCTCAAAAATTCAGCAGCTCAGTTCTCAGCAGGCACAAAGACACCACAAAACCCTCCTCTTATAATTATTGATCTCAAGATTCTGCTCCTCACTACAAAGCAGTCTGCGCTTGCTCTCTGGTATATGTCTCTGAACTCATGACCCCTTAAATGTCAGAGTGCAGCCTCAGATCATCCAATGCGTCTTCAAAGGAAGACTTTTGCAGCGAGGGGCCCTTTAACCCCCACATCCAAAGCTTGGAAATTCTTTGGCTTTGAATTATTTTATCAAAACTTGTTTATTAGGCTTTACTTGATCATGACTGATGTCTGCTGACTGATGCTGTAATTTTGCCTCAACCACCACTTTGCCCACAAATAAGTGTCGCCTGACTCAGTTTACTGCTGGTGGCAAGCTATCTCACAGCTGGAAATGTGCTGTGAGATTTCAAATAGCTTTATATATTTTTTGATAACATATAAACATATAATTTCTTAGTAAGTCCACCTATCTCTTTACAGTTCCCTGATTCTAATCCCATTCTTTGGCAAAAAGACTTTATGATAGATTTGGACTCTATCTAACCCTAAGCTGAACAAGGGTACACTAAAAGCTGTCCTCGAATTGGAGGTTTTGTCTGTTCTATGTGCTCCATATGTTTCACAAGTGCACAATTGGGACACATTCAGCTTGACATGGGAAAGCAGAAATGCACCCAGAAATGCATGAAAGACAAATATCAATGGAATAAAAACGAGTGTAGGGTGGGATATAAAATCTGAATAAAAAGCTGAATAAATAAAATGTAAGGCTGTGGGTGAAATTGACTTCTGAAGTTAACATGGAAAGAGATGAGAAATAAAGAAAAACATAGAGAAACTCTACAATTCTCAAATGATTTTTACAGCATCCCCATGAATCAAAAATTAGGACACATTTTTTTTTTCTCTCTTTCCTCGTGCATATTTGTTTCACGTTTTTACCAACCGCCCATGGAGAAAACACATCCTGGGACAACTCAACAAATCAATACATTAAAAAGATCTTTGTGAGCAGACGTTACAGAACAAAAAGGATTGGAAAACAAATACAAACAGACAATGATAAATAATGATCCCATAACAATGACAGCAAATTAAAAGGTAACGCGAGAAAATACAACAAAAACATGACAAGAGATGATGATGATGAAGTTGGATTACCACAGGTAGAAGAGGACATAGTCAACATAGCTACCTAGAAAGGCCAAGACACAGATGCTGATGGCGAACATGGAGCTGAGGCTGAGGCTGTTGCTGTTCTCGCTGTGGAAAACAGCGAGCGCCACCTCGCAGTGCCGGCCCCGGTAACCCTGGCTGCAGTGACACGAGTAGCGGGATGGAGAGTATGCCACGCAGGTGCCATGGCGACATGGCCGGCTGGCACACAGCGTGTAAATGCACACTTTGCCCAATGGGCTCTCTCTGGTCATGTGACCTGGAGGGCACCTGTGCAGAGAAGATGAAGAACTGTAAAGAAACATGACAAACTGACATTAAAAGAACACTGAATTCCATAGAGCCATGAGGCCTAAGCTGATGGTGTAAAAAGAAATCCCTCAGGAGTTAGACTTCTTATTTCAGATTCAAAGATATGCTCTTTGAAGGTTACAGAGTGTCGACTGCAAATGAAAGAAAGAACACAAACTGAGAAGCCAAGATTGGCTTTGCAGTAGTACTCCCTCAGTATATTTGTACAAAATATCCTCCCAATATCATTCACCCCCTTGCTACCCTCACTGCTTTGTATCCTGAGGCTGTGCAGCAATCACAGAATATGGATGTCAAAGTCCCCACTGGTTTGAAGTCTTGAAATCACAGCAACGAGACGTTGTGGCCCTGCAGAGTGTAAAGGGGCAGCCAGCAGTGTTAAATGCTGTTCTCTCAAATTGACACACCATTTGACAAACAGTGTAACAGGGCTGCATGCAGATGTGCAGACTTTATTGTCTATATTAGTTCCTACTTGTTTAGATTTTTACTTGCATATAGATTTAAAAAAATGGAACTAATTATAATGATTACAGACCTTGCATTATGATGATTCTAAACATTTCCTCATGCATTGTGATCAATTATGGTGGTGCAACACAGCAGAATTAATGAAGACAGCATTTGTGCTGTCTTCATTAAGTAAGGTTGTGCTTCTTTTCTTGTTTTTTAAATGTCATGGGTTACTGGGACTCTGAAAGGAACGCCTTATTTATTCATTTGTTTTCTGTTGGGTTGTAGAAATGAGAAGTCAGTATGTTTTCTTCAGTATATCATGGTCAGAGGGCTCTCAGTTTGGAAAATCAGGGCGGAAGTTTGATAGAGAAGTAAACTTAGAGCTACTCAGAGTGGACTCCCGAACAACATATTTCCACCTAAAAAAACACAAACTTTAAAATTTTCACAGAGAACTGAATGACTTTTCTTTCAGACAGCTGCTGACTTATTTTCTGCTATTTTCTTAACTGAAGATCACCCATGTTACTGCTCAGCGTATCCTGTGGTTGATTAGCTGAGTACAGCAGGAGATGTTTTAGACTTTGCTTAGCTTCTAGCTGGGCATTATTTTTTTTACAAAGGTCAATAAAAATGGAACCTGCTTGTGCCTTTGCAAGATTTTTATTCACTTTTACAGTCTCACACTCTGTATTTCGGCTTTAAACTGGCAGAATTTTGAGTCCCAGCTGTGCTGGGCAGCCACAATGCTGTAAAGTAGTGGCAAAGTTAACGTCACATGCAAGTGACAAGGTTTTAAATATCTCGCATTCGCTACACTATCCAATTTTTGTGAGAAGCTGTTTCCTTAGCTGCCAATAGAAATCCACTGATTCTCCAAACTGGGAAAGCTCTGAACACTGTTAACTACCAGTAAGACTATGAATATACAAACCTGATAAAAAAAGAAACCCCTTATTCAGCAATTAAGTTAAACATAAAGAGTCATGAAGTGTAGCACATTAGATATAATTACATTAAGATAAGGTGATCAACTGTACATATCTAAATTACGATTAAGAATAAAACGCTATTGTTATTAGTTATTAGTTCAGTACTTGTTCTTACCACTTAACTTATAAATGTAACCTCTTTTGTTTAAGATTTACTTAAAATACCAACTGCTTAAATATGTCTTTTCTTTTTCTTTTTAAAGTTGTCAACAAAATGAAGCCCCTTAATGACGCATCATTGGCACATGCTGTGCACAATTTCGCGGACTTCCTTGTGTTCCCATTATCTCTGTGACTAATAGTTGTTATAGTATTTCCTATTATTAAGATTTTCAGACTCTTGTCCAGTAATCTCATCATCTGGTTTAGAAAGTGCTGCTAATTTGCAGTAAGGGCAGTTGAGATTTCATGTGAGCAGCTTGCTGCTTTTTCTTCCTCTTGTTTTCACTTGTTAGTGTCTGTTTTTAGTTGCTTTGTGGTATTTTGGCACTTTGCTAAGATAACTGTACATCTCCTGAGCTTTGCTTTGCAATACCTATATTTATTTTCTATGGGAAAGTCTGGGGGCTTTAATATAAAGAACTTCCTTTTGTCAGATTTAGTGGTCTAAGATGCATGGCTGCAGCAGACTGGCTGTATTAATAGTGAAACTTCTTGTTTTTCTCTTTGAACAGCCAAAATTAACTGGAATCGTGAAAATTATGAGACAATTATATTTTCCTTTACAGGTCAGGCCCCAAAATATGAGAAACTTGACCCAAAGGTGGCACTGTAAAATCGTACATCATTTTAGCATCTGAATTCATCTGCAGTGTTTTTTGTCGGTCCAGTTGCTTTTTGTTAGGACAGAAGATGTTTATACAAATTAGACTAAGGCTTGGTACACACATAAGGATTTTTAATCCCGCAACTGATCTACAATCTTGTCCTCCGTGCCGAACATCTTGCGTGACCAAACGTCATCTAACAAACCGTAAAAGAAACATAGCAACTCCCGGAAAACACCCAGCATGGATGAGGATTTATAGGACGAGGGAATGATGGTGGTATTGGGACTATGGGTCATAGAAAAAGCCAGAACTAAAAAATAACAGACTGAAGACAGCGTGAGCATGGACTTTATATCCTTCCTTGTTCCCCAGCCAGCTCGCTCTCTGATTGGTTACATTCCGGCCCAGGTCACCATCCACACAGTCCCTATTTACGAGTCGTCAGCTTTCTTAACACATATGAAGAGATCGGGTCATAAATATTGAACATATTCAATATTTTCGATTCTTGGCTACGACCTGTTTCGGAGCTAATTATTAGGACTAATCCACTCGTAACGATCCTCAGACCTCAGGAAAATCCTTTAAGACTCATGATAATCGGTCATTTGCTCATTTCCTTGGTCGGGAAGAGGTAAAATCGTGACAAAAATAGCCCGATAATCTTTATGTGTGTACCAGGCCTAAAGCTTTGCTGTCCTGATTGGCTGATAGGATCCAAAAAAAGTCTCTCATTATCCTGGAGTGTCCAAACTTGTCCTCCAGGTTTGGATGTCTCCTGCTGCAGCACACCTGTATCAGATGGATGGGTCAAGATACTCCGGCAGAACTTGACAACAAGCTGCTGAGGAGAGCTATTTAATTCGGATTAGATGAGCTGGATCAGGGAGAACTTGCAGGATTGTGGCCCTCGAGGACCGGAGCAGGTGACCCCTGGTCAAAACCATTCAAGTAAAAAAAAAAAAAAAACAGCTTTGCCACAATGGTTGGCTGAGAATTTCATCACTGCCTTTTTCAAAATATGTGAAATCAGTTAACAGTATTATGATAAGACATTTACACAAACTCCACACTTTGGTTGTTTCTGTGTGGCGGCAGCATGACTGCACATCACTGTTCCTACTTAAAGAAAAACATCTATTTTTGGTGCAAACCATTTCATTTAGCAAATATACACATGGACTCTGACTCTTCAATGCATTCCAAAGCAAAAAAAGATACAAACATACCAGCTGTAGCTTGTGAGAAAGGGCAGTTGTCTACTGGAAGTTTGTTGGATTGATTCAAATGTAAATGCAGCACAACATTTTGCTGAGTGTACCATTGCAAGTTGCACCTCGACCAGATGCTTCTAGTAACCATCAACAATTTGCCACGAGAGTCCTGGTTGGACATTTGATCACCTTTAGCCCTAAAATAGAAAAAAATACCCTGAAATTATACTGACCTTCTCTCAGTTTATAAGTAGCATGGACCATGTCTCCAGAAAAGTTTAGTTTGGAGAAGCACTAGTTGACCAATTATTTATTCTTAACTGTTTTTTTTTCTGTGTTTAGCTTCTGTTTTGCATTTCTGAACTGTTGCACCTGCAGTCTGGTCACAAATAATGTGCCTTCTTTGCCTCTTTTTCATATTTAGTTTTATAAGCTCATGCAAATTAATGCTGATTGCAAGACCTTGTTTATAGAAGCAAAATGCTAATGCTAATAGCCTTCAACCTAATGCGAAGCAACTAGGAAGTTTTCCGCTTTGCAAATAAATAACATTTAAAGCACCTGCTGCAGTAAATGTTTCATGTTGGGTAGTTTTTTTATATTCACATAATCCTTTGATGAAATCTTTGAGTTGGAATTACTAACTTTATAATAAGTAAGGCTGCGTTATGCATCCTTTGTTCTGTGCAGATAATGTAAATATGTACAGAACGTGCTTGTGCATTGTAAAGCCTCTTTAAAGTGTTAGATTATTTATCCTGCATATTTACCGTACCTGCATTCATGGTGTCTCCAGAGGTCCACACAGACCAAGGGAGGGGAGCATTGATGCTTTTTGCAAGCATCTGAAGAACAGCCAACAAAGACACCCTGTGACGTGACAACCTGAAGCCCCTCTGAAGGCTGTTCGGGATTCAGAGGGATGGAGCGGCCGTTGAACTTTACATTTCGTAAACAGCCTGGTGAGAGAAAAAAAAAAGAGAGGAGAGACTAGTCCTTAGGTAGAATATTTTATAGGCACACATTTGCACAACAGCAGGGTATAAACTCAGATACACAGACAGATGCATTGACACTCATAGACTTACTGACATACCTGCAGACCAATGCTCTTACACAGCCAAACACACAAACAGCCTCAGGCTAAGCTGTCAGCGTGTATTTTCTTTCTTTCTCTCTTTTCTTTTCTTTTTTTTTTTCCTGGATATTTTCTCTGCTGGTTAGTATACTCATTCTGCAGGAAGCAAAGGGTGTAGGGCTTCATGTAAATACAGTACATATCAATGCCACTGACTCACTCGCTCTCATCTAAGACATGAAAACACATTTACCAGGTTGGAAAAATAGAAGCACCAGTGAAGGGTAAAGATAAGCATCAAATCATTTGAATTTTCAAATGTGCGCTCTGTTCATTTGAGCAAAAATAGCTTATTAATTATTTAATAAACTACTACCTAATGTTCCTTCACTTCTACCACTCACAGATTTATCTCATTATACATCACAGATGGAAAGTTCTTAGACCTTTTGCAACTTTTCATTATTTTGCTTAATGTTAGAAATTAATCTCAAAGGGATTTGATTATTTTTTCACCCTAATCTACATGCACTACTTTACAATGTCAAAACAAAAACAATTCAATGTAGTGTTTTGTTAATTTATTTAAAATACAAGACTGAAACATCACAATAACATAAGCTTGGGGAACTTTTATAACAGAACAGAGTTTGTAAGCCCCCTGCTTCAATCACTGGTCTTGAGATGCTTCCATAAGTTGACTTAACACCATCTGTATCCTTGAAATCATTAAAAATTCTTTTTAAAGGCATCCAATTATGCAGAGAATGTAAAATCTAACATTGGATGGTGTGCGTCAGAGAGCCAGTCACGTTGTGTGGTTGAGAGAGCTGCCTGTAGACCTTCCATACAGAGTTGTGTCAAGGTACGCACAAATTTAATCAACCACCATCATACTTAAAATGGAGGAAGTTTGAAATCACTGACAGACTCCCCCCAGAGAGCAGACATATTTGGGCCTACTCCGGCAACTTTTGGGGCTTATGGCTTAGTTACGGCACTGGCAAGTGTTCTGTGCACCACATGTGGTCCAGATGTCAGTTCTTGGCTTGGACATGGATTACAGCAAGTGTTATGTAGGCCAGAAGTGGTCCAAAGACAAGAGACGGCCTGGAAATTACAGCAGGTTCCTCATGGGCCACATCAGGTAGTCTTGTGGCTGAGCTTTGGCTGCCACAGTCACATGGAGTCAACGCTGTAAGTCAAGGCCAAATTTGTGCCAAACCAAACTGCAGAAGTGGACCATATATGGGCCAAATATATTTTGCTATCTGGGCATTGGTTGTTTACCCAGAAAACTAGACTGAATACGAAGGTAACTAACAAGTAATTTTAATAATGAGAAGCTGTAATCCTTGATGGAGATCCATACAGGGAACAAAGATTAGTGCAGCATGCTGCTGATCAGGCCTCATGGCATTGTGACAAGATGGATGACTTACAGAGAAATAGAAACCAAATCCTCTGATCTGAATGATCCTTCTGTTAAACATAGTGATGGCAGCATCATTCTGTGGGGATGTTTCAGAAAGACTAGTCAGAGTAGAGGATGATTGTAGAAGATATCATTCTGCTACACTGCTCATAATCTTAATCTTAATAACAACTACAACAATGATCCAAAGCATACCGCTGAGAAAACACAGGAGTGGCTTTAGTAAAACTCTTAAAGTTCTAGAGTGACTAAGGACTAGTCATATTTCACAGCCAAACCCAGAGAAATAGCTGAAATATCTGAAAGTGGCTGATAGTACCAAGTTAACCTTTTCGTGAGAAACGTGCATAACCTTTCGGACCATTCCCAACAAAATGTGAGGCTCCTATTGCTGCTGAAGGTGATTTAATCAGTTGCTAAATAAAAGATCTGAAAACCTGTGAACAGTACTGTGCAAAAGCCTTAAGCAAAACCACGCTTCATCCTTTGCCTCCAAGCAGCCAGACTTGCCAATATTTCTCCTGGCTTTCTGAAAGTCACTTGTAGTTTTTATTTGGACATTGACTATTTTTCGTTCAGCTAAATTCCGGCCCTGGTATCTGATCATTTTCATTTTCTTTTGTTTGCTGGATGAGCGATTTAATTCTCACCTATGAAACAGTCAAGCTAGAAATAAACCAGTGTCGAGTCTGCATACTCCCCTACATACATATTCCTTTACATACAGGAAAGTGGTAGCCTTGTGGTTGGCTTGGGTCTGGACAACCTGGGTTCAATTCCCCAGGCTGGCAACTAAGATAAAACCACTGTGGGCCCCTGAGCGAGGCCCTCAACCCCCCAAAGCTTAGCAAAGAACCAAATATCAAACACCATCATCAGCCACTTATTTGTAGTTTACTCAACACTCTAATAACAAAACAATATACAAGGGGTCATAAAGTTTCCTGTTGGCTCTGTTAATTTATTTAGAGTCCTTTATTCAAAACAGGAGAGCAGACACCTACCAAGGAAGCTGCGGTTGTGTCCCGAGGGAAAAGAATTTCCAAACATCACCACGGACGGATCAATAATGATCTCCTGACTTTGGCCGGGTGAGGCTGTAACTTCCAGTCGTCCTCCACCTCCATCCAGTCTTAGGGTGAACTCTCTGCCATACCGATCCAGCTCCACCTCATGCCACTCCCCATCATCCAGACGATGATAGGGCAGTGAGATGTTGTAGTCCCCATCTCCGAGGTTGTAGAAAACAGCCAGCAGGCCTTGAACAACCTGAGATACACAGTTGAGTTTTATTCTTACAGTCGCAGAAACATGAAACGTATTTAATATTCAGGAAAAGCTCCACATCTAAGGCATCATCACTCTACTACTGAAAGAGTTTGCGCTGCTGTAAAACAAGCTGTTCGGTTTTGTTAGCAGCTGCAGGAACACTATTTTTGTTAGAGTAGATTTCAAGGACTGCAAACAAAATTGTAAAGAAAAAAAGACAAAAGAAAAAAAACAGAGGCCGACACCAAAGCCAGCAGACTGACAGGCTGACAGACCTGGATTTCTACCATAGTGTGCTGTGTTCATGGGCAAAACAAGCTCTTGCGCATAACAACAGTTTAGGAAACGGGGCAGGTCCCCAGGTGAAGAAAAGTCAGCAAAGGTTGAGCAGGACAAAAACATTGAAATTTAACCACTCAGACAAGACTTTCTGAAGTAAACGTGACAGAAAAACGGTATTAAAATTCCAGCTGTGACAGTTAATTTAGCAATTTTGCAGCAATGATGATTTGCAGAGATGCGACAAACACCACTGCATGGCAGAGTCATCCTGAAGGGAAGGTATACATGAAAGAACAATTATCTTCAGCAGTTAAGGATGAGCAAACACAATGGACTGAACCAATGAGAGGCTCCTATAACTGCAGCTTGTACATGTCTAAAGCTTAATTGGAAACAGTAGAGCTAGATAATTCACATTCAGCCGGGCTTACATTAACTACTGCTCCTTCTGCACGAGCAACTAAAATGTGTTCCTTACTGGACACACATAATGTGTATGTGTGTGTGTAATAGCTGATTGTACTCTCCCTATTGTCTTATCTTGCTTCAAATCTATGGGGAAAAATGTGCAAAGGGCTTGATATTCAGGTAATATCTGACTAGCTAAACATTTTGCAGCAGAAAAGCAGACAATCATCACAAACCCAAAAATGTTCAAACTCATGATTGAAGTTTGAAAATCAATTTCTAAGCTATGAGTTTTATTTATTTTATTTTATTTTATTTTTGGGGGGGTTACTAATCTTTGGCACAGTCACTCTTCACAGAATGCAAAAAGTGTTTTCTTTCCAGAGAGATCATACTCCTCCGAGAGCTGCATGCTACATTCACAGCTACCCCCCGGTAACCTCTGTGTGAAAGTGTGGTTATTTATTCAGACTGCACTCTATTCTATATCTAACCTTAAAAAAAAGACAAACAAAAAAGGGCAGAGAGGCAGCCCTTAAAATTAGAGCTTGTTGTTGGAAAACGCAGACGGCTTTTGCTCAAGGGTTTCTGCGAGCTTGGGGACAAGACAGCTGAAAATGCTTCAGTGTGCTAGCTGCAGACAGACATCAGATGCTTTATACAGCTCACCAATTCAGCTCCAGAGAGAATTTCACAGAGAGGCTTCACAGCCCTTACACTGCACAGTAAAGACTACAGGCTTTTCCTTCCTCTGTCACTAAAAAGCAGTGACAAGGGACGAGGACGACACTGTTTTCCCATATGTAGTGGAAAAAAATACAAAGAAAAACAAGAAATGATGCTCAAAACAACGTCTGACAAACAAGAACTTGCAAGACAAACAAGATGTTTTCACAGACAGGGCAGTGGTGTGAAATCCACAACAACAGAGACAGGTTTGGTGTAACCAGCTGACCTGTGAGTGACAGTCCGAGAGTCATTTACCTTCACATAGTTCCCCTTTGGCCTGTCTGTTGATGGGATGCTAAAACGAATGCAGCCTTCATAAACACTCAGAAATGAGGCAGACAAGCTATTATGGAGGTTTGAGAAAGTAAAGTGGACTTGAGTCTGTGTGAGCATCATTCCACTGCAGTTGTGGTAAAGCAAGTAGCATGTATGCAGAAATGACTGTCTAAAGTCAAAACTCCCAAGCAGGGGATTTGACCTTCCACTTATTACAGTTCACAATCCCCTTCCTGCCATTCTAAACTGGGTCTGAATCGTTAACCAGAAACAGAAATAACCTTGAAAAAAAAAATAAAGTCTAATTTTTTTAAAACAAAGTCTGCAAAAACAGCATTCTGCAGACTTACCAAAAGACCATGCTGAGAACATACATATGTCAGTCATCCACCCCTCAGTATCCACCCATATGTCTCCAACCCTGATATTACTCACTCTCAGCCTGACAAGCATCTGAAGCAATCATTTATAGGGCCAAATCATCATTTTAAGCCTGACAAACACGACAATCAAAGCTGTCAAGGTGGAGGCGAGTTACAAGTCATGACTCACCTCTAAGCGTAGATATTCACTCTGCTCCCGGGACAACAGGCTGAAAATGACACCGGCTATGACACGGGTGCGAACCCCCACCTGGACCCTCATCTGTCGTGCAGGCAAGGACCACAAAAGCTGGATCTGGATGTGGCTCCGACCATCAAAGGAAAGCTCTGCAGACACTTGTCAATCAAAGAAAGAGAAAGCTTGTTCAATTAGTCCAGCTGTCACATGGGAAATACAAGTCATGCTTCAGTGGGGGTGTGTTGCTGTGCAGAAGAACTTTATTTAAGGCAAGGTTATCTTCCCACACCAGCGAGTTTTCCATTTGGTTCGAGCGCTTTGTGATTTTCAGATCTAAAACTCTGAACTTGCTTACCTTGATCACACTGTGGGCCTGTAAACCCTTTTTCACACAGGCAGCTGAAAGAGCCCCTCTCCCCATGACAGTGGCCTCTTCCACAGGAGGGAAGCTGCTCCACGTTGGTGCAATGGTCATCAATAAGACTGCAGCCCGGCAAAGTGTTGGACGATTCAGCAGGAGAACCAAGGTCATAGAGCTAGATGGTAGAAGTAAAAAGAGAAAGAGGAGATATAAAAAGGAGAAAAACACAGGGAATAGAAAAAAATGAAAGGGTTTAATTCACTCTCTATGCAATCCAAGCAATTGACTAGAAGGGAAAGTGATTGCAGATAGCTAAGAAAACTTTCTCATTATATGTAAGAATGTTTTTCATACTATTATTACTATCATGATAAAGATAAAATACATTATTACTGAACCAGTGCAGGAGTGTGGAGGAGATTTCAGTAGTGATCCCAAAAATAAAGAATCATAAGAATTTAACCCAAAGATACTACTGTATGTGTATAATTAAATACACAAGGGACATAAACGAAGAAGCAGAAAGTGTCCAAGGAAGATTTTGGGACACACTTTGTGCATCCAGAAAAGCTTCATTTCATCTTGGTGTTGACCCAGTCAGGCCTCCTAGGTCATCTTCACTCCCATAACTGCACCAAGAATTAGATCCAACTCTGGCGAGAGCACTTTCAGTTAGTGAGGCACTGCTTGGGGTCCATCACAACTGTTTCCTATTCACAAGCAGTCCCCAAAGTCTCTTAATATGTATATATGTGTGTGTGAGAGTGTGTGTGTCTGATTTTATTGATGTGTATTGGGGTTTTAATTGCTGTGTGGTGTTTAATGTAAGCCGGGTGTATGCTTTATTGATTAAGATTTCTCTTCTTTTATGTTTTTGTTTGTTACCTGGCATCTTATGTTTATCATAATCATAAGTCATAGCTTATGTTTCATATAATTCTTTTACTCAAACAGTTCTGTGACCCTTTAAGGTTCAGGATCAGGACATTTTCTTCTATACTCTTTAGAGCATAACAAAGCTAACACTGCTAACAAAGCTGTCAGATTCACTTGTGGTGTCCAGGGTTCAGGTTTTTCCTTTCATTTATCTCCTGCAGCATGGCTGTGTTATGTTGAAACACAAATGTCATATGATAATTAAACTGCGACGATTCGCTGAAAAGGCAAGCTGTCATTTTTCTGAAATCAACCAAGTCAGCAGCAGGAAACAGATGTTGGTGAGCATTCAGCAGCCAAACAAACACATTCAGGGATTAAAAAATCAAAGTTATAGTGACAGCTGAGTTCTGCCACTGACTGCAGGACCAGTGGAAGGTGTCTGCATTACAGCGTTAAAAACAGATCATGCTATATACTTTTTTTTTCTCCTTGATTTCTCCAGAGAGAAACACTGTTTTTGTTTATTTCTCAAAAAAAAAAAAAAAAAAATCAATGCAGATGACAGTGAATACGATTTTTTAATAGCAAGAAATAATTTTAGATTATATAATAATCTGGATTCTATTGAGCAAAACTAACAGTGATTGTCAACCATTCCATTTACAGTGCTCCAAATATTTCTGTATAACAGTTTAAAAGTTGGTTTCCTAAAAACAGCAATAAAAGGAAACAAACTTATTTTCACAGATTAAGTCACATGTTACCAAAGGAGCCCTCCTTGAATATCACCTTAGCAACTATGTCATCTATTAAACTTGTAAGTCCATGGATATTTTGCGCCTGTATCTTATTTGAGGATACCAGAATGGTTCCCCTTAAGTTGCTGTTTGGACATATATTGCCCCCCCGCCCGCAAAGAGCTTCCTATGAAGGTTGCTTCACAGGTTCTTAATAGGGCAGACTCTCAAGAAGGCAGAGGTCAGGGGATAACAGTGGCCACACCATGGGTTTATCTCTCTTTTTACCCACAGCAGAATCCATCCATTAATCCATCTTCGTGTATTTCTGAGCCGAGTGCAAACATTTCTCTTTCTGAGCTTTGGTTAAGGATGGCTGAAATACATCTTTATGCTGCAAGCCAAGACATTCAGTGGCTTTTTAACAGCTGCTCTTAATACGATGCTTTTGCCTGACAGAGACTTGATATGCTTTTATCTGAACAACCTGTTTGCTCTGTGAATCACACACAGATTTTATAACAGTGCGATGATATTGTACATTTTTGTGAAATGTGTTTTTATTCCTTTCACAAGACATTGCACTATTTCACACTTTTCATTTGCAGAGAGATCTTTCCTTTTTGTCCATCCTGCTCTGCAACTGTGACTTGCTTAATGTGGAACAACCTCGTTACATTTTTTCCCTTTAATTAACCTCACCTGGGAAACTAATTATCAAACCTGAGACTGTTTTAAGTGATCTAGAGACAACACAATATAAATCTTCAACAAAAAAGCTAAAACCCAGATGTTTAATTAACAGAAATTCTGAATGCATAACAATTTGGACCATGATATGTTCAGCATCATCTAATTACATAAAAATTCAGCTCACACATTAATGCATCTGTTATTATATTCCAACAGTGTCATGCATAATAACGTTTTGACATTAATCATTCTGAATCCTGAGAGAATTCTGCTTTTGTTATCTGAGTACTTTTTTCTTTTCTTTGTTTTTGCGATGGAGACACATCAGAGACTGTCAGAGTGAATCTGTCCAGAAGAAAAAGTGATGAGCAAAGAACATCAGCATTCACGAGTTTCCAGGTGCAGCCTTGAGATTGCACCTGGATTCTTATTAAAGTAGAGTCTTCTATCGTTATGAGGTCATCCAACAGGTGAAAAGGGTAGAATATAGCAATCAATTCATCATGTGCGTGTATTTAACTCTGTACTTTACCTTAGTGTCCACAACTAAGTTCCTTATACATCCGGTATAATGCTTGTGCTGGAGCTGTGGGTATTCATATGATATGTTCTCATTGACTCCTCCGAGCTGCAGCACATGACTTCCATTTAGATACCTAGGGGTGAAGTAAAAGTGAAGAATGTGAGCTGAGGAAAAGCAAAGATGCACCATTGTAGATTCTCAAGGTTACCATCCAAGACCAAATTCAGATCATGAGCAAATGCAGAGCGCACACAAATGTACCAGAGCATATACATACATTACATAAGCTGCCATGGTTTAAATTCTGCTTTGTTCCATTCTTATTGAGGCTGTCATCACTTTTCCTACCTTCAGAAAACAAATGTGACACCTTGTTGTTGTTTTCTTTTCTTTGAGCCTATTTTGAAAATATGCATGATAGGTAAATTACGTTGGTCAAAAACATCCCAACCCAGTGTTGTGCTACAGCAGCTCTGCTTACTTTTCCTTTTTCAAATATGGATGGGAAGCAGAAAACGAAAAATCCTTTGCCAAGTCAGGAGTAAAAACACAGCCTTGTCAGTCTTGCTTGTTTTCTTCCCAGCAAGATTATGCAAAAATGTAGAATTTTCTCAAACTTAAATAAGAAGAGATGCATGAGTAAATGAAGAATTCATTAAACTTGTTAATCTGAAACCAAAATACAGCCAGAAAGAAAAGTTTTTAAAAATCAAAAGTTATTACAAATAACAGAAGAGATTCCATACAGTGTTGGTGTGTGGGTAGTGTTAACTTATTAAACTTGTGGATTAATTCTACAACATAATAATAAGTACAGTGTGAAGCCAAGGCCATTGTGGGGGTAAACAAACACAGCAGCAGCCAAGCAAGAGCAGCTATGAGAAGAAACATTCAAAGAGTAATTGGCCTTTTAAGAATTATATCTGAGGATTTTATCCACAGATTCCTCCTCCAGAGGGGACGTCTGGTGCGGTGGGAGCATTAAACAGTCTAAAAAGTCACCATCTAAATTTCATTCCTTTTTCATCCCGCTTAGTCCAATTCAGGGTCACGGGGGTCTGGAGCCTATGCCAGCAATTAGCATGCGAGAGGCAGGCTACACCTGGACAGGTCGCCAGTTCATCGCTGTATCTGATTTCATAATGATAATTGATACAGCTTGCATCTACATAAAGAGCATTTGAGATTCAATGTTTCGGATAAATTCTGTGTTTGATGGAACTTTATGAGTATTTGCTTTATAACAAAATTCACAAATAGGATAATTCTAAAAATAGTTAGTTCTTAGTAAATTGTCAGAATCTCTGAGGTGAGATATCCAAGTGCAGTATCTATTAAAAAAAGCAAAAAAAACAAAACAATGCTTTAAGTTAGTTGTCAAGCAAAAACACTAAACTCCCTCCGATTAAATCGTTATGATTAAAATAATTCCATTTAACTAGTTGGAAATGTCAGAAGAGTGTTGATGAAAAAAAGTTTAGAAAATGTACAATGACAAGTTATTAAAGCTGAACATGAATAATTTTTCAGGTTCTTAATGTTCATTTTTATGACACTGCAAGTTTTCTGTTGCTATGACTACCAATGCTTGCTCCACGGACTGTTTAACCCGGTGGGAACGTGGGACATTTAGACACTGTCCCTGTGGGCTACGCATCTACTTTGGTTGAGAAACAGTGACCAGAATAAAACCTGAGCAGATTAATTATGTGCTACGAGAGAAAAGGTGTTGGAAGGCTCTAAACTGTAATTGTTTTTTAAATTAAAACAAATGTAGCCACGTTTCTTCATTAAAATAGCATCTATTATTTACCTCATTATTTAGACCTATGGGTGCATCATAATTGGCTACCTTTAAAATCAGAATCTTACTTGTCCCTGTTGGGAGTGACCCCTCGGATTTCACAGGATGAACGATCCTCTGTCATGGCCCAAGAGTTCACACCTTCTGTCTCCATGACGATTGCACTGGAGCATCGATCCAGAGTGAAGCGTACTTCCTTTAAATTGAGGGAGAGCATAGAAAGAGGTCATCACTGCTTCGTGCAGGGTTAGGCGAGTTTAGGGCTGCCTGGCACCGTCTAAGAACTGCAAGCTGTATTCTAATCTCACATCTTTACTGCACACAGGGAGAAAAAGCAACGGTCATGTAAGGGCTTCAGCATGAATATACTTCTCTTACTTTACTGTTGCTCCTCACATCAAGGCGATGCCAGCGTTTGTCAGCCACTCCAATGTTGTTTGTTAACTGGAGAACCAGGGTCCCAGAACCGTGGTTGATTTTAAGGCTAGGTGTCCCGCCAATCAGCTCTATAAAAGAAACAATCACAGTTGACACAAGTCACTCTCAAACTCATTTCTAGGTCTGAGTGAAGAGTGAAAATAGTCGAAAAAACCATCTTACTGACATGGAATTTAAAAAAAAAAAAAAAGTTGACTTGATAACACATAAAATACAAGGGCACGGTTGATAAAAATAAAAGAAGAACTGTGATGAAATGCACTGCAAGTATAAAAGAAAGAATGTCAAGATACAAATATCCATTGTCTGCAGCCAGAGATAAAACCCTAGGGACACAGGAAAAGCATCTCACCTCGAAACATACAAAGAAACAAAAGAAAAAATGACAATAAGGCATAACTCTGCTGGATTACAGCAGAGAATTTAGATTAGAGGAGAAATATGGAATAGAAAAATACTTGGACATGGCTTTCAAATAGGAAATAAAAACCAATTAAAGTGTCAGTTCATCCAAATTACTGTTCACAGTTGGCTCCGTGGATTATCCCGTGTAATGTGTCTGTGTAATGAGATGTGATGTTGATGCAGATTTTTTTTTAAATCTCATTTTATATGCCTAAAAAATATAACTGAATTCACCTTTACCATATTGGGGTGAAGGCAATAATTTGACAGACAGACACCATGATAGCTCAACAATAAAAAGCAGTGGGAAGGAGGAAAAAAAAAAATCCTTTTTGTTAAAAATATAATAATCATTAGGTTATAAAATGAGAACTGTGTGGAAACAATGTGTATTTAGACTGTAATTTTTAAATATTGTATGAAAAATGCAAGATTTAGACTGGATTAAGACTGATTTGTGCAAAGGGATGATAGTACCAGACAGTGTTCCTCAGAAAAATGCAGCAGTTGAGAATAAGCACAAACCTGTAGGACTGAATTTAGATAGTTGGGTGCAGGCCCTGCAGTCGCTCTGTTGGCAAACTTGATTGAGTTGAATTTGATTCAGGTATCAATGGGTAGCCAGTGAAGTTCAATAAGTAATGGAGTGATGTTGCTTTTAGTTGATGTAACACCAAGAACAAGAAGGTTGCAGTAAAAAGAAGATGAAATGTTGGAGTGAATGAGAATTCAATGCATCGCACTGTGCTTTGAGGGATGAAGATATAATTAAAGTTTTGATGAGAACAAACACTGGAATTGCATAGGGAACGTCATGTGTATGATATAAGGAGGAATATTCTATTACAAATAGCAACTCTCATTACCAGGTCTCTTCTGCTTCTTTTAACAGAAAAAAGCTCACTTATTTGAAATGACATCACTTATCGTTTTATTTATAATTACAAAAAAACAACCAAAAAACCCCCAGAAATGACACTCCTTACGTGCTTTTTAGCTCTCACAGTGAAATATCCTTCTTTTCATACTCTACCACTTTTTCTAAACAATTAATGTGACTTTTTATATTTTGGTGTCATTTTCCAAAATCCCTTGGTTTAGTTTTATTAAATATTTACTACTGCCGTTCACTTGGAAAGCCCACATTAGTGAGTCAGTAACAATAAACCGGATGTGGATGTATAACAGTAGTTTCTCTTGATGTATTATGGCAAATGTTAATCTAGTAGTACTAGGAATGGAGCAAACGGTATGTGGATGCACATGCAAATCTGGAGTTGCTCAGATATTCATTTGTAAGACTACCAGGTAAATGATGAAAATATGTATTTCTGACTTGGTTTCAGCCATCAGTTGTACTTCACCGTGAACCAGCTTAGGATTAAAATTAAAAAGACACATAAATGTTAACTTTTTTTTATATGTTTACAGCAGTTCTCTTGCTCATCGTTGATATTGCTTTTTTATGAAGAGCAAATGTCCTGTGGCATGCTCCAAGAATCCAAGTAGAGTAAGTATAAGAAGAAATTAAATTAGGTGGAGGTGATGTCTGCATTGGTGATACTTCAGGGTGCAAAAGAAGGTAAGAAAGTGAGCAGGCAGTACCATTAATGTGGACTGGAATGCAGTAACTGAATGTCTAACAGCAACATAGTCTGTTCAATAGCCTGAGTGCTGCTTTGACACTGAACTGGGGTACACATGACAGAGTAATACTGAGACTTTTAATGATGAAACTGGGTTGTCAGTGAAGCATCACATTAAGTACTTGCTGAATATCTCACTCGAGTGAATGCTAATACGCCTCACTGCACAAAAAAATAAAATTTGCCTTAGATTTGCTTCTCATCAGCTTTCACCAAGTAATTAAACACACATAATTAAGTTCCAAGTTGTAGAGCTCAGAAGCCCCCCTGGCACACATCTAATTATCTAGACTCTTTACCTATTGCCATGTAGTCTTCACTGTCCCCAGGCAAAAGAGTGGCCAACGGGCCAGCATACAGCAGCAGTCCGTCATCTTCCTCTGCCATAAACTCCAGTGAAAGATGGCTATCAAAGCATGGCCTTATGGGAGGAAACCAGGCATAACCGTTGCCAAGGAAACTAAGAATCGTCTGCTGACAATTTGGCCCCTCAAGCTGCGGGGGGCAGTGGCACCTGTAGCACAGAGGAGGAAAGGAAGTGAGAAAAAATCAGGACAAAACAAGGGGAAAGAAATAATCAGTGTCAGTCAGTTTTGGGGCTCTGAGAAATCTTCACATTGTTGAATCTCTGGCAAACGTGACACGATTGTTGATTCACACAGGCTGGGGTCTGACTTTGCTCAAACACACTGGCTGTCAACAGACAGTGGAGAGAGCACTTTTATCAATCAGCTGTTTGCATTAACGACAAAGCCCCTGAATATTCAGTTCTACATTAAATCAATTAGCTATGAACACAGCATTTCTCCGGTCTATTCCTTATCTATCACAGCTGTCTGAACCCAACTCCCCTGAGACTGTTCATGCTCGCCACATCACATTCCTTTTGTTAGGGGATAATTAAATCTATTTCTCTCACTTTTCTACGTGTCAAGCCATCACTGACTTTTTTTCTACTCCGCCACTTTCTTCTTAATTTTAAGGTATTAACACACAGCTAGATTGCCTCCACTTGTACTTATCTTCTTTGATTAGTGTGGTGGTATTTTCCAATCTTTAATCAAGAGCGTAATTGTTGGATTTGAGAGCAAAATTTCTTGTTTTCCACACTCAAATATAATCTTGCTCTCTCTCAAAATTCTGCTTTTGGATATTTTTTCTGCTCTCTTGAGTTGCTGAAAAAGCTGTTTGTCAAACCTCTTCCAGCCAATAGAGTACTAGATAAATTGAGAAAATAGTCCCCACCCTTGTCAGGGTGCGCTTGTTTTACTTGACACAGTGCACTCAGTAAACCGCTACTTAACTGGAATCATCAGTAAACACATATAAATAACCTTTAGCAAGCATTATGTTTTTATTATACTTTTCTTTTAATATGCATGTGAGTGTTTTTCACTGAAAGAAAAATACAGTGACTTAATAACTGACAATAAAAGTACTTATTTAAAAAGTAACTGTACCTTCACAAACGTATTGTATTCCAAGTATGAATCTAAGGAAATCATAAACTGAGACATAGATGTTCTGCTTCTATGGTACTGTAGAACTAACCTACAGTCTATATGGAGCTGATCATTATTCTTATAGGTTTGTTAAATTTGTAGCAAAATTATCACAGAGTACTACTCATAGTGTAATTCAAATGCATTACCATGATGTCTGCCTTGAATCACTTTTTCAACTAAAAACATTTCAAATGTGTTTTTTTCTCTCATAAAATATATAACATGAAACTAACCAGTATTTCCAATTATTCAACCCTATTATTCCTACAGCATATATATATATATATACATATATACACACACTGCTCAAAAAAATAAAGGGAACACTAAAATAACACATCTTAGATATGAATGAATGAACTATTCTTATTAAACACTTTGTTCTTTACATAGTTGAATGTGCTGACAACAAAATCACACAAAA
>JBAMHW010000010.1:30986441-31000099 GCA_037177495.1 Rhadinocentrus ornatus | reverse complement strand
GTTTCAGGATTAGTTCCCTTCACTTCACCTAGCAGCTAGTTTCAGGATTAGTTCCCTTCACTTCACCTAGCAGCTAGTTTCAGGATTAGTTCCCTTCACTTCACCTAGCAGCTAGCTTCAGGATTAGTACCCTTCACTTCACCTAGCAGCTAGTTTCAGGATTAGTTCCCTTCACTTCACCTAGCAGCTAGCTTCAGGTTTAGTTCCCTTCACTTCACCTAGCAGCTAGCTTCAGGGTTAGTACCCTTCACTTCACCTAGCAGCTAGCTTCAGGGTTAGTTCCCTTCACTTTACCTAGCAGCTAGCTTCAGGGTTAGTACCCTTCACTTCACCTAGCAGCTAGCTTCAGGGTTAGTTCCCTTCATCTCACCTAGCAGCTAGCTTCGGGGTTAGTTCCCTTCACTTCACCTAGCCGCTAGCTTCAGTTAGCTCACTTCACTTTACCCAGCAGTGGTGAAGCAAACGCGGGACTCTGCTGGAATTAGAGGAGCTGTGTGGTATTTGTTACAAAAGCTTGTAGCAAAACATTAACCGCTAAACGGTCACGTTTCCCACAGCTACTTTCTCTGCTCCGACATTCCCCTCCCTACCGCTCTGAGTCCTGCTCTGTGCATCTCTCTCTCTCCTCTCCACCTTGACCATTCTTAAAGGGGCCATGCTGTTCTTTTAACAGTGTTGTAAACACCACAATGGCTCTGCACATTGACACATAACTCTTGCAATCTGTTGTTTTAAATCAGTGTAATCTGGTAGGCCAGATATTATTGCCTGCTTTATGAGCTCTCACAAAGTCATCTTAGTTGAGGCAGTAGCCGACATAGATTTACCAGAGGCCCAATGAGTTATAATATTACTGACAAATAAGTGTCTACTTCAAAAGTAAATTGGAAAAGCATAAAATTATTATAAAAAGCAGATTTTGGTGGCAAAAAACAAAGAAAAAAATAAAACAAAGAAAAAACAACTAGTTTGGAGTCACTGTGTGAAGTACTTTGTGAAGTAAAACAAGCGCACCCTGAAGAAAGCCGTGACCATTTGCTCTGTCATTATTTATCTCATATTTTATTGGCTGGAAGAGGTTTGACAGACAGCTCTTTCAGCAACCCAAGAGAGAGGAAAAAATATCAAAGAGCAGAAAATGTGTGAGGGAAAGAGACTGAGCACAGAGTTTTGAAAGGAAGAACAACATATTTGATAGCAAGAGGGGACTCTCTGAGTGTGAGAGCAGAGTTTTGAGAAAGAGCAAGATATTTGAGTGTGAAAACCAGAAATCTTGCAGCTCTCGCTCTTGATTAAAGATAGGAAAATACCCCCATAGACTAGAGCTTTAAAGTTAAAGATCGCTGTTCTTGTACAAACTGAAAAATGAAATGTTATTCATGACTCTCTTGAATCTGTTTGTACAGAAGACTGAAATGGTAAATCTAATCTAGCAAAGATGAATGGCATAAAGGTGGAAATACATATGGTGGTGACAAACAGCCCATTCAGTCAAAACGACAGCAAGGATTGAGGGGACTGGTTGATCTCATCCTGTCCTCTCTACTGCAGGCATGTGAGACAAGCTGGCTCTGCTGATAATGTCAAAGCCATCTATTTTCATGCAATGTCTGAAAAAGGCTGTCTGTATCAGGCTGTTTTTCCCACCACTGTTTATTCTGCAAAGGGGCAACACATGTCAAGAATACTGATCTATATGCAGCAAAAAGGGACGGCTTAGTCTGAGTGTAGCTTTATGCATAAATATGTAAACACTGAGCACAGCACCTCGCTCTTTTGCTGCTCTCTCATGTGGCTCATGAGAGCAATGCTAGTTCAAATCAGGATGGACACGACCTGCTTTTCTCACTTCTGACTGACAATATCTGATTAGCTGCTGTCTGAGATTTCCCGTTTCGCTCCTGTAACAAAGGATAGGACTAACAATCGAATGCTTTATGGTTGGACTGCATTTGCATCAAGGTATGAACAGCCCATTCCATGAGAAATCTAACACATCAGGGGTTTCCCATGGGCTTAAGTTGCAACAGAGACAATTTAAAAGATAATTAGATAATACTTTCTTTACATGCCGTCTGTGAAGACTTGACCTTTGACAGAATTGCATATTCATGTAAATGGCATTAAATGAGATTTTAAAAGTTGTGAGCATAGAAGGGGGCAGATTTTAAATAATCCTTTTGCCCTATATTTATTTAATCTGGGCATTAGTATGTGCATGGAATGAAATGCAAGCATATTTTTCAGCAAAAAGCTGCAGAGTTACTATTTTACACTTGGAGGGAAATGCCGTTAAACTGACTACAGGCATTTATCAATATTTAAGGTTAATATTCCAGCGCCAGCTATGACCTTGATACATTCTTTGTATATCATCTACTGAGAAGATTTACACTCACCACAGATTTAAAATTTAAAGGTTGTAACACCAGATACCACATAGTTGCAAGAAACTGAAAATGGACAGTAAGGTTTCTAGAACAATTTGAAACACTGATTCCACCTTTTGGAAAATCAACCTTCTTCTAGTTACAGCATACAACTCTAAAGAGTAGTTGAAGACCACTTGGTCTTTAGGGACACTGTGAGTAATCACTTTTCCAGGGTTTCTAGCAGGACTACAGACTGCTGCACATCAGGAAATTATTAATTCTGTCTTCTATCTTTCAAAGAGCCTATTTTAACTTAGGTCCAGCTGCAGAAATGCCTCTCACCTGTATCCGTTCTGGGTATCGACACACGTTCCCCCATTTAGGCAGGGATTACTGGGATAGAAGGAGCAGGGTTGGTGGGTAAATTCCCTGGCAGCGCAGCCGCACACAGCCGAGGATGTCACTTTCACTGAGACCAGGGATAAAGCGCCAGAGTCTATCAAGGTGGGTGAGTCACTGATGCTTAACTGTGTGTAGCAGCCGCCGGATGTCTTGCAGTTTGTGCGCACACACTCATCAACCTGCACCTGGCTCACATATGAGCGGAGGACTGACTGCAGCTGCAGAGGGAAATGGAAGAGGGGAGCAGTATAGGAGACAAAAATGGGAGTTACGTTAATTGGCAGTAAAAAAAATGAATTTTTTTACCCCCAAATTTGGTGCCGTGCAGGACATAGTGAAGCAGTACATTCAGAGAGATAAATTGCCTTCATAAGTCATGCAAAAGAAAAAGGCAAGGCCGTCAGCATAAATGTTACAGTGGAATGATAACCACATTGATTCAGGATGGCAACATGGTGGAAAGAAAATGTATTACAGAAGTAGGAAGAGAAATTGATAATTGAATGAGACAAAAAACACGACAGGATCAGGCAGCAAACCGACAGAAAGTTGGTGTGAGAGTAAAAGGGCAGATAAAAAGAGGCCTTGTTATCTTTTCCCCTTTAGCTCCCAAGTTTATCACTTGATTTATGAACACTGATCTCTATCAGTCTGACAGGATGGTTTATACACACCTTCTTTTTATGTGCTGCGAGGATACTGTGCAGTTTTTCTGGGTGCAAGTATCCATTATCAGTTAGCACATTGAAATGGATGTCCACTGTTTTCTTCTCTACGTCTGCTATGCTGAAAATGTTGATAGTTCCTGGTCTGACGGACAGGGTTTCAGACAGGAAGTCCCAAAACGCCTCCAGTCGACTCTTCCCCTCAACGTTAGTGTCAATAAACTCTCTCGCTGTAATGCCTTCAGGAGACAAAGAGAATATAGGCTCATGACAGAAGAACTACTAACTCTTCAATGACAACTACAGAGCTGATCAAAGTCTATGAAGTTCCTGCTTCCATTAGCAGCAGAGACAACCTAACATCCACCTCTATTAATCCATTTCCTGAGTCTTGATGCAGCCCAATGTAAATCGTTTGTTTCCTCACCGACATAAAGTTAAAGTCCCCTTAACAAACTGCCATGTACAAAATATTATAATGACTGGAAACATCAATCACTTTTGGGGTGCAACCTCCCTGTTATATCTGGTGAATTTCAGCAGTCATCTTTAATCTCTCAAGTAAGATAACGACTTAAAGTCAGAGGAATCTATAACAGCCTTTGACTCTGTTCACTGAATGGCTTTTTAAATGTCAAGGACTTTACCTGACACTTCCAAATTGACCTTTATATCTCAGATGATCTGAGACACTGTCAGAAAAATGAACACACGAACTTAAACTTCAGTCTTGGCAAAGAAGAAAAGGAAAAATTTTTTGAACAAGCAGTGTGAACTGTGGCTTTATAATGCTTAGAAATGTTAAACAATGCGATTAGAAAAAAAGCGTCTGACAGCCTGTTATTTCAGAGTTAACTGGATTGACAACCTGATAATCATTCAATGAAAAGCACCAATTTATTCATGCCGATGGCACACATTGTTTCTTAGAAAATCAGCTTCGGCAACAACAAAATTCATCTTTTTTTCCGAGGGAAGTTGAGACTAGGAATCAAACTTCAAGGCTTTAATATTATTTATCTGTCTATTTATTTATTTACTCAAAATTGTAAGGTCATGTAGTAGCAGGTGAAGTGATCTGCTAAGCTGCAGACATCCTGGGAAATTAAAATTAAAAGGTGAATCAGTGTTGCTGCAAATGTTACCTGTCAAACGCAATGAGCCAGACGACAGGATGGCTTTTTCTTCCAACTCCCTGACATGAACCCTTACTCCTGAGATCACATCCGGCCACACCCCATCGGAAACCCCCACCCTCAACCAGTAGCTCCCTGCTGGAGTGCTCTGTCGGATGGTCAGCACTCCCGAGCTCTGGTTCAAACTAAAATACCTGTGAGAGGAAGAGGAGGGAAGGGAGCCTTTTAGTGAAAGATGACAGAGAAGGTAAATAAAAGACAAGTGGCTGCATTTGTTTCTGTTGCTCTTGGCAGAAAGACAGAGAGCTGGTCAGTGATAATTGGTTTAGGCCAGAAGAAAACTGGATGTGGATTACGAAGAAAAACAAAAACTGACAGCAAGGAAAAGATGAAAGAAGAAAAAGATCTTTGGCTCCTTAAGCTCCTAAAGAGGCTTGATAGTTGTCATGGTAACTGTCAGAATTTGATACATGAATAAAACAAATATCCAGTTGGTATTTCTAATCTGATTATGATAGTTTGAATACTGAATAGCTGCACAAGGTCCCTGATGTTGTTAAAACGTGCTCCAATAGGCTGATTCGTCTCCAGTATGTCATGCAAGTTGATCGAGATTCCTCAGTTTTTCTTGAATTTGATTGTAATTTCCAGAGTGGCAATTACTGATGATGAAAATGATTAGAATCTCAGCGGAAAGTGTGGCATATATACAAGCCCAGGGAATTGCATTTGAGATTAGGAGAAAAACCAGTTAGGCACATTTGAAGACAAGTGATATCATTCACAGAGGCATCTTTGGGGAAATGCCGTCTCATCACTGATTCCACATCCTCTATTGTTCAAATTCTACACTTCGTCAGTAGTTTTGGTGCTTTGAGGCTTTAGGATACCCCTACTCATTTAGAGATCTGGGGGGGTTTTAGAAAAAAAATTTGTTTAACAGGGAGCTCTTACTTGGCCGCACTTGTCTCCAGAGTGTAGGTCTTGTTGTCCCAGTCATCTGGATCTGGGGCATACACCTTCCCTAGTGCTGCACTTGCTATCCTTCCTGTTCAAGGTAAACACACACACACATTGGTTCAGTCAGGACAAAATCTGCTGATGCCAACACTTATCTTTTCATCCCTCTCTTCTCCTTATCTTGCATTCTTGTGTTCTGTTCTACTGATTATGCTCATAACTGTGGAGTCCCAATGCTGGAATGAATAGGCTCTCAGTGCTCCACTTCAGAGCGCGAGGGGCTTAAGGAAGCGAGGCTATCTCAGTATGGATTATGTTATTATCGACCTGCAGTGCCAGAGTACTGCAGCTGAGTAAACAATGGCAGCCTGAATGAGTCACGGTGCTCCTGTTTCCCACAATTACCAAAACTGCCATGTAGTTCTGTGTAGGATCAAAACACTAACAAGCCAAAGAACCTAACCAACCAACCTACCTGGAGGGGGGGCATTAAAAAAAAGACCAAAAGAGAATGATGATCCTTGCAATAAAGTGAAGTTTATAAGGGCTTTAGGAAAACAGCTGGCAAGAATGTGCTTACAGCTTAAGAAAATTTTGATGTCATTACCATAACAAAACAGGAAGAATTGAAGCACAATTATGTATTCCAGACTACCCTGAGCAGTGATAACTTCCCTTCAGTTGTAGTCTTAGTTTCTCCTCAGTCAAGCTCTGCCTGCAGTGCAAAGCTCTGAAAATCGGAGAAAAAGCAAAGAATGAAATGAGGGTAGGCGAGCAACTCACCCTTGCGGGTATGTACATAGACATCTTTTTCTCCTGCCTGGTGGGCATTGTCATTATGATCGCCAATCGTGATGGTGAGAGTGTTTGTTGTCGTAATTGGGGGGACCCCACTGTCAATCATTATCACCGGCAAGTGGAACTCTTTCTGCCTTTCCCTGTCGAATCTCCGCAGGGTGGTGAGCGTGGCAGAGCCGTTCCCGTGGTCCAGTAGGTGGAAATCAGCAGAGTAAACTAAGGGTAGAGAGAGAAAGAAAGGAGGCCCCTGCTCAGGGGAGTCTCTGTCCACAACGTGGAGCAGAGTTGAGCTCCGGTTAAGCCAGACCACTTGAGGTGCTGGACCGTTCTCCCACAGCACAGGTGTGTAGGCTGTCTCCAGCTCTGGCCCGTTATCATTCATGTCGAGCAATGGCAAGTGGACCGTAACATTGCCAGTCAACGCTGGTGTACCACGGTCTGTCGCCATGACAACCAGCTCATAACTTGCCACTGTCTCTCTATCCAGCGGCATGGCGACAGTGACAACGCCGGCACGGCTGACTGAAAAATGCCCGTATGGGTCTGACTGGGGGAGAATGCTGTACAAAACATTCCCATTCAGGCCTGAGTCAGAGTCACTGGCCACAACCTGAATTATACTGGTTCCCACAGCTACATCCTCAGGCAAAGGGGAGAGCAAGTGGGAGCTTGGTGTAAACACAGGAGCATTGTCATTCTCATCCTCCACCAGAATCAGACAGTGGATGATGTTGGCAAAGTCAGAGTCCTCTACCCTGATGCTGAGGTTAAACCGCTGCTCCCCCGGCTGCTCAAAGTCCAGCTTTTTCTTCAGCCTCAGAGTGCCCATCTGCTCCAGTCTGTGACTAACCATGTAGAATCGTTGCTCTGAATCTCCTGCCACCACACTGAACGCCAGCTGTCCGTATGTGCCATCGTCAGGGTCCACAGCACTCAGCTCCAGAAGGGACGCATCCTCACGTGTGCTTTCAGGTACACGAGCGCCACACCAATCCTCTTTAAATTTTGGCACATGGTCATTGATGTCTGTTACAACAATCGTTACAGTTGCTGTACCTGTCATACCTCCGCCATCCCTGGCCTCCACTACCAGGTGGTGTCTGTCAGCAAGCTCTCGGTCCAAACCCTCTGCTGCCACAGATATGGTGCCAGTGCTGGAATCAATAGCGAAAAGGTCAGCCTTATTTGAATTAATTGCATTCTCAGTAATCCGGTAGGTGAGGATGGCGTTTTGACCAACGGCTGCATCGTCAAGATCTACCGCTGTCATCTCCACCACGAATGTTCCAGGAGGAGAATTCTCTGCCACATTACTGAGGCAGTTATCAGGCGCACATGAGAAGGTGGGGGCATTATCATTGATGTCCCACACGTTGATAATAACATCTGTGAAGCCAGTGAGTCCCTCGCCCTCTTCGTCTGTCGCCATGACAACAAAGCGCCAGACAGCACGCTCTTCCCGGTCCATGGTACGCTGAGCATACATCTCCCCTGTGATGTCATTGATCATGAAATACGACTCTGCTCCTTGACCATGAATGGAGTACCGAATGGCATCCTGATCTGCATCTTTGTCCGGGTCAGTGGCCGTCACCTGCAAAGATAAAGACAACTTCCTAAGAAAAGGGACTTTTACACACCCACTCACACACAACTTACTTCTTTCTCTAATCTCTTTTCAACCACCACCCCAGTCCTCTTTGCTTTGGATTGGTTTTAGACAGCTCATTTAGGAGTTTGCACATTTTTCTGACCACCTAAATTAAAGCAGTGAGCTCTGATCAGGCATGTTTCCTGCATTTGGCCGGACAGCCTCACTGTTGAATTCCCCAAACAAAATCCATCACTGCTGTCTCTGTAAATGAACAGAGTTAAAATTCTAATGTTTAGAGCTAGGCTGAAACAGCCGCAGCAGATAAACTGAAATAACATGTCAGGAGAAAAAATGCAATAATTATTTAGTTGCCATATAAACCTCTGACAGCAAAGTTTGGAAGGGTGATGATTTAATAAGGGGGAACTCATTGGACAATTACAGATAAATATGGATTAATGCTTTGGGTTTTTTTTCTACCAGACGTATTGGTCTCTCACCTGTAATACAAACACAGGTGATCCATCAAGTTCCTCTGTGACTGATCCATAGTACTCATTCATGGAGAACACAGGTGCCTCGTCGTTCCTGTTAACCACAGTGACTACAACAGCAGCGTAGTCTTCCCACTTCCCGTCAGAAGCCAGGACCAGTAGCTTGTACCTCTTTTGTTGCTCATAGTCCAGTGGCTGTGCAATAAAGATTGTCCCAACCTCTGGCTCAATGTCAAAAGCACCACCTTTGTTGCCAGATGTTATCTGGTAGCGCAGCTTGGCATTGGCCCCTGTGGCAGGGATCACAAAAAGCATGATTAGAAAGGTATGTAGTTATAACTTAAGAGGTATTTGCATCTATAGCTGGTTGCTTTCTCTTTTTTACTTTATGTTATTGCACTCTTGCAACAGCAGAAGGGTAAAACCACAAGAGTATTACACCTCATTTTATCCAAGACTTGAAGATTAGTATATTTTCATGTAAATCTTTCTTGTTTTGATTACTTAATTAAATGGAAACTTTGTTCTTTGTCTCCTCGACTTTAATCAGATACTAATTAAAAAAAAGAAAGTGAGTGCAGAAAAAAGTAATGAGAGTGGAAGGCAGTATAATGCACCCCAATAGTGCCCTCTGGGGAATGATTTTAAAGCTGGGGTGAGGTTGGGGGATGTAGTTTAGTAAAGGGGGAAGTCAATATCTGAACTTATCCACTGTGTTTTCATCAATCTGATTGGAATAGATGAGATAATCTTCTGGAACATACAGTCTTTGCTTTCAATCATTCCATTGGGTTAAAAAAGCTAAAATCCCATGTAAATACACTAATCTGCTCTATTAACACAGCCCTAACTGACAAAATGCTTCCTGTCTCCCACAGGGCTCTGGCAGGCTTACAGCAGTCAGACCCAGGGTGCAGTCTTTAAACAAGACAGATTGAGCATGGTCTCTAATGCACAAGTGCAACAGCATTGTAACTCTAATATTGGGGGTTGGTTTTCTCTACAGCTGTTCATCATTAGTACTGCAGCCCAGTCTAACCAGCACCCCCGCTCTCCATAAATACTTGATTAACGGACCTAAACATTCCCAATAAAAGGATCTTAGGCTACTGCTGAAAAGAGGATGAGCAACTGCTTTATTGCTTAAATCCTGCCCACCTACTGTGTGGGAGCATGTCACTCTTTTTGGAACAAATGTGCTACCAAGCACTTAAATGACTACTAAATCTAGAACACTGCTTGATTGCAACAACATAATTTTTGCAGAGCTCAGGCCAGATTGAAAAAGTCTGCCCCCAGGGGGACTTTAGGCATACTGCTACAAATTCATGCAATTTGAAAAAAAAAAAGAAATAAGAAGGGTGTCTCTTTGGCACACAGCTTAATTAAAAACTGACTGATAGAGAGCCAAAAGAATTTTGTTATTGGCAGACCAAGAGTGTGGATAAGGAAAAAGAAATCCACAAACCTCTGTAAAGTTTCACAAAAACTTTAATGTATGTTCTGGTTGGCTAGCTTCTTTAACCTTTAGATCTAAGAAATGGCATCAGTAAAATCTCCTTGTAGCCACGCCAGTCTGTGGCTTCATCAAACATACCTTCATCCTCGTCATTAGCACTAACAGTGACAACAGCCAGGCCCACATCTGCATTCTCATCGACACCAACTTCATACAGCCGCTGAGCAAAGACAGGCTTGTTGTCGTTGACGTCGCTGATGAAAACCCTCACATACGCTGTGTCTGCAAGAATGAGAATGGCAAGAAGATTAAACAGCACTCACACTAGCACATACACACCCACAACGCAACTAGCAACACACAGCATGTGTTATTCTCATCACATCTCTTTATTAATTCTACTTTTCATTGTCTTTGTTTAGATGGAAAGAGGCATTTTACTTAACACAATTTACCAATGACATAAAAATCAGACTGAATGTTATTTGCAAAGTGCATTTTACATATATTATTCATCTACTGCTTCACCAGCGCTGACAATAACCTCTCCACCAGCTACTGTTTTGCTGTGAGTAGATACAGAAACTCTCTTCTGAAAAGGTTAAATACTCAGAAAATGACAAATGTTTTTGTCTTATCTGTTCCCTCCTCATTACACTGTTTTTTCTTTAGCTAGAAAGAGTAAATTATCTGCTCAGGAAGAACATTGTGACATGTTAATTTGGAAATACATTCAGAAATGATGATAGTGGAATGTGGCTTTATTTCCTTGGCTTATTTATTTATTTTTTTACAATTCCCTTCTTTTTGTGCATCGCAGAGGTGTAAGAGAGGCAGGTAATGTTTGCAGTGCAGATGAGCCCTTCTGGATGTGGCAGATATGTAGACACGGCTAAGGCTCATTGGAAGTGCTAAGCAGACCTGGCAACCCTGGAGAGAGGGCTTTGCTGCTCCAAAACATCACCCGCTACCCATAATGCCAGCTTTACAAATACATACAAAAGACCCACTTCTGAACCCAAATGTCATATTACATCACTGTAGATACAGAATAAATTTTTTTTCCAGATGCTAAATTGTCACATACAGAGCACGATAAACAAACAAACAAACAAACAAACAAACTGTACAAGTGAAATATTGAACAGTGACAATTAAAACCAATACAAAAGGAGGTTTGGGACAAAAATAAGAGAATACCAGTAAATCTCTGAGCTGTTTTCACATGGAAGGGTGTTAGGCTGTCTGGTCACGGCTGTGGAATAAATCAAATTAAGATTCCCTTTTTTTAAGTCAATCCCAAGGTGTGACTGTAAACCAATGCAGTCTGTTTCAAAGACAGTGCACAGAGGTTTCTCCCTTCATAGTTTAGAGCTGTAGATATTCAGAATTGCCCTTTAGGCTTACACGGAAAAAGCAATGCAGTTTGTTCTATTAAAAAACCCTTATTTAAAGGCAGGAGGTCACTAAAGTCAACGCTGGTTCAACAAAAAAAAAAAAATAAGAATCCATTAATTTGAGAAACACTAACACGCACATGCACTTGTAATCTCTTACTGAGAGTGAAATGAAAGGGCTAACAATATGATGCTATGTTATGAAGAAAAAGCCAGCAGTTTATTAGCAACAACAACTAAACAGCAAACTGACTTTTTCCAAAGTGGAAAACTCACCTACTAGTAAAGCTTAGCAATCGCTAACATTTTACATAAATTTTCAGTCTTGTTTTTGGCAGCTAAACTGCTACAGCCCAGCTAGCTGCTTCTAACAGCTTCCTGCCTGCCTGTCTGCCACGATAACCCAAATTTCATACACAGCACAGACACAAGAATAGTTCCAGTCTACCTTATTGGATTTTAAACCGTCTGTTCCACATTTCTATGAAGCAGAAGTCAAGTCTACTTTATCAGGAGCATCAATGTACCCGCTACATATAGAAACTCCTGAAAAAAGTTTTAAACTACACTCGTCTGTTGTTGTCGATCTGATTCAGCATGGCTTGTGACTTCCCCTGTCTGTGTTCAAACTCATTAGTGTGAGTTATTGTCAAAGAAAGAGAAACAACCCGCAACACTCTTCTGGTTTGAAATCTGTTCCTAGACAGCACATAAGTAGACCAAATGAGCAGCTGAAAGTGGTTTCCTGTTTTATGAAAGGGAAGCATAGGCCAATCATTTACATAATGACCTCATAAAGCTTGCAGTCCGTGTTAAGGATGTGAACTTACATGTTGAAAAACAAACCCATGGTGTGTTATAGTGAGGCCAACTTAGATGTTGCAAATAAAAAGTCAGTCCAGAGTTCCTTTCCCCATTTCTCATTCAGCCATCCAAAATCTGTCCATTCATCCACCCTCACCTGTGTTAGGTTGTTTGTTTTTACCAGGCCGTGCTGACTCTTGGCCATCCTCTGATTGAACTTCCAGCAAGTACGAGCTACGGGCCTCACGGTCAAACACAGCCTCTGTGTAGATGATTCCATGATTTGGATCAATACGAAACAAACGGTGGTCCCCACTGCTGTCATTAAGCAGAGAGTAAGTGATCTGTGAAGCACAGGTGATTTGGAAAGTGTAAGCTATCTCATACTTTCAGGCAGTATGTAGAAAAATGAGAAATTAAAAGAGCTGTATCTGAAAATGGCCAGGAGGTCTCCATCATTTTTCCTGAGTCTGTCTCCTTATCAAACCCTATTCATACAGTCTGTTCCACCAACATTGTCACACTGATTCTGACAGCTGATAACAGCAACTCTCGACACAGCTTCTTCAATACTTTGACAACAGTGGAACAAAAGCTTCCACACTGGAGGGAGTGGAGAGTGATGTTACATAAAGCTCTGTCTGGAGCGACATGGATGGTTTAGCAAGGAAACAGCCCTCAGTGGATTTAGCTGAAGAGATTTTTGTTAAAGCTTCTCATTTCTTGTTCTTCCACAACATGAACACAAACAGATCTCCACAAACCTTGCCGTTAAGACCCAGGTCTTTGTCGTGGGCAGACACTTGGAGAACCGAAGTCCCAATCTGGGCTCCTTCTGTTACCGAAGCCTCGTAGATGGAGGATGTGAAGAATGGCACGTTGTCATTGACATCTTTGAATAGAATATATTTATTTGCAAAATTATTATTTCATTTCCTAACAGTGCCTTTGTAATAAATTGTCAAGTTTTCTAAATTCCAGCCTTTGTAATCATGCAAGACATGAGTCATACAGTGTGGCTGGCGACATCCTAACATGTAGATTAATGAGACAGAATATGTAACAAACAGCCACATGATAATAAGGTTGTCAAGTGTTTAAGTGATGCTTTTAGGAAGACTGATGTTTCTGTCACACCAGGGACAAATAGGTTTTAGTGCTGAAAATGCATTGCAAAAACACAATGATGGGTTGTAAGCTTTCAAAGGAATAAATGTGGTAATACCTGTAATATTAACATAAACTCTTGTGAAAGCAGCAAGAGGCACTGCGGCCACATTCTGTGCCCGGACCTGGAGAGAGAAAAAGGAAGTGGTCTCATAGTCCAGTGGCTCTGACACCAGAATGGACGCCGTGCCATCTTCCCGGTTGGGGGAGAGGTAGAAACGAACTGGCATGTTGGTTTCAGGTACCATCCCATCCTCAAGGTTGTAGGTCACTCTTGGGTCGCCCAGCTGAGAGGTTGCCTTGATGGTCTGAAAAAATACAAAAGCTGATCAAAACTTTTCTTGGCCGGAGTCTCAGCTTTAAAATTAGGCAAGAACGCTGCATACTGGCCAAAACAAATCTGAGTTGAG
>JBAMHW010000010.1:30967283-30985033 GCA_037177495.1 Rhadinocentrus ornatus | reverse complement strand
CTTTTCATGCTGTTTTGCAGGAGTTTTGACTGTTACTGTGAAATTTATGGGGTAACCGGCAGCATATCAAATGGACACACACAAAATTGCTATTGATTTTCCCTGCAAGAAAGCAAATAAGCGTAGTTTCCCAACTAATTCTTTAAATGCTGTGTGTGAGGCTGCAGTGTTGACATCTTCAATTTTTCCACTTTTCTTGCACCTTGAAAGTAAGCAAAGCTTTGCCAGAAACCTTCACTTTGCAATTTCACAGCTGCAACAAGAATCCATGAGGTCAGCATGTCCAGCCAAGAAATAATGAGAGCATTTAACTTCTCATAAAGTCACAGTTAGACTTTTATTTATTATTTATTTTAAAAAAAAGAAACAAAGTATAGTGTAACAGTAGAGGCGCATGTACGTGTGCTTATTTAAGTTTGAAGAGAGCCATACTTCTTGCCCCTGCCTCTGGTCTTACGCCAGCCATGTTAATCGTTCCTTGGCTACTGGTTCATGCCCAAGTGAGCTGCAAAAGACGATTATCATTCTGGGCTTAAAGGAATAGTTTGCATTTTGGGAAATGTGCTTATTCGCTTTCTTGCCGAGAGTCAGATGATACCGCTCTCATGTCTGTGTGAGTTAGAGCTTGGAGGTGATTAGTTTAGCTTTGCATAAAAGCTGGTAACAGAGTTAATCTGGCAAAACAAATGATATACAATTTGTTAATTAGTGCGTTTCAGGACTGCTGTCAGGCAGGTTTCTTTAACTTTGGACAAAGCCAGTTTAACTGTTTTCCTGTCTTTTTGTTGAGCTGAACACACTAACTGCAGGCTGCGGCTTCACAATTTACAGACTTGGAGTAGTATCAGTCTCTACATCCAAAGGAAATACAGGAATAAGCCTATTCCCAAATTTCCAGACTGTCTCTTTGAGGTCGCTCAGGTAACATTCCTTAAAACGTCACAGGCTACAAGAACTGGGTCAGGATGCATTTATGGTTGAAAGTCTGAAAAAAGCAACGTTTCTGTCAAGTTTAGATTATTATAATTATGATGATTGATTACCTGAGCAAGAGCTACAGCAGGATGAAAGTCAAACTTATTGTCTAAATCCTGAAACAACCCTTTATCTTAAAGTGACTCCCCTTGTGACGACCTTGAAAAAAGTGATTTTGCTGTCTGATTGATAGGTACATATTTTCACATCAAAGACATTTTAATGAATTAAATTAGCCGTTAGACATGAAACTTGCTTGGCACGTGCAATTTAAAGTCAGCTTTCTCCTACAGCATCAAACTAGAACACGTTTACAGATTTTCCAGTGCTGACAAGCTCTCAGAGGTGTGTTCTGCACATAAAGAGTACACTGTCCCATGCTCTGCACTTATCCAAGACAGCAGGTAAACATTTATAGCAAGAGGAAAAAACATGACAGCATGTGTCCTGATAAAAACAATTAGCACTTAAATTTACATGCATCATACCACTATGGGTGTGTCCCTGGCAGTGTTCTCAGGTATGACCACGTTGTAGCTGTCTTTTTCCCACTGTGGAGGCTGGTTCTTTACATTAGTGATGGTGACTGCCAACTCCACAGAAGTGCTGCGGTTTCCTCCATCCGTTGCTATAATTTCCCTCGTAATATAGGTCCTCTGTGAAAAAACAGTAACAATTCAGCTGGTAAAAGAATTGTAATATTAAAGATCAATGAAATCTACACGTTCTTATGCCTTTTTCCGCTTCCATTCAGTGGTTTTGTGCAGTTTTTCTTAAAGGTGTTTATAGTTATAAAATGCACACAATCAACAACAAAGAGTGTTAGTCTCTCCCACGACACACTGCTCCAGAACACCTGGTTTGTGGTCCACATTTCTTTTCCTAGACTCCTGGCTGGTTTGGAACAACTAAAGAAAAAACAACATATGAGCAGTCTCACACATTCTGCTATTTTTAACCAATAACAGTGTAGTAAGTTATCAACACTGCAGCAGTGGCTCTGTGGAAACTGTCAGATGATGGTGGTGAGGATGCAGATGTGTAAACAGGTAAGTGCAAAAGATACGGTTAATAGTCAAATCACCTTCAGTTGATCGGTGCACACAAATGTGCTAAACAAAGTCCGCTGAGGAAAATAATTTAATTAGGCTAAAAATAATAAAATCTGTAAAAACTATTTATTCAGACTGTTCAAAGGTTAATAAATTTGTTTTATTGTGGTGTAATTAAATAGATATTGTTCAAAGAGGGTAAATTTGACTATGGACTGTATTTTTTTACACTGGACAATTTATACAGAGGTCATTGGAGTATCTAAAACTGTGTGATTAAGAGAAAGTAATTGGATATTTTAAAAATATACTTAATCCATTTCCACTGTGATATAGCCCTACGACAGAATATTAGGGGCCACACTAAGAAAAATATTTTTTTAACATACTTTGAGAATAAAGTTGTAATTTTATGATAAAAAGTCATAATATTTCAAGAAAAATGCTACTAAGAAAAAGTACTCGAAAAACTAATAATATTACAGTAACAAAGTAATAATTTTACAAGAATAGTTGTAATATTTTTAACCAGTTTTAGAAAAATGAAAGTTGTTAACATGAGGGTCATGGAGCATATTGTAAAGTTGTGCCTCAGCATAGGTTTCACAAACCAGGACTACTTTAATTTTTTGGCACATCAGCACCATGTTTATTCATTAGCAGTTCTCAGGACTTAGAAATAAATCTGCAAGCAAATCTATTCCAACATTCCAACAATACATTCTTGAAAATTTATTCCAAGGAAGAAGGAGGCAGAAAATCTCTGCCTCTATGGAGGAGGAAATGGCTGAAACTGGTACAATTACAGCTTTTTTCCTCATAAAAATTCTCATAATATTACAGCTTTATCTAGTAAAATTACGACACGTACAACTTTTTTTTCTTAATAGCATGACTTTCTTCTTGTAAAATGACTACTTTTTTTCCTCATAGGATTACAACCTTTTTTTTTTTATCAAAATATTACAACTTTTTTCAAGTAAAATGACAACTTTACTCTCGTAAAATTATGGCCATTTATTCTCAAAAACTGTGAAAAAAATACTTCATAATATGCCATCGTAATATCCAGCTACTCTTTAAATAAAACATACATACATGTTTTGTTTTTATTAGCTTGGGAACCCCCAAGTTTGATCTACATAATACCATCAATGCAAATAGTAACTTTAGCATTTTACTGCAAAGGTGCAGCTAAACAGAGATCTACCTTAGTTTCAAAATTAAATGAGCTATTACTGGATTAATAGCTTAAAACTAGTGAAGAAAAAGTGTAATCTGAACTATCCAATGTGGACCAAGCAGCTGCAGATTATTATTTTTTTTTTTTAACTCAACCAGAACATATCCATAAAGTACAGTCACTGCAACCTTTTCAATCCCCCCACTTAATTCTCTGTGGAGCTGTACTCTACAATGTTTTGACACTTAGGCTGTGGCTGCATAGAGTAGAACATAAAAATACCTGCCTTTGTTCAGTAGCCTTTCTCCCCCATATCCCACGGAAAACACAACTGTGACACTGCGAAGCCGGAAATTATGCTGCAAATTTCGCTTATAAATGCAACATTAAAAACTGGACCTTAATGCTGAATAGATTTCAAAATAGAGCATTGTATTGGACCATCTGAGACATTTAACATTTAATGAGGTGCTTTTATGATTATAGAAACAACACGAAGACTGTGGGATGATTTAAATGGCTTCTGAAACCATGCTAAAATATGCAGCAGCTTTGGCCTGTGAGGTTTTGGGCTTCACACTTTAAATTTTGCATGAAGTTGGTGGTGAAGACATGAAGTCAATATCACCCAAGACTTCCGACACCAGGGTGCTAAAAATTGTGCTAAATAATAAACAGCCCTACGATGTTGTAGTAAATGTCTAACCAAAGAACAACTCATTTTTTGATTGCTAAAGAAAAACAGGAGTGCTGAAAGTACAGAATGTCAACAACGTACATATAAAAAATGTAAAAAGCGAGTTGCATCACTGACCCTAACAAACTAAATTACTCGAAGTACATCAGTTGGCAGACATACAGAAGTGAGGAAGGGAGGCTTGTTAGTCTTCACAGCTAGTTTTATCTGAAGATAATTCTTTAGCCCTGCGATGGACTGCAACCTGTCCAGGGTGTACCCTGCCTCTTACCCAGTAGCCGCTGGGATAGGCTCAAGCCCCCCATAACCCTACTGTGGAATAAATGGGTATAGAAAATGGATGGATTTATTTAAGAATTTATTTAATTATTTATGCCTTCATTTAAAAATGAACTATTGAATTGAACTTTAGGGGAATTATATTTCTTTACATCTTGAGTGGATAACTTACATAGTGTTTTAGTTTTTCCACAAGTTTTCAAGCATAATCTTCAAAAAGAATCGCAGATAACAGCCTCAAAGTTTCATCCTAAGTCCCACAATGCTGTCAGTTTCCTTATCAAGGTCTCAGATGATAAATGATGATAAAAAAGCCTTGAATTTAGTACATCAAAGCCAGAGAAATTACAATGGACAGGGTTGCTGAGAGAGTTAATTAGTTTATTTAAAAAAATCCTACAATCCCTTCCAATGGCCGTGTAGCACAGACAAGTGGATCTTTAAGCTTTAAAATAGTCTTTTATAACTGAGTATTGCACGATAGTCATCAAATATGACCACAGAAATCTCAGCTTGTTAAAATGTGTTTTAAATAATTGGTTTAGCCTGAATTAGTTGCCTCCGTCTTCACATGCGGCACCTCTGGGAGCAGACATACCCCAGAATGGTAGTTGCAGACAGAAACACTTTGATGTGGCTCGTTCATTAACTTTGTTGACACAGACCCACAGGCCACAGTCTGATAAAAGCTCTGTGTGTGTGTGTGTGTGTTGCCTGACAGAGAGACTTCTAATAATTGCAGACTAACCTGAGATATGGGCTGGTTCACGTAGACCCATCCAGTGACTGGGTTAACCTGCAGATACTCGGGCTGTTCCAGCGACATGGAGTAAGTGATGGCTGCATTAGTGCCGAAGTCATCATCATGAGCTGCCACACGCAAGAAACTAGTGCCAACCAAGGTGTCCTCTCTCAAGAAGTCTACATAGAAAAGAAAAAAAATATATGTGTGCTCAGTTGCACAATAAACTCTGGAGCTAAACTTCCTGAAATGCTTTGTTTATAACTCAGGATTTTCTTACTTTTCTTATCTACAACAGCTGTACCAAAAATCAGTTTGGCCGTTGTCTCATGAATCTCATCAAATCTCAAAGACACATATTTTATTTATTACAGGATGCAGGAAACATTTCAAATGCTGAAGTGAGAGATTTTATTATTTCATGATGCTTTAAAACTTGTATAACTTTTCAGCCTTGATTGTTCTTTTCCAGATGTGCAAGTTGCCTGTTCTGAAGGCAGTAATGCACCTCCGTTCCATTAAAGATGCAGGCATTGGAAGTGAGTGTTGATAACAAGCTGACGGATTGTGCCTATTGCAGTGTTGCTTAAGATCCCGAAGCCATGACCTGCAAGCACAGATTTGTCTCTAAAAGTTTTGATATTATGTACTTTGATGACAGAATTCAAAGTCTTCACATTTTTATGTGAAATTGCTCCACAATTTGTGCTCAGAGACTCTTCCTCTTTAAGGTGCTCTTTTTTAAGCTCATCACTTTATCGACCTGTTGTCATTAAAGGTCCCATATTATGCAAAATTCACTTTCTAACAGTCACATGTGTCTTCATAGCTTGTATATGAGGCCCAAAAATGAGAAAATTCTGTTTCCTCTCTCACGTGCTTGCTCCACTTATTAGCAAATGTGTGCTCAAACGGGGGAATCTGAGATCTTTGCTTTGTGACTTCACAAAGGGAAAAAAACACTCCCTCAGGTAGTTGATACTGTCATTGACCTTCCCCCTGGCTAGCTGAGCCTGGCCTCCAAAATCACAGAGCAGGCGCCGGCAAAAGCCGGATCCTCTTACAGGGTGGGGGGGTGGACAGGCAACACCTATGAACATTTAAAGGTTTAGACACAGAAACAGCCCGTTCTCATTAGAGCTCACAAGAGCCACTTTTGGAATGGCTAAAATTAAGGACCAAGGCTGCATTTGGGGTGATACACTTTGAAAACAACGTTGTTGAACCTCTGACACAGATGGAATTTTTGAAAAAATGTAGAATATGGGACCTTTAAATCTAATTAGTTGCAACATGTTTCTTTAGTTGTTTATGTTCACCACTGCCACTAAATTTTGTTAGACCATCCCAATGTTTTTCCAAAATATGTTGCTCAATCAAATTCAACAAGGACTAAAATGTCACGTGTTAAACATTTGGTGGTTTTTATGCTCCATTGTAAATAATTTGGTTAATGAGATTTGCAAATCATTGTATTTTATTTTTGTTTACTTCACACGTTGCCAGCTATTTTGGATTTGGGGTAGCGCATCAAAACTGAACGCATTTGCATTATACCTGTTAACACATCTTAAACATCCAGGGAGGGCAATGGGTAGTCTAAAAGAGCAAAAATATTTAGCTTAAGCTTTATTTTAAACAAGACGTGAAAAGAGGGGTTTTAGCAATGTACAGCATGCAAAAAATTAAGTTTTCTTTAATAAGTAAGGCATGTAAACCCTCAAGCAGACCTCCAAAATGAAATTAAGGACAGGAAAACTAGCATAATGCAGGCTCTTTTACTCAAATTACTCTGTCAATCAAATTACAAAGCAGGTTACATAACCATCTTATACTTACTCTGTTTATGTCTACATTCAGTTTCCTGCCTTAGTTTTACGACTCATATTCTGTTAGGATACTGGCATGATTTATGGATGTCCAACACTTACATTCATAGCGCAAATTCTCAAATTTGGGGCTGTTATCATTCTGATCCAGTATCTGGATGGTGAGCTGACAGATGCCGATGAGCGGCTCCTCAGCCCAATCAGTGGCCGTTACTGTAATTGAGTACTCTCTCTGCCGCTCCCTGTCGAAGCGCCTCGCTGTCACAATCGCTCCTGCAAAATCAGAACCATAATCAGCCCGTACACAAACCCTGCCAAACACACACATGATTGCACATAAATTCATTCGTCCAATTAGCACTTTTCCTATTCCCCCAACTGAGTCCATTCATCCATCAATCCATAAATCAAGACAAGTAAACAATTATGAATTTATTCTGAGTAAATTGTGCATTCCTTTCAAGTACAGTGACTTTGTTATTAAATCTGGAGTGAAGAAGATTGAATGCAAGCTTAGAGGAAAAATGACATGTTGACTCCACTTCAGAACAGCTTTTCTACTTGCCTTCTCTTTATTTTATTTATTTATTTTTAAATACGGAATAGACACATAAAGCTTTTAAGATTTAGTAAAATGTTCCTCAACATTCAAATTTTGGTGTTGACTGACATTCTTGGGAATAGCAGGTTTGATAATAAGTCACTTTCGTCCAAATTCCATTTCTTGGTGTTACCTCTTCCCCTTAATTTCAAGTGTCTGCTTGCCTTTGGAAGAAAGTTATTGGGTTTAATTACTGAAGTATCCCCTTATGTAATGACAAATTCTCTGAAAAAGCCAATATATTGGTTGCCAGTGATTCATCTTACATAAACAAATACAAAATAAAGAGGAGCTTAAGTGATTGTTTAATTAATTTCTACACCAAAATTAGCATGGACATAATTTATCAAATGTGGGAACACCCGCTACACGTCAAAGCTAAATAACATCCTGTAACTAAGACTGTTTTTGAGCTAAAGACATGCTTTTGCAGTTGTCTACAGTATTTTGAAAAAGACCACAAAACCATCTTCAATTCCCCAAAATTCTGCTGGATCAGTTGTGATATGTATGATAAATTGCAAAATAAAAAATTTGTAGTTAGCCAATGCTGGTTAGCGTGTGGTAGCAACAGCTTTTGTTCCTGTTAAATTAACATGTGCAAGTTATACATGTTGTCTGTGTCATTTTATGGAATTATGTGGAAGTTTGTCAGGAAGCTATTTGTGTGAGCGTGGAAAACCGAGGGATATACGGCTAATTGATAGGGGTAAGGGGTGAAATGGGATTGGGAATTTATCTCATGTCTATCTATGCATACTCTCCTCTCATCTCACACTTCGTTTTAAAATGAGCATTAAAGATGTCACTTACTATTAAACTACGCATTGTCTATCAATAAGATAGCCTGTCTTCCACGTATAATTGAGACCAATTTTGCCCCTGACAATCTACGACTGCTCTACCTGTGTCTGGATGGATTCTGAATGCAGGCATGGCGCTGTCTCTATGCATTAAGCCATATTTGACTTTTCCATTTGCTCCCTCATCTGCATCCACTGCAAGCACTTGCAACACAAAAGTCCCTGTTGGCTGGTTCTCCAGTACTGAAGCTTGTTCACGATATTGCTGGCACTGAGATAAAGACAGGGGAAGGGTAATAAAGAAGGAGAGACAAATAAACACATGACTATACATATATTGTCAGAATATGTTAAAATAATGAGAATGCAGGGATCAAAGAAAATAAACTCATTATGTGGAAGGTCAGGACACACTGCACAGGGAGGTTCTTGTGCATCAGCACAATGCAGCAGTTACAAACTCAGTCGCCCTCATCAATGGATATGAAAATACTTGAACTGGTTTCTTTTGAAGAGCCAACAGCAAAAAGCTTAGTCTTAGAAGCAAATTCAATCCATCCCCCCTAATGAACATATGCCCTAGATTAAAAGTAACCCTCTGGAGTCTGTCTTTTTTGTAATCAGATATGAATGCAAGCTACTCCTTCAACAGAATGACCATGAATAAAAGAAAAACAATCAGAAAGGAGGGACAGGAGTGAAGAAGGGGGATGAAGACGGATCAAAGGATGTGAGCCGCAGGAGTAATGCAAGAGTTCACGGAACGTGATGGTATAGATAGCACGACTTGCAGGTAACTGGCCATAGAAATCACATCACATAAAACATAAGGTCAGTCCATGTGGTTCTGAAACATAATTTCCTATTTACACATATCAAGTAGCCAGAAGTTTCCAGTCTGCCCAAAAGACCTGAGGAGCTCTAGAGAAGTGTTTCCTGCTGAAGTTCAAGTCATACCTAATTAAGGAGGAAGTTAATTAAACAGGTGTACAATATTGTGATGATATTGCACATTTTCCCATAAATTAATTGAAATCCCAACAGAATGCCTAAAGATAGAGTGGGTGTGCAGGCTAATCGTAACCCATGGGAAAACAAAATGGAGAAAGACAGAGGCCAGGGAAATTCTGAAGGAAAATAACAGAGCAGAAGAAATAAGGGAGGAAGGATATAAAAAAGGAATAGCTTGAGTTCATTGAGAAGATAAGATTGACCGGCAGATGAGGGGAAACAGGACAAAAACAAGAACATATCCAGTCACCAGAGTGAAACACTCTTCTTCTCTGTTTCTTTAAATCACAGAAACAAACAAAAATCTCCAAGTTTTCAGCAAATTCTCCGGCAGCATGCACAAGCATGTTGCTAATTATTCAAGTTTAGGAAAAGATCATAGCTTTGCATTGCCAAAAGAAGCCTTTACCTTGCTGCTTGCTCTGCAGACTTTCGAGATTTAAACTGAATCATATCTACACCCAGGTCAGGTTTTCAGAATTCTCAGATATGTAACTCAAATCAAAGCCTAATACTGTGCGTCACTCTTCTTATTTGCAGGAATTCAAGATGCAGATTTGCCATAAGGACGAGTTGACAGTGTAATTGTGGATGCTCTGTCAAGACCATCCTAAATTTTTCATTAAATTAAGCATAATAAACTTTACAACACACTAAAGACAGAGGTGGATTTGAAATTTAATCAATATTTGTTACTTAACAAATGGCTTAAACCTTGCGGTCTAGATGAACCATGGTTAGATGTAGAGCAAGCATTGTGTGAGGATCTAGTTGTCTCTGACCTGCCATCAGCTCAGTCATTAAACCACATAAATGTTTTAAAAGCATTATCATCAGTTCCTCTTTAATGGCTTGGTGGGAATTTCTAAAAAATAACCAAGTCTTCACTTTTCCCAAGTAAGCTTCCACCCATCTGGAACAACCCTGACATCCTGCAAAACAAAAATTCAGTTCACTCAATGGAAAAAATGAAAGAATAAAACAGAACATATACAGAAAATGGAAATAATGTTCTCACGTTACAATATGGAATCAGCAGCACAAAACTTTTAGAATACCTCCAGCTTAAATCTATTATATGTAAAAAAATATATACCATTAACCAATTAAACTTGCAGTTACAGTACCTATCAGGGTGGCAGAATTCTTGAATCTCAATGCCTCAAAACTATCATAAAAATATATGGGTTATTATCTAAGAATGAAGATTCTTCTGGGTCCTTGGGCCCTGCGCTCTGGCCGCCCTAGATGGTTGGCGGGATCGGCAGCTGCTAGGCGGTGGCCTGTACCCGTGACTGCGAGGGATGCTCTGCCTGGGACCTTCCTTTGCTGCCCTCTGGGTGGGTCTGGGGTGGTCTTCGTAGTGGGGTGGCTTGTGTTTGTGCTCCAGGATTGCTGCAGATCGCCCAGGTCTCTGGGCCACCCTAGTCTGCCTCTTACTTTTGTACTTATTTTTTTTTCTACTTTCCTTTTTTCTTTCTCTTCACTATTCTCCATTTCTTCTGTCCCCTTCTGTCAGGTCCAGCAAGATTACATACATTTCATAATTCCAAATAAATAAATAAGATTAAAATAAACAAATAAATCAGATTATCAAGAGCAGCCTTATACCTATAAAGTTCTCCTTGGCAAAGCAAATTGCTTCGGCAAAACACAGCAGCCAGACTATCGTTCTATCGTTCTGCTGCTACCATGCTCTGCAGGACACGTTAAAAAAACAAAAAGAACAAAACAAGAATTAAACATATAGGAGGATGCTTAATTCTTGGGTAAGGAGGGGGTTCTAATGATTGTTGTTGTGTGAAGTTACATGATTGTGAAATAATATGCACATTCCAGTGTGCAGGTGTCAGGCTGCCATTAGTGCAAAGACTAGCAGCTTCATGAGGACGGGCTTTTGGAGGACAGCCCAAAAATAAAGACCCAAGATGAGCCAGACGACTCAGTCATCTCCTCTCATTAAAATTGTTATTTTTACTATACATGAGACCTGATGTAATTTCAATCACTAATAATAAGAGTTTCCTGTCTTTACTTTTCATTCTCTTTGTCTTTTGTTTTTGTTTTTTGAGTGTAAGCGATTGTACTACCTTTTATTTTGAATTAAATAGGTATCTGGTTCATGCTTGTGATATTCTCTGTAAATGAAGGATGTTAGCTTTACAATGTCTCTGCAGGTGCTTTTTATGTCGTTTCTTTGCCAACCTCAGACAATACACAACATGAATAAAACACAAAATTAATAAGTCTTGCAAGTCATACTCTCTTCTTGAAGAGGTAAAGAGCTTGTAGCTGATTAATATAATATAGCACACAGACTAAAAACAACAGAAGAATAACTATCCAGTTTTATCCAATTTTTAAAAAATCTATGTGGATTTTCTGCTGGTTGCTTGGCAACTTGTCTTGTAAAAAGCTACAGAACCCAGTCATTATTGTAGTTATTACAGCAAGTAATATACTAAGTAAAGTACCCATTTTTCTTCAGAAAAGGCTCTTTACCTCCTCAAATATAGGCTTGTTGTTGTTGACATCATCAACTCCAACGATGACCCTGGCGGTGGAGGAGAGAGAGTGCGGCCCGCCTGATGCATTGTCATCTGTGGCTGTTACATTCAGGACATACTCCAAACCTTGAAGTTTGGGCAAAGGATTGGAGCGGAGACGAATCAACCCTACAGAGAGCAAAGACCCATTAAAATACGCATTATAAAGTATGGTGCATCCTCACAGAGCATGTACATCCACTCCATTAGTCATTAAGCAGGATGTTATTGCCACAGTGGCCTTGCATAGAAAGGGATGTGCTATCAATAAAACGCAGCTGAAAATTCATACTGCATGCTGTTGTTCTAGAAGTCTTGAGTGAGATAGCAAGGGATAGAAATTCACCTCTACAAAAGTCCACAGAAAAGTAAAAGTTAATGTGCAGACTAAATCCAAAAACCAATTTCACAGTTGTGATTTTTTCACATATCTGATCTTATAATTGCACAGTTTCCTCTAAAGATGCCCATCTAGCTCAAGCACCTGAATGAAAGCATGAGGTAGTAAAGAGACTGGTTAGAAGTTAACCTTGCTCAGCAGATGCCTATTAGCTGTTCCTTTCCCTTTCTTTGTCTGCTTTCATGTAACAGTCAAGATAAAAGGTCAGATAAAAGCATAAAGCATCTGAGTCAACATCTTTCTCGTCAACAGCAACACAAAAACATCAGAGGTTGCAGGACGAGCAAGCAGCCTGTGATGTGGGGAAGAGCCATTGAAGTGATAGCATGGGAAGTTTTTTTTTTTGTTGGGTTTCTATTCATCTTTTTCAATGCACTTGATTAAAGACAACACGACATGCTGATACACAGAGAAGAGTGCCTAAATCTTCCTTCTCCCCATGTTACCAGTGATTCCGGCTGTCTGCTGAGAAGAGAACAACCCGAGCTCCTAATGACAATGCATGGCATCAAAAGGACTGCAACATACATTAAAATAGGTAAAATGGAAGATGTAGAGAATATTTCTCTTGTTTCTTTGTTTGCATGCATAGCATTTACATTTATATTTTTTTATATTTCAACCTTAACATTTTCTCTGAGAATCGAGCCAAAGGATGGAAAGGAGTATAAAGAGATGACAAAAGAAAAAGGATCTGGTGGAGCACAGCCCGAAGATTGTGAGCTATGATAGAGCAGTTGTTGTGAAATTGAATTGAAAGGGTTGGGTGACAAATGTCACAGCGATTGCCACTGGTTTCGGATCAAAGGGTAAATAAAAAAGATAAACTGTGCAGTCGCCAATGCTAGAAAGCTGAGAAACATGTGGAACATTCCTCTCTCCACCTGCTAAAACAGAAAAAGGCAAGTGTGGAAATTTCCTAAACAGCGCTGTAGATTATATTTATAACCACATTAATAAAAAGAGCAGAAATTTTATAGAAATTAAAGCTTTTATTATCAACTTTCATTTTCTTCCCACATTGACTTTGAAAGTAGATAGTAGCATTCAATGCACGCTGCTGTAGAAGGAGTGTATTAGATAAAATTGAGTGGAAGATTTGACAGAGCCTGTCAATTAATGTGAGAGGCCTAAATATGAAGTGTGACTGGAAAATTACGAAATATTACCTTTCTGGCTGTCAATGACGAAGTTTCCTTCTTCGTTGCCTGCTGTTATAAAGTATATTATACCATCACTATCTGGGTCTTTGGCCAGAACTGTAGCAACAAGCGTGTTGGGGCCTGCATCCTCAGAAACAAATGTTCGGTATCTGCAAAGAAGAACTCAGATTTTTAAATAGAGATAATAAGATTGCATATCTATTGGAAAGTTTTCAGTAATGACACAATTCATTTGCATAGGAGTTAAGACGCTTAAGATCTGGTTAATTTTTCCCATCATACATCTGATCATGACTTTTCTCCGATTATGGGGGCGTATCTGTGCACAGACATGATCCCTTACTGGGTTTAGGTCCAAAAGTTCTTTGGGTCACTACAAGGCAAGGCAAGTTTATTTGTATAGAGCATTTCATGTACAAGACCATTCAAAATGGTTCACATAATACAGCAAAAATCACAATGAAAATCATAATTAAAATCCAGGACTTTGATTTTATGCATTGTCACGCTGAAATGTAGAACTCATCCCCCACAGGATGATACTTCCAATATTGTGCTTGTTACTCTGTTACTCAACAAGGTGCAGCTCAGCCGGATGTCCTACACACACTATTAGTATTCAAAGTTTAACCTTTCTTTCATCACATCAGATCCTCTGCTCTGAGAGTCTGCAGGTCATTTTTGGTAAATATCTTGTAGGCGCCCAGTGAGCGACAGACGATTTATGGGGAATTGTTTGTCTTTGGTCACTCAACCATCAAATCTCAGCTGGTGGATTTCACCACCATGGTTTTTCTGTGGTAAAGGAATTCTGAATCTTATTCATAATGACCATCAGCTTGTTAGTTAGCTGATTCTCCAATGCCAAACAAAGCCAGGTTAAAAAGGTCTTTTTCATTTTAAAATGATGAAGACTACTTTGCTCTCTGCCTCTTTAAATGCAACATATATTTTCTTGTCTTCTGCCTAGATTTGTGCGTTGACACAATTCTGTCTCGCAGGTCCAGTTCTCAGCTTCTTTAAGCTTTTATTCACACATACACACTGACACATTATGTACTGCAGATAGGCGTGTGCCTTTTTTGCATGGCATCCAGTGAATTCAGTGAAAGAAATGAAGTAATCAAGTTGCAGAAGCATCTCAAAGAGTAAATGAGATGTACAAGAAATTAGTTTTGTCATACAAATTATTATGTAAATGGAGTTTATTAGTATTGAGCCTATTTTTGCATTACAGAAGGCTGTGTGGAAAAAATAAATCATAATAATTAGATCGAAAACAAATGTGTATACCTAAAAATGGTTTGAAACTTTTCACAAGCACTGTACACAAACATAAAAAGAGTCACAAGTTAATAAGAAAAGCACTTAAAGACAGGTGATATGAATCATTACACAGTCCAAAGCACCAGTGAGCTGATTAGACTTATGCTTGTGGCTTTTACTTGTCACTTTGATTTAACCTGTCCTCTTAGCTAGCCAGACCAGAGACAAATGATAATGTCTACAGGGATGTTGAAGTCATTGAACATATGGTGCTTCCTTACACACGGCCCACTGTGGGCCGTTTGATCCAGTGCCTTTTAAAATGTCAGCAGTGATTTGCCTTCTCTGTTGTGCTGGGCAGCAAGATGGCCAGCAAGACCCAGGACACTGATATACCGCTGAGGCATGAAGAACTATAGGGCGGAGATAAACTCCATGAGGAGGAAGACGTGTAGAGAAATGGACAAAAGATGAGGGAGGAGCAGGTGACAAAGAAGAAGGCTTCCACTGAAATGACAGTTAAAGTGATATGTAGGGGTGAGAGAAGAGGGAGGATAACAAAGTACGGCTGATAGAGAGGAGCGGGATGTAGGAGGCGGAGGTGTTCTCCCAGAGTTTCAGTTGATTCGTCAGCAGAACTCATCTGATGTGCGATCTCGCGCCTTATCCGCTTCTAATGTGTGTAAGTGTGTGTGCGGGGTGGGGCATCGGTGTCAGTGCTGAGAAGTCAGAGGTGATTGATGGTTTACAGAAGAATGCTGATGGGTGATTTATCTCCGCCAGCCACGGCAATCTCCGTGGCAACATGAGTGACCTGTAATCTGTCACCCGGCTCAGAGGCCACCCCTCCGCAGCTTCGTGGGATGAGACACATTCACTCTCTCTGCTTTTCCTCCTGAAGCATCTTTCTTTCATCTCACTGAACTGTGAAGCTGTGCTCAGACAGAATACGCCTGTCTCCCTGTCTGTGGGCCTGCATGTCTGGCTGCTCGCATTTCCACAAAATCTGTGCCTATCCTTCCGTCTCTTCAGTCAGTTTAAGCCTCTCTATCACTCATTCAGTGAACTGACCGGACACACTGAGAAACATCAGCTTTTCCTTTCTTTTCTTTTTTTCCAAGTATCACAATTAGTCCAAATTGAAAAATAATGTCACGAGCCTCACATTAGGCATCGCTCTACTCCTACGTGTTTTTGGACATCATGTCCTAATTTTCACTCACAGCATTTATCAACATCTCAGTGAGCCAACACACACTATCTGGCAAACTGCCTGTGTTTCTATCTGTCTGCTTGTCTGGCATGAGCATTTGTCTGACTGCAGACAGGCTGCTCTGTTTATCTGCATATCTGACTGGCTGTCTTCTGTCTGCCTGCCGTGTGGGTTTTGGTATTCTCCACTGACTTGCCCTGCATCCATGTTTCAGCATGTTTTTCCTTTGAGTTTTATGTTTGTCTGCATACGTCTCCGCTTCCCTGCCAGCTGTTTGTTCGGCTCTGTCTCTAGCCACCGACCGAGACTGACACCTGACAATGCAACATGAGCGCAACACAGAGGTCTGCAACAGTATTCTATGAAGGTCACTGAAAAATGACTGACAGGACAAGAAGCTGACTCGTCGTTGGAAAATAAATGCACTGGAGCCACAGTGACAGTGGGAGCCCACCCAATCAAACTACTTGCTTAAAAGGTGAATGATGACACACTGGATTTCATCCATATCTCAGTTTACTGCATAGAGGAAGGGACAGAAATATAATCCAGGGTGTTGCAAGAGTGCTTGAATTCACTATGATATTTGCTTGTGATTAAATGAGAAGTGGATAACAGATTGTATTCTTGCCAGATGGCTGTGATTAACACAGCAAACAAATCTACTGAGTTTGTCTTTGGGGTGTTGCTCTTGCTATATCAGTTTTAAGGCAAATCAGCCACTATTTCTGACAATACTGCCAACATCAAATGTTGGCAATGAATGGCCTGAAGGAAGCGGGTCTGGGCTTGGTGATGTCTTTCTGCCTTATCTGCTGAGATTTGATAAAAGTTGACGTGATCGGCTGGTGGATCGGGGATAAATGTTGCCGTCGGAACATCATTCAAGTCAGACATTTTGCTGATGACAATTGACCTTTGCTGAGCTCCAGTATAGTTACAAATTTAAAGTCAGAAAAAGTAGTAATACTTTTGGTTATATCTAAATGAATTAAAGCTTTTTTTCTGCCTTCGTGCAACTTTTTTTCAGGCTCAAAATCATAAAAAAAAGATTACTCACACAGTCTCATTAAAAGCAGCAGAGTTTACAACGATACTTTGTGAATAGGATATAAAGACCCTTCGGGAACTAACAGTGATAGTGACAAAATGCCTGTTATTTTAGCTATTTGCCAAAGCATACTGAAGCCAGTTATATTGTAAATGAACTCATAATTCCAACTCTCAGCTTCAGTTTAAAGTTATTCACACCCATTCTGGAGGAAAGGATAAGGAATTACAACTCATTATAATGCACAGCCCTCGTTCTCAGGGGGTAAAATCAAAATGGACATGGCTCAGGAGCTGTTCCATACATGCACTTCATCACTTAAACAGAGAAAACATCTGCAGTTAATGTTAAGTTCCTTTTGCATTTATATGCCGTAAATACAAAAAAAAGTGGTCAAAGGAACTCTTAATGCAGGTGAAATAAGCCATCCTTAAGCAGCAAATACCAAACAATCGATCAGGGAGACAGCAGGAAGACTGAGGGTGGCCTAATCGACACTGTGAAACCTTCTGGGAAAAATTAACATACTTGTAAACTCAGCAACATTAAAAGGCCTGGATGTCCAAATAAGCTAACGACTGTGGATGATCTCACACACCCTAAAACAAGTTTTTTGTGATTGTGGCCTTTTTTTAACATAATTTTCACATTAATGAACTTGCCTTAATATTTAACTCGTGTCTTTTATATCATTTGTTTCATTCCATTTCCATTCTAATGCTCTATTTTATCCTAATTAATTTTACTTATTAAATCTTTATTTTATTAATCTAATCTATTTTTCTTTTTAATTATTATTATTATTCTGTCGACCTAACATCTGTTATTTAAATTCCCAGTGTTTTAGTTTCCCCAATGTGATTGGTGAGGGTTAGGACAGCGCTTGTATCGAACATCATTCTATGTATTTATGTGTGTGGCATATATATACTGTATATA
>JBAMHW010000010.1:30948014-30960694 GCA_037177495.1 Rhadinocentrus ornatus | reverse complement strand
AGCTGGAGCCTATCCCAGCAGTGTTTCAGGTGAAGGCAGGGTACACCCTGGACAGGTCACCAGTCCATCGCAGATAAATACACACTATTCAATTAAATTCAAAAGGTGAACATATTTAAAGCCTAATACACTGGATTTCAGGAACAACACGGACAGAAACATGGATGGATCAACCCTGACTGTGCGTAAATTCAAATGACTAGAATAATAGACCATCTGATGGAGTTAGATTTTTAAATCAGTATTAATGAGGTTTTATTTTCTTGAATTTTGTTTTGGGGCTCTATAATATATTGTCAACAATGGCCGTAGGCTGAAATCACAATTATGCTTCATCTATTTGTCCAAAGCAAATCACCCAGCAGTAGTCTTTATATATTTCTGTGTTTTACACTGAGGGAAATTAGTGACTTGAAGTTAATGTTAACAGCAAGCTGGAGCTGGTGAAGGGAAATTTAGAATGAAGTGAAACTCATGCATATTTTATCTATTTAGCATAGGTCTCAACTTTTTTATATTTTAGGGCAGATAGAAAAGTGCACCTGTGAACACAGATCAGCAAGAGATAAAGAAAACATAATAACAGGACATCCCAGAGTGCATGCCTCAATGACACTTCTTTGAGACCTACACAATGTTAGTAGTAGTAATAGTTTTTAGTAAGATTAGGTTTATTTTGTCTATTCCAATTGTAGTTGTAAGAATTGTTTTCTATCAGACAAAGAGTTTTTAGGCAGTTGTAATTATACCTTTTTGACATGTTACACCTGACATAGGGAAACTTTTAAAACCTGCAGGACACTTCTCAAGGACCAGAAATGAGAATCCCTGAATTAAGCCAAGTAAGGTACCCTGAGGACCACACAGATCCTCATGGTACCTAACTTGGGAGGAAAGTGAGTCATGGATACTTTGCCATGCCACTTAGTTGTGATGATACATCTTCTCATACCAGGGCATCAGTGAAGTATCCTGAAATCACTGGGTGTTTTGGGTCCAGTGCAGTGTACCCCCTGCAGAGGGACTGACATGCAAAGCCTCTGCACTCTACCTCCACAGGCAAGTACCTTCCAGGCTTGCCATTGGCAATCACTGTCTAGGTCCTGGTACTTGTCCCTTTACAGCTCAAAAGCATCCTACATCCTCTCCTCCCATGGCACTGTGAGCTCCAGCATGACAATATTTTGTGTTGCCTCTGACACCAAAGTGATGTCAGGTCTGAAGGTGATTTTAGCGACATTTGTGGGAACTTGAGTTGCCTGCCTGGGTCCAATGCCAGTCGCCCTGGTGTTGCTCTAGTTGTTGTTCTTGGCTTCTCTCCATCTCTGACGAAGCTGATGGCTCCTGGGTTTGTACCTTCAGCATGTGGCAACAGCACTATATGTGCTCTCTACAATGCTTTTGAGTGCCTGATCATGACGCCAGCGGTCTCTGCCTCCCCGCAGAGCTTTAGGGCATCAACTCAACATGTGCTCAATTTGGTAGAGTTGTTATGCAATGCATCCTCTAGAGTTCAGAGTTCATTTCGAGTTCCAGCATTGGTTTTAAAAGCAATATAGCAAACATGGCAACAGTGGAGGAGATCATGATAATGCACAGTCTCACAAAGAGAGATAGATGGTAGTGGTCTGTGCAACCTTTAGATACACCACAGCTTCTTTTTTTTCTTCTTTGTTCCTTTAACTGCTTGCATGTAAGCTATACTGCACGACACTGCCCCCAAGATTTCCAAGGTAACTGCTCCATTTCCTCCATTTGGCTACACATCCCCAAGCTCTCTAAAAACAGACTGAAATATGCATGAAATGAACACAGAGGACAGATGGAAGATTCTATCTTTAAGTAAATGCACATGTAACACCAAGTATGAATGAGCCCAAAGGTTGCCTAAAATGACTGGTTTGGATAAGTTGCATACAGCCATTTTAAGGTTCACCAATTTGTAGGTTCCCAAATTCTCTAGTCAGAAGAGAACTTATGACTGACCCCCATGTACCCCTGTAATCAGAAATTCTATCAGTAATAGCAGTGCAGGTATAGGAAAGATTTTAGCTCCAGTCGTCAGTAGCAGTTTGTCCCAGGAGAAAATGTAGGCGCAACTCTAAAAATCTAGTTTCTTGTTTGAACTCAAACAACACAAAACCCCACATTTTTATCCTCAAAACACCAGAACATGCAGCAGAAAAGTAACATTGACTCATGGTTTTTAATCTTAAAACAAAACACACTTATGTCTGTTATCTATAAAACATTTCGCACACATACAAACTCTCTAGAAAATATAGATTTTCTGAAGTTCTATGTGAAAGATTATTTATTGAACAAAAAATCTCATGGAAGAGGTTGGTTTGTGCCTGTATATACAACAAGTCATCTTTGTTATCATTTCAATCATGAACATTGAGTGTACGTTGTCAACAAGTGCTTGCTCCAAAGGAATTTGTTAGGATCTTTTCTATTTAAAGTCTGCTTAGAAGACCTTTGTTGTGACTTGGTGCTAATATGCACACACCTGAATTGCATTTAAGAGAGCTTATCATACACAGGTAGACAAACAGTTGGACAAACAAGACAACAGCTGTTAAACTAAATTACACCAGCTATGGATGATTTGTTCAATTAGTCTTCTCTTTTGCCATCTTTTATCAGCTGACATGTTCTTAAAATGGTGATAATTAGACATCAGGCATAATCCCTCATCAGTCATGACTGATCTGCCTTAAGTTTGCTAATGATAATCACACGTTGATACACACTGGAAACCACTATCAAATCAAATAAAAAATTATTTATAATGCGCTTTTTATGCTGAAGGAAACACTAAATGCTTTATGTGATAGTGAAAAAGCAATGAATGCATATTAAAAATAAAACAAGCCTTTACACACATCAAAATAGATTGCATAGTAATTAATAAAAAACACTCAAAGTCTTTCACACAGTTGCACGCACACATATGTATACACACGCAAAGCATTTGTTCCTAATTGACTTCCTTATTTCTGTCTCTAAACCGAATAAAAGTATAAAATACTAACAGTAATACATATCTGGCTTGATGCTACTGTGAGGAAACAATATAATGGGGATTCATCCACACCAGGAGCCAGTCCACCCATGTCCACTGAGGCTGCCACCACAGTAACCACCCAGATCAGGGCAGACCAGGGCCTACGCTGCAGCCGTGAGCAGGTCTGATAAACAAGAAGGCTCAAGATCGTGCCGCCAAGTTCTAAAGTAGTTGTAGGTCTGAAATAGACTTTGTGGGAAGACCAGAGATCAGGGCATTACAATAATCTATTCTACTTGAAATGAATGCATCAGCACCTCAGTGCTGGCAAGAGAGAGAAATCAGCGGACATTGACGATATTTTAAGATGATCAAATCCAGTATTTGTAATATTTCTGATGTGTGGGGTAAAATCCAGCTTAGAGTTGAAAAGAACACCCAGATTTCTCACACACTGAGAAGGATTCAAATGTTGTAATTTTGATAGAATTATCTCTCTCTTGCCCTTAAGACCGATAATTAAAACTTCAATTTTGTCCTGATTAAGATGTAAGACGTTCTCTGCCATCCATGACTTTACATCTAAAATACAGTTTAAAAGTGTTAACTGGCTCCAGGTCATTAGGAGACATGATGATGTAAAGCTGTGTGTCATCAGCATAGCTGTGAAAATCAATGCCATGTCTCCTGATAACATCCCTCTATAAGAGGCAACATATACAGATTAAAAAGTTTTGGGCCTAAAATCAATCCTAGGGGAACCCCACATTTGACTTTATGGATTCCTGAGCAGCATGTATCCATAGTTACAAAAAAAATGTCGAGCTGTGAGAGGAGAAAACCATTTAAAAACAGGACCTGAGAGGCTCACCAGACTTCTGAGTCTGTCTAGTAAAATCTGGTGATCAGCTGTATCACTGGGATCCAATAGAACCAGAGCAGAAAGTTTAGGTGAGTCTAAGTTAAGTCTAAGGTCATTAACAATCTTTAAAAGGGCCATCTCGGTATTGTGGTTTGTACTAAAACCAGACTGTGTTTATTCGAAAACTCATGCAATTGAATAAAAACAGCTTTTTCTGTCATTTAACTTAAAAACGGTAGGTTTGGTTCAGTGGTGGTTGTGGATCAAGGGGCAAGTAGGGTAGCGCTACCTGGACACAAGCTGGGACCTGATTAATCCTGGCTGGGTCGCCTGGAGGAGGGGTTCTGATTGTTAAAAGACCTGAAACTCCCTGTGATCCCAAGTAACATCACTAATGATGTGTCCAGGGGCACCATAAGGTGTTTCTAAGAACAGGTTGTAAATTATGAAGAATTTTGGGATTTAAATTATTTTTCTTCAGAAGGGGCCTCTCCACTTTCCACATTTTAAAGGTGGCAGGGAAGACACCCATCTGAAGAGAATAATAAACTATGTTTAAAAGCTCAGGCTGGAATAAACCATAAAATCTTTTTTAAAGTGATGTGGGAGTTGGGTTTAAAAGGCAGGTTGTTGGGTTTAGTTAAAAGAGTTGACTAAGCATTGTTGCATCAGCCACGACAACACTCTCCGGTGTTTCCTCAGGTAAAGACAACGTCTTAGATCTGTTATAATTAACATTTCATTTAAATAAAAGGCTGGATCTAATAACATTGAATTTATTTCTGAAGTGGTCGCATGCAGCATGGAGGACTTGTTAAAATCTGTGTTTATTAAAAGATCAATGGCTTTAAAAGGGAATTTGGGTTTTTTTTTGTTATCTGTGATGAGGTTTAAGAAGTAGAGTTTTCTTGCTTGTTTTACTGAATAATTGTAGAATTTGTTTTTCTCCATTTCCTCTCTGCTCTCCTGCGGCTTCTTTTTAACTCTTTAATTTCCTGTCTTCTCCATGGTATTCTGGATTTAGTTCTTGATGTTTTTGTTTTAAGTGGAGTTGTTGAGTCAATGGCTGATTTATGTTTGTTGTTTAAATGGTCAATGATAAAATCACATGATGCAGGTAAAATGTGAGCAGGAGTTTGGTTTAAAATGTCAACAAAATTTGCATCCACCTCTGAAGAAATATACGGTTTCCTCACAGTTCTCACCAGGACCTCCTGTTGGCTAAAACTAAAAATGTGATGTGTCAGAGAGGAAGTTTTACCTGGGGGAGGTGTGTACTGGCTGGACCATCAATCTGAGAAAGCTTTCCAGGAGTGGAGGGAGATTAATTAGGCTATTCAACACTATTTAACTTTGTGCTTCAAATTTGTCTATTGGGAAACATTATATAATGTTTATTGTTCACAATAACATGTTCCTTTTAAGGCAATATTGTAGACAAAAATACTGGATACACTCATGAAAAAAAAAAGAAACCAGCTAAAGACAAGAGACATGGAAGTAAATTTAAGTGACTGTAGTAACAATACTTTCCCGTCAACTCCTCTAGTAATCCTTTTGAACCCAACTAGGAGTGAATATCTACCAGGATAATCTACTTGGTTTTATATGTTAAGGAAGACCAGAGGTTGACAAATTATTTTAAAGTCCTTCAACTTGTCTTTCAAAAGGAATCTGATTCTCTCTAAATTAGGGCTGCAACTAATGATTATATTGGTAGTCGATTAGTCATCAACTATTAAAACGACTAGTCGACTAAACGGATTATGTATCTCATAATTATTAAATGGCTCTTATTTCACTTTCAGCTTTTAAATCTTGCATTATCTTATGTTAGTCCGACGTGCCTCCTCTATAAATGTTCAATCATTGCTGACGTACTTCCGTGGTACGCAATGTCCGCTTTACAAATCTCAAATGTATATAATTTTTTTTTAAGTTATCCCAGACTTTTGACGCCCGCTGCTGCTGTTTTGTTCCCTGGGTCACCACCAGATTTTTTCCTTGGTGGACTTTATTGCACATGTGCAACTATCAGCAGAGATAGGAAAGACGAATTTGTCTCATTCTATAAGTTTTTTTTTATTACCGACAATGGTCTACGGTTAAATTCACTGTCAACTATTGTCGACAACGTTGACTTATCGTTGCAGCCCGCTTCTTAATGCTACTAAACGCTTTTCCACGCAACCTCCACCATACAATTATTGTAGACCGCCATCCTGGACCTCAGATCGTCATTCATAAGCCCAAACTTACCTTTCTGTCTGGACATTGATTCAATGAAGTGCATTATGATCTGGATCCCCCACACCCAGAGTGACTAAATGATGGAACTAGTAAGTCGCTACAAGTAACAAAGCACAAGTCCTTCTTAAAAGGTGTCCTTGACTCTGTTCTTGAATGGATCTGAACTTACATTTGATTAAAGGGAAATGTTTTCTGTATAGAGTTCATGTGCTGTGAAAAAATCACATATTATAAGCTAGTCCAACACTGTGTTGGTCTAAGAATACTCTGTGTCTCTCAGCCCAAACGCCATCTGTTCTTACTGGAGACAAATTCTAACTAAAACTAAAGACATTAAAGCTGCATCATTTTTGTGTGGTTCTGGTGAGTTTTCACATTTTTACTGAAAACAGGAGCTAACTATTTTGGTTTGAGGCTATTTTCTGATGCAAATTTATGCATACCTGATGAGTACTTAGAGTAGCAGGACAGAGTATACTGGATTGACCCAGAATGAGCTACAGTGTGAGTGTTTATAGTAACTAAAAAACATGTGACACACTGCAACACTGTGACTCACTGAAGTGTTTTTCTTTTATATTTATTTAGTTTTGAAGATCAGTGGAGGTCTATTCACAGAGGGATAAACAGTCACAGACTTATGTGATGGTATTTGTTGGCAGTGTAAAAAAATAAAGATCATCACCAGAGTAAAATACAGTGAAGAGGCTCTTGCCCTTGACTTCAATTTGTACTTCATGGAATAAAAGCATTCACCTATCTGCAAGGTAAGATGTTATTTATTTATTTATTTTTTTACATTTCTTTTTCTGTGGGATTGAGTTTCTGATCAGTGGCCCCCATCCTACCCACACCGTTATCCCTTTAAAGCCCAAACCAAGAAAAAATTGGCAGAAAAGTCTAATAATTTTAATCTGAAGTCTTTATGTGGCCTTTAACATTTTTTAATTAACCCAAACCAACTGTAGTATATTTACAGTTTATTACTGTGTGATGTCAAAATTATTGTAGAGCATTTCTGTATTATTATTGTATCCACCAGCCAGACAACAAGTATCAGATTATGTACAGCAATTTACCTTAAAATGAAGAAAAATATCTCAGAAACTGTATCAAATATGATACACAAGGCATTACAGGGTTAACTTAACAATCTTGCTGTTGGTTTTCCCATCAGTGTGCCAGAGGCACTGAGAAAGATGCCAACATGAAAGCAAGCATATGAACAATGTAGGATACAATCTTTAATATTTAAATAAAAAGCCTCATAAATACCAAATGGACAGGGACGTATATTTAAACATTTGTTCGAAAATAAGGATATGCATAATGGATAGTGATGAAAATCATTGCTTAAAGGACTGTTGCAATATTAGATTTTAATCATGATTATCGCGGTCAATAGAATTCCATTTAGAAATGTCCAAATCTAGTTGTATTCTGAAAATAAAGTAATGATTAATCAACCAAAGGCGATTCAAGCACTACTGTGATTTTCACGATAAAACTGACCAGCTTTGACATCAAACGTGGAGCGGCAAAGCTTCCTTTTGGAACATAAGTATAGACAAATCTGGCGGCCTTTACGTGTTGTGCCATCTTGTGGCACCAACATTACTGAGCTGGCGAGTCCTAATTACCTCGCATGTGCCGACATGGACAGCAGCATGGATTTCTGGACTGATGACCTAAGACATGGGTCTACAGTTATGGGTATGCTATCTGGAGATCTCAAAGTTATTGTGTTTTCATATTATACATCAGTGCTTCATCAGGAAATATAAATCTCATCTGGTTCTAAAAAGTTATTAAATATTGGTAAAGAAATAGTTTCAAAATTTTGCAAAGGATGTTAATTTTTCTATTTAGTCAGATATTTGGCATAGTTTGGTTATAACTAGTTCAGGCTGCAGGAACCTGTGTACATGATCTACTAACGAACTGATTGATTCTTATTTTGTGGTCACACTGTTGCCCTGATGAGAGCAAATAACATTATATTGGAATTACATTACATCTCCCAAATTTGTCATTAACTCTCAGCAGCATCGCAGCCCCTTGTCTCTTAGTCCGTTAGCATTAGCATAACAAGCGTTCACCATTTGTAATGCTGGACAGCAACATGTATACATACAGATTAGTGTCGGAATGATGACTGGGAATAAAATCCAGTGTTTTCTCTGCCATGACAGCATGTCATTTCTCCTCTGTTCTCTGTAAGTTCGGTGGTTCTCTCCAATGCAAAGACACCGCGATCAGCGGACAAACAGTGTCAACTACAAAAAGAACTAAACTTCACGCAGTAAAGCTTCGTGATCTTTGCTTTTACTGTTTTTTACTACAATTAAATTTAAAAAAAGAAGCAGAAAAAAAACAGTCAAGAAATGCACAAGTCCTTCCAGATTTCCTTTACATGGTTAAGAAGATAGCCCAATTGTCATCTGTTCTACTTTCACATGCTTCTGGTGTTTGCCCAGACTAGTCTAAAGCAATCTGACAAACTCTTCTACTCCTTCCACTGTAGTGACAGGTCTCCAAAGATCTGCTACCAGGTCCTCATATATTTTTTCTGTCTACCATTGCAAGACATGTTTTCCCCGGTCAAACCACACACTAAAGCTTTGCTTTCCACCACACAACTGCACTCTCGGGGACCAGCTCTGAGGACACAACAAATCGGTTGTAGGGTACATGTCCCATCACTCCAGTGCCCCAGGCCTGCTCCTCAGAGCCTTAACTTTGTGGTTTTGCCCTGATTGTGTGGCATACACCTCTGGATTCCCTTTATCTCCCTCTTCTTCCTCATCTGGTGGAGGTATGGGTCATTCAGTCCTCCTATACCATGCTATTAAAGCAACCAAAATCACAGTTGGTTAAATTCCCTAACTGCAGTTGCAGTAATGAAATCTACACACAATTTAAAACAGAATACGTGTTTGATTTATTTATTTATTTTCTGTTGACAAGCTGAAACAGTTATCATCAGTGCTTGTGTATTTAATTTATAAACCATGTTTGTTCACATGGAAACTACACAGGAAGCCTTACTTTTTCCACCCCTGCCAAGTACAAAACAGGGTCATGCTGTGATCATCCCTATGCCAGCTACTGTCATCTTATCCTGCAGCATTTAAAGTTAAGCGCATAAGAGAGTTGGATACATGCATATTAAATCCTCACAGCAGGCTGACATTACACAGCAGAGAAACTTGTGAGTAAGATGTTAGATGGCAAAGGTAATGCTTAAGAGTTCCTAGCATGGTCATATAATCAATGGGCACCTCATGATAATTGTTGTTTAACTTAGGATGCTGTGAGAAATGAGTAAATCCCATCAGCACCATCAGCACATCCCCCAATCTCTCCCAACATGCCTCCATCCCCTCAGCCACAGGAGGTCTACTATCCTGGCTGACTTCCAACAGCCCTCTGCATGTATTTCTGTATGAGCGAGTGTGTGCTTGCGTGATTCTCTGTGTGCATGAAACAGAGAGAAGCAGACAGACAAGAGTGCATAAAAAGTGAATAAACAAATGTGTGAATGCCTCCGGCTGTGTGGGATTTTCTGATTGTGTGATTTTTGGTCTGTGTTTGTATGTATAAGAGAAAAAGGGGGGATAAAGCAAGAGAGGTAGAGAGAGGCAGGGTGAAAATAAGACAGGGAAGCTAATGGACACCTAAAGAGTATATAAATGCATGAATGAACATGTGGAGGCCTGTGGCTGTGTGTCTGGATGAACGTGCTGGTGCCAGACTGGTTATATTTATACCCACAGTTCCACAACCTGTCAGTTTACTTACTTACTACATGACATATTCTACATCCCTCCTATATGACTTGCGTGTTTATATATACATATGAGCATCAGAAAGTCAAGAAGCTTACCATCTGACAAAAAGTATTCAACTTCTCCACTTTTGCCCTCATCACCGTCAAGGGCCTGGAGCTGGTAGACAGATGTTCCTGCAGGGGCCTCAGGAGACACAACAGCCAAGTAAGGGTACAGCTTCATGTTCCAATCAGGGACATTGTCGTTGACATCAGTGATCTTCAGCTTCACCTTATTCAGGTACCAGTCTGGGCCTGGGGACATATCAGAGATAGTGACAGAGCTGTGGTTATAAAAACTGACAGCTGTCATGTAATTGTGTGTGTAAAGGAAAGACAAGCAGCCAGGGAAATATGAAATACCAACAGTGGGTCAACCAAGGGTATAGGTATTTGAGATATAAATGATTTCAAATAAATGGAGAAAGACAAATCAGCAGGGTTATATCAAATGTTAGTGTTATTTGTGTAAGCAGTGTGAAACTGATCCCACTGCAATAAATGCAGCTCACAGCTCTGGTCAATTTATCATATCACCCTCCCAGGACACTAATCATGTCCTTTTTCTCACAAGTTCACACAAGTTCATGAAGTCTTAGTGAAAGAGCATTGATATCCCTTTGTCAAAATACTGAGGAGATGTAGAACAACAGCACTTTTTTAAACCATATCTTTACAGCTCTGTTTACAACAGCCAGTTTTAGGGAATGGTCCACTCAACACCCTTTTCCTCCATGGGGTGCTCCTCTTTTGTGATCATTCATATAGCTTTGTGTAACCATACAAACATTGTTTTAGATTCAAATTAGACTTAATAACACTTGAATCACTTGCACTGCATAAGAGAGCATTACATAGTTCCTCATCTGAGAGTTCAGACTGGCCCACACATCAAACCAAGTTCAGACTGACTGAAACTGAAAGAAAAATACATAGCCAGCTATTTTACTGTCAAACAAATACATTTCTCACATCAAAATCCCAGCCACAGACAGCTGGTACAACGTTGATGAGAGTTAAACTAAGTGAACTGGCCCAGATTAATAAAAAACAGCATCACAGATAGGAACGCTAAAAACTAAACATCCAGCTGGTGTGTGATAGAGGAGTCAAAAAGTCAGAATTAATCAATCACTGTAGTCATAGTCTAGATATTAGGAACTGTTGCTTATATGAAGTCAGTCAGTCAGTCATTATCTGTACCGCATATTCCATTACGGGTCGCGGGGTGAGCTGGAGCCCATCCCAGCATTGTTTCAGGTGAGAGGCAGGGTACACCCTGGACAGGTCACCAGTCCATCGCAGCTTATGTGAAGTTGAACTATATTTACAAGTTTGTGGTTTTTCACTTCATGAAGCGAACCAAATCAATAAAAAAAAAAAAATAGGAAGTTTTGATTTCTGGCTTATGATTGCAAAAAAATGTATTTAGAGACCAACAAATAGATTTTCTAGTAGTGATATAAAACATTAGACCACATGTCAGTAATAGCACTTTTAGGTTGAATTTGCCACTGATGTAGCAAAAATTACCAAGGGTGGTATAAGTAAGAGTAAATGTGTTTATTACAAAGGAGAATTATTGAGTACAAATTACTTAAGAGTTGAGAGCGGTCTTCTAACCCACGGGGAGTCAGGAGAGAACTCTCCCGTACAAATCAGAAACAGTTTTAACACATTTGATGTTGTACCAGTTCCCAACACAAGGTCAGATAAAGTCAGTCAAAAGAGACTGAATGGCGCCACTGTCTTCGCAGTTCTCGGAAGAGAATCATACAAAAACATGCTGGCATTCTAAACAACTATTCTTATTCAGCAGGTGTGCGTCTTGAGACGCTCCCATATCCAAGGTCTGAGAGGAAAATGGTCAATCTGGACTCATACAGACATGCACTATAACCCAGTAGAAAAAGAGTAACTTCAATGTCCTGTAATATACTGAATGAATCGACAGTAATAAATTAATAAAGAAAATGAATATATGAGTGATTATTAATACATGTAAATATTATATGAGCATATATGAATAATGATTATGAAAAACAGAACATTTCTTCCACACAACTACTGATGAAAATTTGCTGTAAAATAGCAAAGCACAACAAGCAAAAAGCTAGTCCTCCAACCAAAGCAACTATATATTGATTTATTCATAAATTCTACTCATGAGAGCACCCTGTAAAGTACTACCCCTAAAAGCAGACATACAAGGACATACAAGTCACACGAGTTTCCACATTGGAGCAAAAGTTATACTCACATATTTCCTTAAAAAAGAAGCAATAAATTCTTCATTAGAGGGAGAGTAGATGGTGCATTAACATATTACAATATTAATCCTTCCTGCCTCAAGACATGTGTTCAAGATCAACATTACTTACTACTTACTACTTAACACTTTATCGTTTACCATGTACCATCTAACAATTGTTACGACCAGAAATCAAAACCATGTGTTTAAAAAACATCAAGATTAGAGCAAAAACATTTTTTGTCATAATTGTCACTGCAATAGATGTCATTTCCCACAGCCACCAGAGGTCATGTAGGTCATATATTCTTCTAACTTAAATATGAATTGTTTGGCCTGTAAAAGACTGGTGGGGATCTCTTTTGGAGGTGGAAAAGTCTCTGAGCAAAACTTTCCAAGGTACCATTATTTTATTTTATTTTATTTTATTTTATTTTATTTTATTTTATTTTATTTTATTTTATTTTATTTTATTTTA
>JBAMHW010000010.1:30869439-30938637 GCA_037177495.1 Rhadinocentrus ornatus | reverse complement strand
ACCCAAAACAACAGGTGGAGTTCAAAAACCCTTTATTCCCGGTGAATCCGGTAACTTAATTCCTCACAGTTCTCACTGTGGCTCACGAATAACATAGGTGGCTTGGAATGACGATCTGACATGAGACAATGGGAAATGCAGACAATATATACACAGCAGGTAATAAGTCACAGGTGGAACCAATCGGGGCGGGACAGACAATGACTGACAGGACACATGATGGAAGGAAGTAAAGACATCTGAAACGACAGCAAAATTAGAACTTTTAAAAGAAAACGGAAACAAAATATGACAGGCAGCTCAACAAACCCGTCGAGACACAACACACATTACTTTACCTGGAAAGACACCTGAAGCGCTTTACATTCACACACATTTACACACTGATGGCAGAAGCTGCCCTGCGAGGCGCTAACCACGGCCCATCAGGAGCAATTTGGGGTTTGGTGTTTTGCTCAGGGACACCTTGACATTAGCTCGACAGGCCGAAGATCAAACTGGCAACCCTCAGGCTACAAGACGACCGCTCTACCCACTGAGCCATGCCATCCCTATACAATGAAAGTAAGCTTTGTCTCATCATTTTAGCTGTGAGAAGCTTTAAGCTCTGGAGCATCAATCAAAGCAAGATGGGCTCTTTTAAGGCAATAATCCAGTGAATATATCAACAGGAACTAATTACAAACCTGATTAATTGCTTAGCCCTATTTTGAAGGACTACGACGGATGGATGGATGGATGGATGGATGGATGGATGGATGGATGGATGGATGGATGGATGGATCTCTTCTGGCTGCTGACAGCTATTCCTTTGTGTTACTGTAAGCTCATTTTTCTTGTAGTTCAGCCAAAAGAATTACAAAACTTATTCAATCCCCTTTGTTTTATTGCTTTGAGCTGAGAAAAATATGCCTTATTCACTCGCATAACAGAGGAGGATTTAGCAGGGAGCAAGTGTTACATAGAGATATACTGGTAGAGTAGGTATAGCCTCCACGGAAAGGAAATGTATAATTTAGCAGAAATTCATTTGTGGCCTATGCTTTATTATTTAGACAAAAACAAACAAACAAAAAACACTATTTACAAAGTTCCTAATATATCCTATAATAATATCTAGATTGTAATATACACACCGATATAGCAAACATATATGATCAGTTCTTTTTCTGTTGGTTTATAATAGGTGTTTCTTTTCTCTTGCTTTGGGGGGGTTGTATCTTGTTCTACCTGGAGACTGCCACATTACTCCCACCCACATTAGTCTGTGTTACTGATACACATTTGTGTAGAGTTCTGCAGAGTTGCAGACCAGGCCAGTTCTACAGCTGCACAGAATCCGCATAATAATGCCCCAAGTGTCCGCTGTACATCTCTACCAGATTCCTGCTGCTTTTTAAGACTTAAACCCAAGCTTCCTCTCCCCCACCACACTGCTTGCACCTTCCTAGGAAAAGCAGGTATTGTTATGAGACACAACATTGGTATCCTTGTGGTGTATAGCAACAACTGTAATAATGAAACAATGAGTTCTGACTGCAAAATGTACCGTACACTGTAAGTGCAAACTATCTTCATATTTACTGTTAACTGTTAACTACATTAAAAAAGCTATAATTTCGTCATCATAGTCATCAGGCATAGTGAAATAAAAAGCTCTCTAACAGTCTAACAACTTTGTCCACCATGTTAAAAATTGACTTCAGAATCACTACTTTGATGTTCAGATGGAAAATTCATGAGTTGATGGCAGCTTCTTTTTAATCTTCTATATTATTAGTTGTAGACACATTCTTATTTTAACATAATCCACAAAACTGGTTCCACACCCGGCTAGCCAACTTCATAAATTAAATCTTAGCCTGCTTTATGGGTCACATCATTTCCAGACAATTTGGACAGAAAGGCTGATAAACTTAGCCTCTTTCCCAATGCAGTGGTGAAGCTTCTATCTTCTGGCTTCTAAATTTTAAATAACTTTCAATATGTTGAATACAAGGATTTTTAGCTCATATACTCCATATCTCATATATGTTCTGCTTTTCACAACACTGGGACCGCTACAGCTGACGTGATTATTCAGTGCTACAGATACATAGATTTAGATAGATATATATTGATTACCTCTGGACTGTGCTGGTATTTTACCCACAGCCAGCTGGTGATGCTGAAACTCTGAATTGCCTCAACTAACATAAAATAGGAATGCTACATTTAAGATCACTAATAAATTAAACAATGTTAGCATCTTAACAATAAGCAATAAGTGTCAGATCGCATCTCTTCAGATAAAGGTCTGCATAGCCTGCGTTGCAGATCAGTAAAAATAATAAAATCACATTTCTCTGCATCTCATACTAAATAAACTTCCTAAAAATCCACTAAGGTTTGCCAGATGTGCAGTCTTTGTGGCATAATTAAAGTATCTTTATGGAAATGTGACAGAAGTCACCTGAAATCAAATCTTCTAGTATTTGTTCTGTAAATATTATGTATGTGTGAAATCCGCAAAAAATTGTATACAACTGGATCTCCCCAGATGCAAGTCCATTTGGTCCAGTGTTGGTGCTCCAAACTGCATAAGCAACACAATAATCTACAGGACTATCTGTTTAAATACCAAAGGTGTGTATTTAAGCATGGGCTTGATGCTGATTTTTTTTTATGTCTAGTTTTTGATAATAGGGCTACAAATCTTTTTGGAAAGATACTTATTACACGCTAGCAAGACATCTCTTTGAAGGAGAGTATCTGATTTCCTCTAATGGCATGTCTAACAGTGGCCTTTGCTACAGACATTAAATGTTGTGTTGAAGTGACTCTGGGGAGAATTACGCTTCTCTTTTATTGCTGTTTGTAGCCAGTTTCAATATCCTAAAGTTCAGAGTGAATAGTACAATAGCAGTTTAATTCAGACTCAGACCGTTTCATGCTGCTTTGTTTATCTGAATTTCTGTTACAGTTCTTTACTGCTTAAAGAAGAACCTGAATCTTTTAATTACAACTGTGGCCACTGATGCCACTGCTGAAGTTGCTCAGTAAACACCAGATAGTCCTGCTTTAAAGGGACATCACTTTATGAGGCAGTTGGTGCGGATTGGATGCCACGGGTATTATGTTAGAGTCTTACCTGCAGTTAGTGGTCAAAAGGCTCAACAGTAGACAGCCGTTGCTCTGCATTACTGCATGCACAGCAGCTTTTCTCAGCTGTGTCAGACTTGTTGGATGGCAAAAACTTTTCAGCAGCAGGATACACTTAAAAGCTACTGTGTCTTAAAAGACAGAAAACATTAGAGTACCAAGAGCAAACAAGACCTGGTGCAAAAGTGACATAGTGTAATTTTCTCTATGTACGATCTTTGCTCACACAGCGAGTTTTTATTTTAAGTTTTAATTGACAAAAGTTAAAACTGTCTTATCAGTGGCTCCCTTGTAAGTTGTTGGCTGAATTCCCCCATTAGAATTATTTCCTTTTGCCAGTCTAAAATGCTGACTGCTGTCCGGTGGTGAATCACTGCCTGCTCAGAAGTACTTCACAAAAGCTTACCTTAAAAAATAAAATAAAAATGGCATCCTTTCATTCACCTTTCCTGCATTGATCTATAATCAAACATCAAGTACTTATGCTACCCTGAACCAAATAAACATGACAAAACCTACAGTTAGGCCTAGAAATAGCACATTTTTTATGATTTGGGCTCTGTATGCCACCACATACTAAGATATAACTGAAGTGCAGACTGAGGTTTAATTCAAGGGATTAAACAAAAATATCCTATAAAGCCTTTCGGAATTACAACCATTTTATACAAAGGCTGTTCATTTCAGGGACTCAAAAGTAATTGGACAATCAACATTACTGTAAATAAAATGTTTATTTTAAAACTTTGTTGAGAATCCTTTACAGACTGTCTGAGGTCTGGAACCTACAAACATCACCAACACTGGGTTTCCTCCTCTGTGATCTGTTGCTTTTCACAGCAGTGGGACCGCTACAGCTAACATGATTATTAAGTGCTACAGACTGTTACTGCATCTGTCTAGTTGTTGCTTGTTTGTGGGGCTTTCTGCCCACCCCCTCTGAAATTCATGTTAAATCTGTTTTTAAATCTGACAACAGACTCAAACTCCTGGGTTGCTTTCGCAGTATGTTTTAGCTCATTGTTCATCAGTACACTGACATGATATCCAATCAGCTTTGCTGAATCTGAGCAGAATGTGAATCCCTATCACTTCAGATTTCACCAGTGACCCAGAGCCTCTGGAGTCATGCATGCCCATACCATCTAACTGCCTCCACCATGTTTTACAGAAGATGTGGAGCACTTCGGATCATGAGCTGTTCCAAGTCTTCTCATAGGTTGGTGTTAGTTTCATCTGTCCAAAGAGGGCTGTTCCAGTACATTAGATGCTTTTTGGTAAAGTCTAATCTGGACTTTCTATTCTTGAGGCTGATTAATGGTTTGCACCTTGTGGTGAACTCTCCATATTTGCCCTGATGGAGACTTCACTTTTAAGATAGATTTAGATACTGATCCACTTGCTTCATTGAGAAAGTTCTTCACTGGGTGGATTGTGAATGGGGTTTTTCATCACTATGCAAAGGATCCCGCAAACATCCACTTCTGTTCTCCTCCGTGGATGTCCAGAACTTTTTAAGCGCCCAAGCTTACCAGTGTCAGTACCAATGTACTAAACTTTTCCTTTACATTTCTGCTGTCTCTCCGTGTCACATTTATTGAGAGCTTCTTTGACTGCATGCTGTAGATTTGCAGCAACAGCTGGAATCAGTTACAGACCTTTTACCTGCTTTAGTGATGATGGATTCACAGGGGAAGAGCCCAAAAGGCCCAAAAAAAGCTTTTAAGCTAACTGTCCACTTTTTACTTTTTTAGTCCCTTAAAAAAGGCAGATACACAAGAGCTGTAAACAAACAGCAAACAGCTAAAATAGCAAAACTTGTGTCCAAAAATATAAGGACCCGAATGTAGGGGCTTTGTCACAGCTGTGATCCAAATCCACCAAAAACCTCTTTATCCTCCTTATTTATGACGTTTTTATATTTTCCACCCTTACATTTAGTATTTTGTTACCATCAGGTGTTCAGAAACATAGTCATACAGGGGCTAGTTTAAAATGTTAAAGTTAACCACATTTGTTACTGCAAGTGCAACAAAACCTTAGGCCTTGATCCTTGATCCCAAAACCTGTTCAGCAAGTTTAAATCTCTCACCTCCATTGCACCTCCCTTGATGTCATTCAAATTAGATCTTTAGCATGTTGCGTAGTTGTTTTGGATGGAAAAAAAATCTCATACCCTTATTGGTTGCAACACGGCTTTAAAAAAAACAAGCTCAAAAATCAGCTGCATCTCTAACCAATTTGACACAGCACACAAAGTTGAAGCATCCAGGCAGTCATGGAGAATACTTGCCACTGGCTAATAATAAGAAATTCTTATCAAAGTGTGAGACTATGACTAACTCATCTTCAAAACTCCTATGGAGCTGACTTGCAGCAGGAAACCAAGCATAAGTGGTAAAACATACACTCAGATTGTGTTTTCCTTGGCTTTTAAAAGTCTGTGATTTGATTGTAATGAACAGTGATTCATGTAGTCGGTGAAGTGGCAATTATTCAGAACTGGTAGTGAGGTTTTACAGAATGAAGGGATTTAGTCCAGCATCTCAGTGAAAAAAGCAGACCTCTGTTTTTCTAACTGAGCATTCAGTTTATAATTGTGAACAACGATCTTGAATTAGTTCAAAGTTGATAAACTTAACTTTTATTTAGCTCTCGTGAAGTGTGTCTTGCACAATACCGACTACTGTGCATCTGAATTTAAGAGTGTCATTAGTTTGGTTTGTTCTGGATGAAGCCGTTACTGTCACACATCCCAGTGCATTAGTATGGGATGTCACTGAGTGAACATCCACGATACGAGAGCTCTGCAACCAGCTCACCTAAATGGAAAACAGCCACCATTAATGTTAACATTTCTGCTCATGCTGTTCCATCATTTTACAAGTTATGTCTTCTGTAAAAAGGGTCTGTAGTGTCAAAATTGTGATCTTTGCCTGATAGAGGCTGAATAAATAATTCTGCAGCAATTCCATTCAAAACATAAAAAAAATCCCTAGAATGTACCATACAAATATTTTAATATGTTGACTAGATATCATTTGAACATGAAGCGACAGCAGTGAGGCGAAGCAAAAAAATACAACCATGACAGGTATGTTAGTCACTTTGAAAATGAATCAGAAAATACCTGCTAGCCATGAAGACGGGGATACAAATTAGTCCCAGTTAGCTAATCCAAATGTGATGCCTGTACTAAAAAGAAAGCCTCCTTCCTCCCATCCATCTATTTAGTGGATATTTTGTGAGGCTAAGTCCTTGTAACTGCAGCCAAATTAATATACTAAGCAACGGGACATTTGTGCTTACAAACAGGGTTTGAATTACGGGGGAGCTAAGGGGATTTTGGCTCCCCTTAAAGGGCACAGGAGCTCCCCTAAAGACATTCAGCTGATACTTTGAGGGGGAGCCCTAAAAATAGTTCACTTTGAGGTTACATTTAATTTTTCAAAAAGGTTCCTGATCTGTCTTGAAAAGAATAGCATTCATTTGTCAGCTTTATGGTTTATTTATTTTATTTAATCAATTAAATCCTCCAAATGTGATCCGTTCTGTTTCCTTTAGCACAGTGGACAGCAGTGCTGTTTGTTTGCAGCGTGCTGTGCGCGTCCATAGAATAAACACTTTATAAGCTTTATTTTAAGGTCGTTAAAAGAACTTTCCGTCCCTGTTTCCGATTAAACAAGCTGCACACAGTAGCAGAAGAGTGTTTTTGGTTTTTTTGCAGTAACTATGTTTTTGACCGCACTCCGTGCACTAATATATGTGCGCGTGCAAATGATGTGCAAAGTCATAGTGCACGCCCGACGAAGGCTCCCCTAAAAGCTAACTCGAGCCCTGCTTACAAAGATACACCATGACATCTAAAAAGGAAACCCAAGTCAAGATCTTTACCTTTTAAATATTAATGATTATTTAATTCAAGCACATACAATTTTCACGGTTAAACTGTCTCATGAGAAGAAAACATAAATTTTTAATATATGCTTGGAGCAAAGCAGGGGAAGCCTGGTCCTGCAAGTTTTAGATATTTCCCTGCTCCAACACACCTGGCTCAAATCAAATGTATCCAATAACCTACCAAGTCCAGTACGAGGGCCAGGGTTCTCCCCCACTGGTGTAAAGTCTACATGTAACATGACAATGAGTGAAAATTTTAGATTTTGTAAAGTAAAAGTAAAGTAAAAGTAAATCTTTTACACAAAATGAAAAGAATCAAAACACAACTAAAACACATAATTTATCACAATCTGAAATCTAATAAATTATTACAAATCTACTCTTAACGTTCTATGTTTGTATGTTGTGTGTTAAAAACTGAGGTAAAATTGAGGTAAAATACAATTGATGTTCTATTTAGTAGCATAAAAACAAGGATTTCCTTTTATTATTTTACCCCCAATGTATCGTATGCTGAATAACATGGAATAATGGACGCTGTCAGTCTTAATCCAGAGGAATGGAAGCAAGTATGTCTGATCAGTTGGTAGGCTGGAATGATGTTAAAAATATTGAACACAGGCTGAAATTAATACTTGAATCATTATTATTCATCAGAAATACTACTTACCAGCCACAGATAGTTAACGGTGTTTCATGCTTTGAGGCAGGAGAAATCTTTGCTGAATTTTTCACCTTTGAGATTAAATTTCCATCCGCTCTCTTCTAAGTCTCTGTTTAATCATTCCGATATGCAATCTCCACATAGTTTATTTCAACATACGTATTGGAGAGGTTTCTTTCAAGTCAATAGCTGTTGATAGATCCAGTTCCAATTTCCACGCCAACAAAAAAATTGGTACAGTCCTAAAGGGAGGATGATTTATTCTGTCATGGATCTTTTTAGTCACAGTTTTGTATTTGTCACAGAGCAAAGTCCGACACACAAAGATGTCTGTGTCATGAGAAGATGGGCGGTTTGTTGTCATGGCTGTTGCTCTTGCACTTGCTGTCAACATGTGGGGAATACTGCTAAAAAATTCACAGCTTTGGTTAACAGTTAGATCTGAGAAATTTCTGTGTTCATACGGATGAATGTCTCTCTCCCTTCTCCTTCATGCCCTTCACAGATAAAAGAAACTTTACTGATAATCAATATGAACTTCAAAAAAGGCCTGATTAACTCTGAGAGCCTATACATGGTAATAATTGCCTCCATGGAAGGAAAACATTTGAATGTTTCTTGTGGATGAAACCAACAGTTTCTTCACATGAATGATCACAGTCACTGTGACTCAGAGATCTAAATGTGCAAACACTAAGCCACATTTATGTTTAGTCACATCACTCTCTTGACAGCTGTCTTTCAAAAACGGCTACTTTACTGCTCCTTATCCCTCTGTACCTTGGTTGCAGCATGCTGCAATAAAAACAGAGGATTATTCCTGCAGCTACCAGCCTCTTCCTCTCCACAGGATCAGTTGTACTCAGGAACCAGCCAACAGACGATCAGAAATCAAACATAATTCTATACTTGAATCAACCCTCAGTGTGTCCTTGACACCAAAATCCTCGTATATTGCTTTGTGCATCCTGACCATTATTCTGCTTTGCTGCAATGTCACTTTTTGTTTGCACCAGCCAAGAAAAAATCTAGAGATAATTGAAAAAGCATACTGAATAATGACTTTTAAATTCAACAGACAGTGGACAGTGTTGATGAGTACAGATCCAAGGACAAAGCTTTTCCATCAAAAATGTTTATACTGCAATTTTTCTGCTCTAATAAAAGTATTTACATCAAAAGGGCACATTTTATTCCAGACACGAGGCAAGATTTATAAGTGAACAGTCAGACATAAACTCATTTTTCTGCTTGCTTTAGAATAAGGTTCTGTAAAATACTTCTACATAACATACTCCTGTATTTTAAACAAACGCAAACTTCTTGTACAGCATCAGCCTGCCGGCTGAACACAACAGAGCTTAGACTTGAGTTATGACAACTAAAATATTATCTTAAAACCAATTTACACAGCTTTGAAGATAATTGTTCACCAGTGTTTTCCTGTTTGGGATGTGTTACAAGCTGAAATATATACGGTGAAAAAAACAGTGAAAAGGAAGACTCTCCTTTTTTATCTTGAAGTTATTTTCATTCTATATCATTTTATCATTATTGATCGTGCCGTTAAACAAGCCCAAATTATTAACCTTCCACCACCATGCTTCACAGTTACTTAGGTGTCTGCGCTGACAAACTATTTGGTTTTCACAAACATGGTGCTGTGCATTATAGCCAAGCATCTCCACTTTGGTCTCATCAGTCCAAAGGCTCCAGAAGTTTTGTGGTTTGGCTCGATGCAACTTTGCAAACTCAGACCATGATGCCATGTCGTTTTTAGAAAAAAAGAGGTTTTCTCCCGGCAGCTCAACCAAACATATCCTCATCACCACATTTTCTACAGTGATGAAGAGCAACAATTACTTTTGTAAGACTGTTAGTCTTTCTTTGGAATTGTGTTAACACACATCTCAAAGCTTCAGACAAGTAAACTAACAAAACCTCTACTTTTAGATTAAATCAAATTAAATTTTATTTATAAAGCACTTTCCATACAAGAGCAGCACAAAGTGTTTTACGCAACAATAGCAAGTATTTGCATATTAAAAAGAAGAGAAAAACAACTATTTAAACACAAATTAATCTCTCTCTCTCGCACTCTTATAGGGATGTGTTTATGTGCTGGGTGAGTGATTGTATAAGTGTGGGTGTAACTTATTTGTTATAATTGGTCCATAGAGAAACACTGTTTTATTTAGCCTGCACTTCTGTTGTGTGTAGCTAGATGACAATAAAGCTTGATTTGCTTTAATTTGATTTAATTTATGCAGGTGCATTTGATCAGCAGCACCCGGTTTCTACTAAGCTGTGTAAAGCTTCTTCTGCATCTTGACTTGTGCTGGAATGCATATTGTGTGTGCAAGTTTGTATTTACATCATTTAATCTTTTAGTATGTCCTGAAGTAGAAAATAATTCTTTTTGAAATGCGTGTGGAAATTATTAAAGGGCTGATATTACCTGTCCTATATTTCTTCCTATTGCAGCAAAACATTATAGATTTTATTTGAAGTAATATGTGTAAAATTTAAACTAAACTTTAACAATTATTGTCTTTAATTTGCACACCACTTTTGACAAAAAATTTTAAATGCTACACTAATTATTAAAATAACAACAGCAGCCATACCATCCGATTGCTGATTCAACGCCACTACAACAGCAATCTGGAGAATGAATGGACATTTTAACACCAGGAGCACATAATATTACATGCACGCATGTACTAAGGCATGCTCTCCCTACATAATATATTTCAATCGTGACTAATTTGTGCAACTTTAGCATGTAGCTGATGGAGACAAATGACTCAGACACGTTGAGTAACTCTAAATTCCTGTCACGCCATTTCTCTTTTTCTGTTAATGACTTTTGAGGATTCTTCCCTGACAAAACCTTGATAGAAATCTACAAACTACCTCAATCAGCAGGAAACTTTGTTTAACTTTATTATTAACAAGAAAATGTAGATTATGGCCCTTTTAACTTAAAGCTAAACAGTTTAGACAGACAGTAAAAAAGTGCAGCCACAATACATAAAAACAGACCTCAAAGTCCTCCCAATATTTCAGCAAATGTTAAATACACCATCAAAGCCAACAAGATGCGGCGCTCACAGCAAATCAATACTAGTCCTACAGCGTAATGAGGGCAGTAACAGGTTGACTGAATAGAACATGGGCTTCCAGTTGTCTTAAAGGAATATACAGTGCTGCATCTCTTATCTAGAGCCAGTCTCTTATCAACCACCAGTCAATCAAGATTCAAGATCAAGCAGCCTGAACATAACAACTGTTTTGTTGGTTTTCACTAGAATTGCTGATGATTGGAAGGTAAATGCACTCCAATAGAAGCTGCAGGCAGCTCATTTATTGTGGAGGAATAAGACTTAAAGCTTGGAAATTGATTGGAAGGCAAAATAAAAAGCTGAAATGCATTCTGCTACACCACGTCTTGTGATTTCTATAAATGTTTGTATTTTCTCTGAGCCTTTGATGGGCAGGTGAAGATGAAGAAATGAATGAAGCTTCCTGGAGGACATTTAAAAATCAAATTCCAAGTCCAATGACTGACACTGTGTTGGATTCCTTGCGTCTACCCAAATGAAATTTGGATAAATAACTGTAAACACAGGTGCACAGTTAATCTGGTTGCATTTATAAGCACTGGATTTGCAGTCAAGTATTGTAACTTCTCAACAATCTGTGATGTGACACATAATTAGAGCTGACTGAGAAGCATGCCTTCTGTTCATAAATTTGTGATGGAAATACATTGCAGCAGTCCAATCAGATACTTAGGCTAGAAATAAAATGAACTCCAGCATATATCCGGTACAGAAAACTGTGCTCTCACCCATCATTCCACCCACCAACCCTCTAGAGTGTAAATGACATGATACACAGTGGCACATACTGTGTGCACACCCCGTCACACAGTTCACAGTCATTTTCAAAGTTGGCAAGGACTGTTAATCTAAGTGACACCACAAGATGGAATATTCCAATGCAATCTCTCAGCATGAGGCAAACATACATAAATTGCTGTTTGACCTCTCCCTGCCATGTTTCACACCTTGCTCTGGGCTTTCATTATCATGTCTGGGACAGGAAGTACAATATGTGGTGTGTTTGTTTACCTAGCTTGTGGTGCTAATGTCTGTTTGGATATGAAAGAGCGTTTATGTTTTATGGAATTGTGCCTTGTTTGTGCATCCATGTGAGTTTGCTGGATCTCAAGCATGTGGAATTGCATGTGCATGTATAGATGAGGGGTATTTTTGTTTGAAATCGTGTGCATTGGTAATCTAGTGATGCGTAACAACAGCTGTGCACCGTACATGTGAAAGCAGATGAATGATGTGCTCCTGTGCTCACCTCAGCTCACACTTCCTTCAGGTTAAATGGAAAAAAGTCAGCATAGCTCAACACAAACAAACATCAAAAATAATAATCATAAAGAAAAACACTTTATTCCTTAAGGAGTAGTGAGAAAGGCTGTGTTTGATGTTCCAGATGGCTAAGAAAAGAAGAGGAAAGAAGAGAACAGAACAGGAAAGAGGAAGCAGGTAATGTTGCTCCATCCCATTCCCACCAGAAAGGTGCACTGTATATAGCAGCAGCTTTCATTTAGTCATTAGTCTCTATCAACACCCGTCTGTTGGTGTTTTTGTGTCAGAGAGCCATCTTTCTTTCTCCACATGGTTTGATAATGGAGAGGTAATTTCAGCTTTATGGCAGTATGATTCCAAAGATGAGGAAGGGATAGCTGAGAGCATGCAAGGACAGTGAAAAATGCTTTGCGTGTTTCTGCACATGTACATACAGAATCTCACATTTGTGCTTTTTCCACATATATGCATGGATATAGAAGCATGCACGCACTTGCAAACTCAAGCAGGGCAAGACCGTCCCCATCACTGAATGGCTGCTAATGGAGAGTAATGAGGGAATACTTCCACGGCAGATGTGTCCTCTCTGAAACAGTTTTACCTCAACACTGTAAAACTGACCCTAGTGAGACATCAGCAGGCAAGCAGCCGCTCCCCACTCTGATTAAACTCTGTATGTGTTGCATGAAATTCCAACGTTTGTTCATCGAGTTTGTCTCGTGCTGCTGCACGCCAGGAAGCAAAAGTAAGTATCATTTCGACATTGCACCTAAAGTCACATTAAATGACAAAAGCGCTGGCAGTGTCAGCCAGGCCCAAAATCTGTTACAGGGCCATCTTCTTCACTGAAGTGTGAAATTATTTTAGCTCTCTCCTCATTATAGGATTTTAAAATGCATTATAGTTAGGGCTTTTATGGTGTGCCGCGGCATTAATTCAATTTGCCCCATTCACGCTTTCTTATTATCGCGCTCAGTTCAAGCTACAGGGGAGGAAGTTGCTGAGCAGTGCTCCCAGGCCTTATCTCTAAAGGATATAAACTACAGTACCCAGCTCAATCAGAGACGGGTACTGCCTGCTCCATCCATTCATCCACTTTTCTTCTGTCTCGTCTGTTCCCTTTCTTCGGATGCCGCTTCCTCTTGTGACCCCCATCTCTCTTTCCATCTCCCATCCCTCTTTCTATTTCCCTTTGAGCTGGTGATTGATGGAGGTGGTCCATGGAGCACTTTCGATATCTTTCCATAGAAACACGTCTCTAGGCAAACAATCACATATAGCCTGTGCACAGGCAGAGATGCCAACACACACAAATATAAAGGCAAGACCAGTGCCAGGAAGAAGCAACAGAGGCTGCCGCACAGGTTTAATGGGAAAACAAGCAACAGTGTATGGGTTAGACAGCGTTAATCTATCACTGAAACCAGACCTGGGTCTGTGATTGTTCAGCACACCGGAGAGGGAGGCCTTCTGGGAACCCCCTATGACTGTCTATTATTGTGCAAAGGCAGAAAGATGCATTGAACACTGCAGATGTATTCACATAGAAGTACAACACATTAGTATGGAGCAGCAGTGAGAAGTTAGACTTGAGCTTTGACAGTGTTTCTCTAATGTAAACACTGCACACTTGCATGAATGCACACGGACAAAACACACAAGGATGTTTATTTATTTATTTATTTATTTATTTTTTGTTTCATTCCCTATTGTCTGCACTACAAACCAACATGTACACAAAACATGCTACACAGTATTAGTCACATGCATTAAAACTATAAATCAGCATGTGACTGCTTTCTGGCTTATTGGTAATGGGGGGAAGAGAAAGAGAGGATGAGGATAAAATCCTCCTTTAGATATCTAATCCAGTGAGCAGTCTGTCCTGTGTGGACCATCATCTCCCATCATTAGCAGCAGGCCTGCAAGATTAAACAAGATCAATGTTGATCACCCACTGTGTGCAAGAGAAACCAAGTGTTTAACTACCCCAACACATCTCAGTTTATCACAATATCTGCAATCACAGTTATGTTAATGACGGAAATCTACGATTATAGCATACATATGTTTGTCAAGTGCAGTATAAATCAATTTTAATGCTCTAAATCTGTGATGTTCACATTGGATAAGCTTGATCTAATATTATTATTATTACTATTAAAAGTAATGCTCCATCAGCAGGATTAAACATGAACATTATCCAAATATTGAGACAAACGAGTGTCTCAATTGTAACTTTGAACACACAATTATTCATGGTGCTTCACGAACATTTAGGGACAGATCTTTTATTTCTTGTTTGACAGACACAGCCATTTCTAAGTCAGCGCTATCCATCAAAAGCAAGTTACCATACAGCCACACAATTAATTACAGAAATTACACGATTAAATAGTAGCTGCAGTGTCAGAGCAGAAAGGGCAGAAGTAATTATGAGCCCATAACTTGTGGAAAATGTATTGCAAAAATACAGACAGGGTCTAAACAAGTGATTTGCAGATTTCGCTTTAGGAAACAAAGAGAATAAGTCAAATAATTGCTTTTCATTTATATTTGTGTCCATTTAGCTTCCAAGTTTTATTTTGAATCATTGGGTTTGCAAAGGCAGCAAGAAACTTAATGCATGACAGACAGTGGTGCTTGTCTCTCTGTTTCAGAGGCAAAGCTGGCTTTACTAAAGGCACAGCAACATCCCTAACACATCCTTCTCATCATTTTATAAGATTCCAGAGACCATATGGTCTGATTAGTCCAAAGAATTAAGCCCCTACACTGCCGAGGCAGAGTGAAAGATAGAAGAAAGCCCTGCACATTCACTGGTTCCACAGATTTAAAAAAAAACATATGCTGCACAAGCACATGTGCACGAGTCAAGTGTGGAACAAAAATGTCCAAACTGAGATGAGGAAAGCCGAACAAAAGCATACAACAGACAGCCAAAGCCAGATCACAAAACAAACAGAAAGGAAAATGTCATCTTTAGATCCTCTGTTTGCATTTCTCTATATCACTGCAGCTCTCTCAAACACAGACAACCTCTCATCTTAAAATATCCATATAACAACCCCTTAGATGCTCATCAGCCCTAAGAGGCACTACATTCTCTATGCATCAAAGACACCTGCTTCTGTAATCAGCAATTCTCCGGCTGTGATGGAGCTGTTCTGTCTCTCTGTCTTCCTGAAACTGATTGAACCATGAACCATGAGATGGACATCATCTTCAAAGACATTTTTACAATCTCAGCCCCAATTCCCTTGTCTTCCACGTAGTCTTTTTGATTGTCAGTCAGCCCAAAATTTAGCCAGAAACTTTGTCTTCATTCTCTTTTTAGCATGGCAGTCATTTTCATCTTTTTAACAGAAGCAACACTCTCAATGTGCAAATTGGTCCCGCAATTACTACGATTTCTGCAATTTCTGCAATTTGTGTGCTTTACTCCAATGCAAAGTTCATGGCATGTCAAAACATCTCAGTAGTCAACTTTGCCAGCCATGTGATCTTTTTCACTGCATTAAAAACCTCCTTGTTCACAGTTCAACCAGCAAAGCTTTCAAAGTTGTCTGCGTCCTGTTAGCTTATCAGTCCGTCTTTGGGCCACTGTGAAGAGCATTGTTATGCTCAGTTAATTGGACCTTTGGGTACAAAAGGTTGAGAAATTCAAGACCAAATAGATAAATAAGCACAAGCATCGAATTCCCATGACAGAGCCCAGCGCTGGCTCAAATTTTCCCCTTTTCATTCTGGCCAAAAGGCAGGCCTGTCTGAAAGGCTGATTCATTAGAGCACTTCAGGAGAGTTCTATCAGCCCCTCGACTCAATCACACACCTACCTCTCTTTGAGTTGGTAAACTATCAGCAAGCCTCTGTCACAGCCTATTCTGCGACATATAAATTGTTGTCTAAAGTGATGTTTTGTGACTGGGAGCAAAACTGCTCCTGGTTAATCAATACCACAAAATCAATTCAGCTCTCCAGGGAAATGCCACTGAGAGACAGCCCAGCATGCCAAAGTGGAGCCAGAACAAAAGTTTAAAATGAAAAGGGGGAAAGGTGTGGAAAGGGCCAGGCAGTCAGCCAGTGAACTGAAATGTTACTGTTCTTCCACAGATTAGGCAATCACAGCAAACATAACCACGGATGATTAAATTATGTCAACAGAACTCTCAAACGCAAGCCTTTGTCTCCCACTAAGCTTGTGCCAGCGCATCATGGATTAGATTTAATAAAACAAAACCTTCACTGTCGGTGATAAGCTTCTTGTACAATGTGCGAGCTGTGCTCATTTATCACAAAGGTAGACATCAGGTTGCACAGAGACATTCAGGGAATCTGTGAGATTGGAGGTCAGCAAGACATTTATCTGACAGTGCCTTCCTCTGTGCAATGTCTGGAGTTGACCATGTCTGTGGTAATGGGTATCAATAATGCAGACGCTTGGCCCAATAAAAACTCCCTGTCGCCATGACTGTTCTCAAAGCGCTGTGCCAAATGCACCCGTCACATTTCCAGCAACACCACACACAAACTAATACATGTGGGTTGAAGGATGAGGTTTCTGCCTTATCGAGACAGCTACAGTACATACTCACTCATTCAATGTCTTGACTTTAATTGTATTTTTGGCTGCTTCTTCCTTCTTCTAGCTGTGATGGTAGAAAGGATTCACCAGTCTGATCTCACATTGAAGTTTAATATTAAACTAATGTCTGATTCATGAGTGATTCACATTAAATGCAGTTGCTGTCATTGTCGTATTGTCCTGGCAAGATGGGGTGTTTCTATCCTCAGTTGTGTTAGGTCATGATGAGCTGCAAGCTCCGTGGAGACTCTCCCTCCATAAAAAAAAAATAACAGCATCAGTCATTTCAGCAATGTCCAAATTTAATGGAAAAGATTTTAATTTTGTATGGCATTAAAAGCTGGGCCTCCATTCACTAGAAAAGCAAATCTAAGGCAGCCATTTAAAAAGCAGCAAAAAAAGGAAATTAGAACCAGAGACATTACCATAGACTGCTTTGATATTAACAAAATAGGCTGTGTAGAGTTGCCAGTTTGTTATATTTTTGCAGAAGAGGTAGTTGTCTCCATTGAAAAATTAAGGACAGGGGAAATAATCAAAGATGCATCGAGATGCAGAATGGCAACGTGAGAGGACACAGTGGTTAAAATGTTCTTTCTTTTGGGGCGTATTCTTGCTTTTTGTGTTCAACCAAATTACTTTCTCTTCGCTGACAATAAAGGTTTTCTATTATATCCCATTCTTTTCTAATCTGTGCTATGCAGACATGGAAGTTTTTGAACTGACTGAAGCAGCATTGATGGGATGCAAAAAGGAGAAAATGAAAAAGTGGAAGTTAAATGCTCGTACAGTCTATAACATGCACAAGATGGCTGAAAAAGAAATCTGACCTGTATTATGAGCTAGCTTATTAAACCACCTTGCCTTCGATAATATTGAACTAAGTTATTATGGAAACGTGTCAAACATTAGAAACATTGCACGTTTAAAGTGAAGGTATGAAAACATCTAGTTGCTGCCAACCTGATCCATGAAAACCTCATCCCAGCTTGGGAATGCTAAAGCACTCTACCAACTCAACTTCCGCTGTTATTGCCAAGGAACGACGTCTGTATTCAGCCTGAGAATCAGGGCTTTGCACTACACTGCACACTTCAAAGCTGAGATAAAAGATCCCATCTCAAACATATTTTATTGACAAGGAGATCCCCACACTCTGCAAAAAGACCAGACACAAAGTCGTGGAAATATTGAAGAAAGCAGGTATGGTAGTTTCTAACATGTGATGGGCGCCCCACTGCCACAGAATCTCATGTCACAGATGATTGGCAGTTAGCTCCAAATGAGGGATTATAATGCTTAGTGCATGCAGCAATAGAATGATGGTTAGAGCTGTTTGGGTTTTTTTTATGCATGATTCATAACATATTGGATGTCTGTATTTATCTTAACAAGTATAGAGCGACATGCAATTTTTCTTTCTTGATGTTTTTTATTCAATACTGGGAAATAAGTTTCCAGGTAATTGTCTCAATCTCCAGTTTGGTTTGTCAATAACAGATATTTCAAGTTAATTAATTATGGATTGTTACAAATTCGTTGAGAGTAACAAGTAATCACACAGTGAGGGGAAAAACCTGAGCAAAACAAAGTCCTTTAAAGAAAAAAGCACACATCAAGATGCACCAGCAATCACGTTACAATTGCAACGCAGCCCTCTGAAACATAATTGAATCAGGGTGTGAAGTTTTGACTACAAACCTCGAGGAGGTAAAAACAATGTTGGACCTCACAGGTGGAAAATTCCCCAGGAATTACCTTCATCTCTGAGAATAGGAATATTTTATCATACTTGGGAAGATGAGTTTATTGTTTGCTGGGAAAGAGCAGAAACATCTGCTAAGACATGTCATTTTAATCCTTTCCAGGTCAGACAGGATTTAAAACTTGCTTCCAATACTCCTCTTCTTTTGAACAAGCAAAGACCTAAAGTGAAGGCAGAAACTTTTTTTGCATGTAAGCTGAAAGTTTCCTTTCCGTGCACATTTTTTTATTCTTTTCTCGTTTCTTATAAAAAATGAAAAATGACAAAGGGAACCTGACTACTTCAGTGACTCTCCAGCCACGTTACTACACCAGACTGCAATCATCAGTATGTCTCCAGTGTGATTCAAAGCCAATTTTAATGTTCCCTTCCTGTTTCTGTCTTCTAGAAGTCAGTGTTACATACCTAATGCATAACCAAGTAAATGGCAATGATGGAAAGTGAGAAAATTTGTGAAATTGCTGTAGGTAAAGACAAATTTTTGATTCTCCTGCTGCTAATCTACATATGTTTTCATCAAACTCTACTCAAACTCTATTATGTATTCAAGGAACATTTAAGTTTAAGTCATCAACTGATGGAAAACTTGTGGGGAATCCTTGGTCCTCATGCTACCCTACATAAAAGCGCACTAGTAGAGAGAGTAGAAAAGTAAATCCAAGCATCTTTGCTAGACAACACACATGTATTTTGTCCTTCCATCCTGCACTGTTTTGCTCTCTCTCTTCACTCTATTCCCAAGGGCAGGTAATACTTGTCTTCTCATCTTCACTCCATTTGCCCTACAACAATTTTCAGACAAATGCCAGCACACGCTGCCCTTTTTGCAGCTGTACAGTACTATATTTTCCCAACCCTGTTGTGCCCTGTAACCATTCACTCTGCACTACAGGCTAAAGTACATGCACACCTCATTCTCCTCCTGTCACCCCAACAGCTTCTCACTTCTGCCCTATAACCATTTGACAATTACTTTTCACCAAGCTGACCTCTCATCAGCAGTCTACAACACCCTGTCTCTCATCTGGCTGCCCTTTACTTATTTCCAGTGAAGCTTGCAGGGATGTTGGAAGAAAAAAAAAAGTTCATGAATTGGCATGTATTAACACACTCCCATCTTTTTCTCCTTATGTGCTTCTCTATCTTCCTCACCTTTGCCTCTCTTCACTTCCCTGATCTCATAGCAGCATTCTTGGCCTCGGCTGTACCATTTGTTCTGACCTTTCTGACTGTCTCATATCCACTTTAACTATCTCTCCTACATGTAGAGCTCCTATCCTTCCTCTTGTTCTTACTGCTTAATCCCAAAAAACTAGCAGACACACACCCTTCCCTCCTACACAGCAGCAGAAGTATGCTAAGGATAAAGGAGGGGACTGTGAGGATGTTAGACACCTCCATTTGATATATGAGAGACCAGCAGAAATCCACTTCTGCAGGGCTGCATTACAGCTCCGAAGCTGCTTCGTCAGAGGCAACAAATCTAAGATTCTCTGCTGCAGGTAATCTGGATTCAGAAAGACTAATCTCAAAAGTTACCGTTAAACTGACTGTTGCACAAACAAATTCACTTAAAACAATACATGTTCACACATGCTCACAATCACACTGAAATGAAGCACAATCACCCCAAGGCATTAAAAACTAAATTTAATAAATGCAGATAGTTTTTTGTTAAATTGTTTTCTACTTAAACAAACAGCCCCTCAGTCACAAATTACAAACAAAAATTAGATTGACTCTCTTCTCAATTCATTTCACATCACAAGGAGAATATGCAAATGTAGTTTAGGGGTGGGGGGGTGGGACAAGTAGGAAAGGAGAAATTGGATTAAAGGCAGCACGAGGCGAGATGCTGACTCTGAGACAGAAGCAGGAGGAGAGATGAGGGCGGAAGAGAGAATGAGAGGGTTCTCAGACAAAACAGGCTGCGAAGAGGTGATTACCACAAACTGAATACCAGTCTGCCCACAGATAACTAAAGGAGAGGGGAATAAGCCGCTCCAATATCTTCCACTCCAACCCACTTAGGACAGCACTGCTAGTTCAATACTTCTCCGAAGCTATCAAATACCATTAACAGATTCCCACTCAGGTACAAAGAAAGGGATTGTTCGGGTGGGACAACCAAAAAAGAAAAATCCCCACCACAAATTTAAACTGACGTCCTCGGTGGACCAGTGAAAATCCTTTACTGGAAGAGCTGAAGTGGTCCTTCACTCCCTCTCTGCAGAACAACACTGCATAGCCAGTTTCTTTGAGTCATGAGTCATGGCCTACTTCCGTTACTTTTACCTTCTTTTAGATGGGTTGATACACGGAGGCGATGTCAGAAAAATATCATTGCTTTCTCTGGGGATTATTGGTGCACTGAATAAAGCGCAGAAGTTAAATATTTCTCCAGCATTAGCAGGGGATCTTTTCAAGGAATAGAAGGATGCTTTCATTTGGCTCTGAGGAAGAACAAGTTCTTAAACAAACAAGGTGATACAACTGTGTGCTAAATCTGACACATCATAGTGGGAGGACCAATGTAAAAACTTGACAGGGGTCCCAGAGATCTAATTTAGTCTATTTTACCTAAAAGGTGTTATGACCTCTGATAATGTACAAATATATGAGAAAAGTTGCTCCAGACATGCTGTGATGATGCTGGATTTTATTTACTTTGAGAAAAAAATTATTAAAAGAAAAGAAATCAACTGAAAATGTTTGTTTTGTTTTACAAAAGAGAACGTAATTCCTAACTTTGTTGGTGTGTAATTAAAAAGTAAGTGGTGTGAATCGGAGCATTTTGGTGGTGATATGTAAGACAAGCATATTACTTCAGAATGAGCTTGAGTAATTAACCAGCACAAACAGGTTAGAGAGGCAGTTACAATATTTACATTAACTGATTAATTAATGCAGAAAATACCAATCAACACTATGTCTAATAATGAGAGATCTGTAGCAGTTATCAGATTCATGGTAAGTTAATTTAATCAACCGCGTGATTATGAACATTGGTACATACAGAACTGTAAGCCTTGATATGGCAACATTCTCCTCTTAACATTGTTTTTGAATCACGCAGCAGCTCTGATGAAGTCTTCACGGTTCAAACATGACACATCTTAGACCCGCAGGTGGAACAAGTGTTGAGTTTTGGCGAAGCACATTCTTTTTAGGTAAGGAACTCAGCAAGGATAGACACCATACTGAGAGTAATCCAGACCTGCTGTTCCATCTCTCCTTTATATGCAGCGTGCCAGTTTTTCTAAGTGTCAAACTTGGCTTTTTAATCTCCATTTAAACAACACTAATTACATCTCATCAGATGGCTCTAATCATAACTCTGTACTCACAGCAAACTTATTAACGCAAGACAGCCTCACACCACTGTGATTAGCTTTTCATGCCCACATTAACCATTTAATAAATGCTTTCCATATGCATTAAGCATATCCATATTTGCCAGTTCATCACAATGTGTACCCAAAACAAAATGTAACCTGTGTAATCTTGGAATTATTGCGGGAAATCAACAGCTAACAAACAGAAAAAGGAAATCACAAAGGTACACATTAACACAAAGTGGTGCCTGAAAGATAACACGTCCCCCTTTATCTGCTAAGACATTGAACCTAAAACAAAGATTCTAACAACTGCTGTTGATTGCTCATCATTCATCAAGGATCTTGATGAAATATTACCTATCTACAAGTGAAAGAATATCTGGTGCGGTCACAACTACATGTTTCAGTCCTCTCATTGTTCAATGTTCGGTGATGGTCAAAGCTCACATACAACAAAACAAACCCAGACCATGATATCACCCCTGCCATGTTTGACACATCCTATGATGTGGTGGTTTCATAGCAGTGGACTTCTGTTAGCAGCCCTCACAACCATTCAGAGCTCTCCGGAAGGTAAACTAATAAACATTAACATTACCCGCAATGAAATCAGCCTTTAAATCAAATCAAATCAAAACCTATGTGATATCAAAGATTAACTATTAAGACTGTAAATAAGGCTATTGGTCTTGAATTGTCTCCATTTGTACATAATATGTTTAGAGTCCAAACTTTTTGAAATATCTTTTTTTTTTAGAAAAGAAAAAAGGTGTTCGATCATATCACATCCTATTCTGTCCAATTTGTGCAGTTGGGTTCTCCTTTTGGGATTTTAGGACATGTATGATGATGTTTTCGGTCATATTTATTCAGAAATATAGAATGTTTTTATAGGTTTGCAAACTTTAAAGTACAACTTTACTCTATAAAACATGACTTATGTGGGTAATTGCAACAGCTGAAGTAAAAGTACAGAGTAGGAGAGTTGGTATTGTAAAAAAGGATCAGAGGCTAAAGGGAATCTGAGCTGAATGATAAAATAAAACTGATGGTATGCCTCAGTTGCAGGCAAAGTTAATAATAAGTGACTGATGCTGCAAAAACAACTACCTTCGGGAGCAATTTTTAGCTGTGGTATTGATTTCTGAGACCGTACCTTTCATGTTGCTCTACTAGTTTCTGCTTTAGCTCTGCTTGTGTATTGTTTTGTCCACCTCACTTGCTTCAATATTTTTAAAGTTACTTGTTGACTGATGCTTTGTTTGAACAGCTTTTGGGCTGCTGCCTGACGGCACATGTTTTAAATTCAGCAGGTGACTTTTAGGAACATGGACAGCTCTGTGCCACAGCGAGTTCACTGTGGTAAAATAAGTCAAAATAGTGCAACGCATGAGACCTCATTAAATCTGTTGTTATTGTGCCCAGGGTTAATTTCCACATGACTACGCAGTCACACTAGCATACAAACACACCTACAAAGACAGATGTACAAATCCAAAATGCTTCTCACCCCCTTTTACCTTCCCTTATTCATCCATCAGCTTACCCCTTTATCTGTGAGACAGAGTACAAATTTGCTCCCACACCAAAGCGAACCCACATGCAAAATCACAAGGGAGATTAGATTCAACGTCTGCAAAAAAATCTAAAAAAAAAAAAGCTAAAATGGACTCATTCTATCAGAGACGTGTATGCACGGATTGGGAGTGAGACAAGCAGAAGAAAGGCCTGTCCTCCCAGACTCCCGTCAGGATTCTGTCTAAAAAGCCAGAGTCGCAGGATAAAGGACATGCCATGCCTTTGATCAGGGAAGGAGAGTTTTGCAGGTGAGAGAGGTAAAATGGAGGAAGGTATCTGAATATCTGTCAGACTAGAGCGGCTGAATTCTGTTACTCATCTGTGAAGAGGATGAAAAAAAGTCACATTACTGACTTTTTTTTTTTTAACTCTCTAAAATATCTCCAAACATCTCTCTTTACAAGAACGTATCCCAATCAGGAATGCGGAACATGCTGTAAAATATAGCAGCAGCAGGTAATCTGAATAAAAACAGTGCACACTACTTCCTGCACACCGTGACGCTCAATTAGAAAGCAAAACATTTGATTCAGTGTTTTCTTTCTGAAAGGAAGAAAAGTATCTTTCTTCTGTTTTCATGTTTTTGAGTTTGAAGCTAAACTTCAGCTAGAGAAAAACCAAGAATTTGACTGATGTGGATTTTACCTTTCCTCCAAGTGTTTGAGAGGGTTTCCTAACTGTGGCAATGCAACTTCAAATCCCTGGGACTAGAGAGTGAATGAGAGGAGGATTAGAGGGGTAATGCCAGTAGATGAGAGAAAGAGGGTCACAGTGGTTTGCCACTCTGCAAGGATTAGCTCTGAAAACAACTTCACAGTGGCAAACTATGTCAATCAAGGACATAATTCAGTCAGTTTAAAAAAGACCCTTCATGAATCATCTCTTGGCTACAAATGAGCTCCTAGTTATTCAATCATTTTTAAACATGTCCTTTATTGTACAAATATCTGTATTATAATAAAAGGAATTCTCATCTGAATGTATCGCTACTGGTGAATATATTCCAGGAATGTGGATGGATACAAGATAATGTGGCACCTGTGGATTGAGCCTACAGTGTATACTGCAGCTACTCTAAATGACCCAGTATGTATGTGATCGATGTGTCCGGTATGATAAGAGGGCTCCAGCGATGGTTATGTGTATGTAATGTGCAGCATTCCACTAAAGGGCATAATCACCATAAAGCAAGTAATGGCATTGGAAATTAAGTGGAGGCTTGTGGGGGTGTGACGTGGGGGGCGGCTTAACTTTAGTGCGGACTGATAGAGGAATATTAAACACACCTCGTTTGTCTTGAATCTTAACAGTGAGCTCCACGAAAGGCTCTATCTCCCGATCCAGCCTTTGACTTATTGTGATATCTCCACTGTCGCGGCCCACGGTGACTGGAGAGCTGTCTGGCTCCGGGTAAATCAGCTCGTAGGCGGCTGACTGAAACCTGGTGGGATTCAGGGTCATTATGACTGAGGCGATGCCCGCGTCTTCGGATACATTGAGGGAGAGCGCAGTGCCAGGTTCAAGGAGCGCCCTGGGCGACCGTCCTGGCCTCGCTGACCCCATCATTTCAGCCGGACGCGTCGCCCAACGCTGTGGAGCAATGGTGACCAACACAGCTTTACTGGTCAGAGAGGGCCATCCATGGTCTCTGGTATAAACATAAAATTTGATTGTAGAATTAAGCCCCAAAATTGAGTCAACCAGCAATATTTCGCCTGTTTTAGGGACAACATAGAAACTGCCATTTTTGGGGATGGAGATGTACGTCAACTCTGCGTTCTTTCCACTGTCTTCGTCGACAGCTTCCAGTCTGTAAACTACACCACGAACAGCAGCGGTGTCATCTAAACTTATGTGGATTCTGTCCGCACTGAGAAAAGTCGGCTCGTGATCGTTGGTATCCAAAACGTCCACTTTTACCAATGCAACCTCGAAGACGACAGATTCCGACGCGCAGGTCTGACAACACAGACCTACGCTCAGACGGTACTCTGAGCGACCCTCCCTGTCCAAAACCCTAGAAGTTTTCAGCAATACATTTCCCCGCTTGTGGTGGGCGAAGACGCGGAAATCTTCGCTGCCGTTTCCATACAGTTTGAAGTGCATCCCAGAGAAAGGGCACCATTTTTGCGCGTCAATGCGCTTCACCGGAATGCTCAGTCCGTTTACTTTGGAAGCCGGTGGCGCGTTCTCAAAAACATGCCCGTGAAAGAAAGGCAATCCCCCGTGTGTTTGATATCCAGCAGCCGGCATCAGAAGGCAGAATAAAAGAACACCCCAAATCATGTTGGTGGCAAGTTATTACCTCCAAGCGACTCGAGGGAAATGACAGAAAATCATTCAAAAAGAAGAGAAAAACACTTGAGAAACATTTCCTCCATAGTTATCCACGGCACGATTCTTCCAAGAGAACCCTCTGAACTTGAAGCTTTTTCATCCTGGAAGATCCGTCTTTTGGTTCCATGCAGCACGGCTGCGTGCACAGCAGTCCACTGCGCTGCAGGCAGTTTGCTGTTTTCCTATCCAGCGTTCAGCACCAGAGCACCGGACAGCGCCAAGCGCGGGGGCGTGGCGGCGCGCGGGGATGTAGCTCCTCGGCGAACCCCACCCTGTGCGATGGTTAGTAGGGTGTCTGCCTCACACCTCTTCACGTCGGCTGAGCCTGTGCACACGCAGCTTGAGCCTTCGCAGCTGCGGGGCACATAAATCCGCTCTCAGCATAAAGAATTGTCGATAGAAGGGAAAATCACTCATGCTTTCCATCCACTGAAAGTCGACTGAACCCAACACATATGCTCCTTTTCTTTGCCACGCTCTATCCAGCCAATAGTGTCTCCAAATAGTGGTTGTACCTTCATTAAGTCTACATTATTACTGAAGGGAGAATTACTCATGCACAGCACTCATCTTCTCCCTGAGGAACTGAACCTACGACCTAATGCTCTCAAGCCTTTGAATTTTAGGTTACTGTTCCCAAACCACACTGCACACATTTTTACACAATCACACATTTCATTTATAGCTTAAAGAAACGAGGAAAAACTGCAGAATGCCTCAATATAAATGCAAATTCAAGGATCTGGGCTGTTAAACTGTGTAAACATGATGATTTATGGCAGCTTACACTGAGTAGTTCCATATGTCTTTGCAACCGGAATGTGCACATAGAGTTCAAATTAAGATTGTCACACTCCTTGCTCTTCTTTCCTTTCTCACTCTGCTGTGCCAAGCACCCAGAAAAAATCGCAATCTGTACGTGGCAGCTGCTAATTCCCACAGAATAAAAACTTTCAATTTCCTTCACAAATCTGTATGAGACAAGTCAGAATGCTGAATGTCTCACTTTGATTTGTCAAAAGGAAATAACAGGTGAAAAAGCAGGCTCTGCTGACTATGTCTTCCGTGTCATTCAAGCTTTTTTCCTCATGATGTGCACAGATCAATACTTATATGCATCTGAGGAGGGATGTTATGCAATATTTCTCTGCTCACAGAAAACAACTAAAAATTCATCAAAGCGCCGGCTGAATGATTCTTATCAATCTGAAACCTCGATCCATCACAGCAGGTTTTTTTTCCAGATCCACTCTGTGCAGTAAACTGTTCATTTCAGGCAATAACTCTGGAAACTGGCAGTGAGCCTCCAGACAATTCTGAATCACAGCGTGCAACTGGAGCATATATCTCATATTGGCTGATCATTGCATTCTTTTATGTGGCACAAGCTCCAGGCTGTGTCACCCAAACATGTGAGCCATCCCGTATACTGGCTGGCATTTTGTACAATCTTTGACCTGAAGAGGGAATGGACATTTCTAAATCTGTCCACCGAAGACAAAAAAAACACAAAAAACTCATGCCTATTTATGACAGGGACCTATTGATGTGAAATGACCTCATGCAGCAATACTTGCATGTCAAAAAGAGACACCGTATGAGAGGACCCTATGTGCTCCAGCCTACTCTGTAACATTTCTTTGAACTTCCTAAGTGCTTCATGAATGCAAATCAACTCCTGTCTTTTATCACGTTGTCTCACATGGTGAAATTCACCGTGACTGCTAGTGTGGGAGATAGCTGTAGCAAAGGCTAATTCAATCACAGGGGCCAGGCCAGAGTATGAGGGATAGCTTACTTGAGGGTTGCTGCAGTTATCTACTGAGATGAAACGCCAACATACACCACATAAAAACAACAAAGCTGTAATGAATTCTCAAAAAACATCATGAAACAGCCTCATCATCCCTCTTCTCTAACAGATAACTGGGCGCTGCAAGGCATTAAAGAGTGAGAAAAAAACTCACACCAAAGAAAGCAGTCAGTGAACATTAGAAAGCTTCATGCTTACTTAATGAATAATTGACCAAATCCATTCCCTTCACTCAAACAGAGACAGGCACAGCTTCTAAAAGCAGAAACTGTAGCCTTGTAACATTTAGAACAACCTACCTATGTACACCAGGAGGGATTCTGGGAAAAGAGCTTCCATTATGTCACTTGTATGTTCTGTAAGAGTCGCATCGTCCATTATTCTTCCAGGAAAATTGACTAAACCATCAGGAAATGATGGAAGGTTGTGTTAACAGGACTTGGCACTAACATCAGTTCATGGGCAGTTTATGCCATAGAGGGAGTGGAGTGTTTAAAAACTCTTAAAAATAGACTGTTCAGCAGAAGTCGGTGGAATAATTGGCTGAGACAGGCAGGTTTATTAAAGAATGACAATTAAATTGATGACTAAGCATCCAATGCCGTGGTTGCCATTCATCAGTGAAGACTCTGAGTGAACGTTCACGGAAACCCTGTCCCTGATGTGAAGAGCTGTTTCTGGGAACACCATGACACCTGACAGGAGGAGAAGTTCTGCATTGCTTTTTATTGTACTGTTCCTGTGTATATGGGGCCCTCAGGACATTTTATCTCATCAAAACCTGAAGGCAAAAAGCAGTTGAAGGGGCTGGATAAATATAAAGGCACCCCCCTCGTGTATTAGGTACAGCAGCTAATTAGATTTGATCTGTGAACACCTTAAGGCACCTAGCACCTAATGTAAGCTATGCTGTGGAAACTATAACTGTTTATTAATAGATCTATTAATTATGGAGCAACGTGTGCAACCAGGTTGAGAATTCACCTTCACTAATGATGTTGTAGAGAAGCTTTTGTGAGGCTGTGGGAAAGTAACATAAAATATTGACTAAACTAAACTATGTCATTACTGATGGGTGAACCTACATTAAAGCTGACTTTCTTCATTGGATAATTCAGTAAGTTTATTAAATGAGAATAACAGCAGACTGGAGTAAAATGGAAAGAAATGCTTCCAGCATTTGATAAAAACAACACTTGGAAGTCGCATCTTGTCTGAGAAGTGTTTTTATTATGTCTACAGAGTTATTAGTGGAGCCTGGGGTTAAGTCTGTGATTAGCACATGAAGAAATGATACACTCATCTTGTTGCCTTGACTAATCTCAAATTAAAAGATCTTTCCTATCATCAAAAGACACTGGAGATCATCACAAAAGAAAGTAAGAAGATGCACAGCTCAGTTGTCTCTATTACTCTGTCTAACTGAGAGGTGAGGTATTTGTAAGATGCCATGCTGGTGCTCTTTTTGAAACACAATTTAGACAGCAAGAACATAACCTTGGCTGCATAATAAAACACTGCAGCTCTTTTTTTTCTGAGTTAATTATCACATCAAGCTACTGCCATTAGGCAGGTTTCCATTTCTCAACCAGTTCAAGGCAATAAGCTAATGGTGTAAATTCAATAATGGGCTATTTACGAGGGTGGCTGGATTGTGAGGGACCCATTGGGTAGAATGTGAAAAACACTGAAAGCATAGTGAGCACAGCAGACTGATAATTTCCTCAGACATGTGAGTCCTGCAGCATCTTCCAAAAAGGAAGAAAGCTTCCAGACACACCTAGCCTTCACCAACAACCCTCAAACCAGAGATCTGGTTGTCACCCTTCCAGTATTATGGCCTATCTAGACCTAAATTATGTCCTAATTTATTTCGATTCCGCTTTGCACCCACTGTACTTGCATACCTGAATACAGCAAATCAGAAACTAGTCTCATTTCTGGTACAAAAACCATATATAATAACAAGCATATCAATGTTATTTGTCCCACAACAGAAAAGACCCCTCTCTGACTCAATAACACACTAATTCCAGACTCATTTTTCCACTTATGACTAATATGCTTTTTATTTTTCAGAGGCGCACACTGTTAAGTGCCTCCCCTCATCCATCATACAGCAGAACAAAAACAGCTTTGGTTTTTGTTTTTTCCCAGGAAAGGGAGTTGCCGTTCATCATCCCTGCTGTCCATGGGTAAAATATTTAGCAACAGGACCAATATTTCTCTGAATAATGGCGGGGTTTTCGGCAACTCTCGAAAATACAGATTCCACATAACCAGAGTATGTTCAACAGCATAAATGCAAACGAACAATAATGCTACTGTAAAATACCGTCTTGTTTTTTAGTATTTTTTTAATTTCACAGATAGTTTTCCGTGTTTGTGGGACTTGTAGTTTTTGGGAACAATCGCTTACCTGGTCTCCGTCTGTTGCTTCGCAGCAAATTATTTAGTTAGGCGGAGCCAGTAAGCTATTAAAAAGTCTTGTTCTTCCCCTATCATTTAATTTAAACCATTAACTTGGCATTTATACAGCTCTCAAAATAACCTCATTAAGGCAATAAGTTCAGAAATCCTCCTTCACTGTCCATTTAACGATAAACGTTCAGCACTGTAAGGATCTCCAGCGCCCCCATCTGTCTCTTTATAGTACTGCAGCGCTGTAATCAAGGAAAAATACATCTCTAGCTTCAAGTTTAAAATGGTTGATAACTGATAATTAACAATATAAATAAAAAGGATTAAAAAAAGAACAAAGAAATCTCCCGGGAAATACATTTCTAATTTAATTACACAGTTCAAAAGTAAAGAAGAAGAAAAATACTGAACATCAAAAGGGTGAGAAAAACAGTTGGAGTTGATTTCACAAAAAAAAAAAAAAAAGAATTTATGTTGCAAGAACAAGTAATAACCACTGGTCCATATTTGGCAAACTCAAATATATGATAATGAGACATAATCTAAGGCCATCACAACCCCAATGTAAAATTTTCAGTTACAAAACAAATAAAAACAAACAGGTTGTTTTACAGAAAAAAGCCAGTTTAATTGCAGAATATATTGACAGTACAGTACAGCAGTATAAACACTGCCATATTGCTTCTATTTTTACATGAAATTACACAGCTGCTGTCCAGCTTATTAAATGAAAAGTAATACCGTACTTGGACAGTAATAATGAGGAACACAACATACAGACAAGCTCACAGAGCACTGCGCCCTTCACTCTCCACTGATAAGTGGCTGTGTTAACAGAGAAATGCACAGTGCCATGATAATCATAAGAGCAATAAGAAGGACACAAAGCATTCAATCCCCAGCAGAGCGATGTTTAGAGAGTCCCCAGGGACAAACTGGACTGAAACAACTGGTCACACAGGGAGCAGAAGGAGCACAGTCACAAAGCCAACTAAATAAACAAAAAAAGGTTAAAAAAAAGAAAAGATTACCTTGTATGTAATCAATACAATCAATAATGCAATACATACATAACATGAAAGGACTTGACATTGTTAGCAGTCTCCGTACTCGACTGGCCTTTATTTACCACACGTAACTCCCTCGTTGTTACTTGTGCTTCGGTTCATGTGTTAGACGAGTGCTCTTAGATTTAATTACAAACACTCTGTTTGTAAGTAAGGGCACTACAGCTGCTTTCTCAAAAACCTCGCCTCTCTGTCAACTACCAAAGAATCCTGGGAGCTGACCTGTCATCAGTTACTGTTTTGCGCAGCTTCACCCCTCGGCGTATAGTCACCAGCATATCCACATCCCCCTGGGTTGCAGAGGATGGCTCCTGGAGTGCACACTGAGCTGGATCCCCTGGTAGCAGGCTGGAGAATGGGAACTGACCCTCACCGAGGGCGTGGGCGCTGGCTGCCAGCTCTCCTATCTTTTCCACCAGGCTGTGACGGTTGGCAGCAAGCAGAGGGTCCTCCTCTGCACTGTGGGCGGCCATGCCAGGGGCCTGCTGGGCGTAAACAGTCCTGTCTGCCCCTCCTCCTCCTCCATAGCCCCAAGCTGTGTCAGGGAGACTCATCCGCTTTGGAGAAGCCCTCATGTAATCACTGGGCGATGGGTCATCTCCATACAGAAACTCCTCACTGCCTGTACGATGATGAGACGGGCTAGCGTACCCTGGAGAGTCTGGCACTGTGGGGGTTTTAACCGGCACAATAGGGGGTCGGATGGGAATGGGGCCAGATGTGGATGGCGTTCGTCTCACACCTGTTTTGGAGGATGGTGTCCTGCGAATGGTGGCTGTCCCAGAGGAAATGGCTCCACTGGCACCGTTAGACGTTCCCTGCAGGCTCCTCCCTGCAGGTATACCTGCTGTGCTTGCAGGCCTCTTGGTTTGGATCATGCGGCGGTAGCTCTGAGCAATGTTACTGTGGCGTGGGATGGTGGAAGACTTGTCAAAGTCTGCTTGCCCTTCACTGTCAGTATCCCCGTTGAGAGAGTAGCACTCATAGTCTGAACCTGGAAGTAACAATGGATCATGAGATTTTTTTTTCTTCCTCATACTGCATGATAAAAATACTGACAATTGTTTTCACAAGTCAAATTGCAGCTCCTGTATTGTAATAATATATCTCACAATAATCACCTTGGAAAATTAGCACTACACTTCTCAAATCACAACACTGCTGACTCTCAGTGAATGGAAGAGAAAGGTGACAAGGTAGAAATGATGAGCTGCGCGTGTAAGTCATGTGTGTTTCACCCTGAGGAAGTGTTTGGCTGTGCAGAAGGAGTGTTACCTTGTGATGGGATGGTGTCTTCAGAGCAGGAGGGGGTGTTGGTCTGGGAGCTGTAGCCACTGGAGTACTGCAGAGAGTCCCTGCTGCTTTTCTGCTGCTCCATACTCAAGCCTCTGGTCAGAACCATAGCTAAAGTGCTGGCTGCTGGTGATAGAGGCTCTCCATGCTGAGGCACAGGCATATACACAGAAAAATATACAGATGAGGACACATTTAAAATGTAATACACATTGGTGCTATCCCCACTGCTCCTGAATTAATTTACTCGCATTTACATTTCCACTCCCAGGAGACCTCTTACCTTTGCTGTAATAATTCCTGGGCCACTTCTCGGCCGGTGTGGATCATCTGCTTGCACCCTGCGGTATCCCTGAGGACTAGATGGAGCCTCCATTTCTCTCATCTTCTCCACAGGCTCCCTCCTGCGCTGCAGAGTGCTGGCCAAAGAAGGCTCACAGGAACTCGACTTGGCCCAGTCCTGCAGCAGCAGATGGAATAATCAGACCATTTTCCAACTTTGCATCTCTGGTGTTTGCCATCCAACAGTTTTACTTAGTAAAACGCAGAAGTTGCCGATATGGCTCGTGATCTGGTTAGATGCATGTGCAGATTTGTGCAGAGTGGAGATGGCCATGGCTATGTGCTACAGTATATCTCAACTGAGATTGATGGACAACAGCAAAATGGTGATAGTGAGGTTAATCTACATAGAATGTCCATGATAGCAATACAACACAAAAAGCAAAGAAGCAACAGAAAGAGAACCCAAACTAAAAATTGCAAATTAAAAACAAACCTTCCAGCTAGGAACCTTTGATGTGGGTGAGGGATTGTTGGGTCCGGAGGAGTGGTTAAATGTGGGGGACGCAGGAAGTATGACAGATAGAGGTCTGATGGTGCCAGTGTGAGAGAAAGCAGGGCGGAAGGTACCGAAGGATGAGCATGAGCCAAACTGTGGAATGGACAGACAAGTCTGAGTCAGAGTGCTCAACATCCATGAATAGTCCGCGACAAAACTGCACTGCGGCTGTCATGAAAAGCCCACAGGTGTTTAAAGCTATAGATAACAATGAGGGGAAAGCACTGCACAGCGTGCAGGAGTGTATGTCTGCATGTGTGTGTGCTCAGCAAGGCAAGTAGTCTGGTGAGAGATGCATGCACTACTAACCGCTGTAGGAGAGTTGCACTCGCTGACAGACTGGCAGGTTTCTGAAGCCTCAGAGGAGGCTGAGCTTGTTGATTTCTGGGAAAGGGAAGATGGAGTCAAGTACAGTGGAGTTCCACAGGAAATAGGGAAAAGGATGTAGGTGTGAGAGACTCATAGGATGAAGGGAGAGTTGGAGAAGAGTCCTGATAAACGTGCGAGAGTAGGATTTTCTCCTTCCTCTTTTAAGGGATTTATAGATTATAGACTAGATTAAAAATAAAGTCGACTGTAGATCGTTTATTTAGAAAAGAAGCATTGCAATCTATTCAGACCAAGGGAGTCGAATAACTTTATCAGCCCAGTGGGATATGATGAACTGAACATTTGCAAATGATAAGGCTCTATTAAAGCAAAAACGAAAAGCTCGGTTTGACTATCAAGCTCTTGCTGAGATGAGGGTTTTGTGTATGAAATGCAAACATGAAAACGGGGATTGGAGACAGTGTGTTATTGTACAGGCACTTAGTCAAAAAAAAGTGGCGTTATTGCATTGTCCTCGTGCCTGAGGAATCCCTGAGATAGCAAGACTGCTTTGGTCCTGGTTTTGCTGGAATACAAAAATCTCCCTTCTGATAAAAGAAGAGCATTTAGAATCACAGCTACCTGGCTGGTGATATCAGAGGGCATGGGCGACGGAGGCTTAGACTGGGTGTTGGCATCCTGGGAAACGAAGCCGGAGTCGTGGGAGGAGACGCTGCTGAGTCGATGGGCTCCTGCTGAGGGCATCTGGAGCAGGCTGTTGGCAGGATATCACAACAGTACAAAACTGAGTGTGCATATTAAATAGTATTATGATCAATACTGTTACATTTTTATCATTTTGTTTTTTATTTTTTATATTTTTTCTTTGAATTCCTTTTTAGGAGAGGATTTGTGTGCAAGCGTCTGCAAAAACAGAAAGGTTAAATGAAAATCTGAACACAAAAGCTGTGAGCATGAAGGCCGTAAAAATGGTGCGATTCTTTTAATTTAAACGCATCAAAGAGCATTAAAACGTTATCCCTTATTTGATTTCTCTTTCCCTCTGAAGATTAAGAGCCGCCTTTGTGCTTTTTCGTCTCCCGCATTGAGATTCTTGCTCAGCATTGCTTCCCTTTGTCACCCACACATATTTTGAAATGTGCAACTTGTGCTTCTCACCTTTGCTATGCACTCTTCTTCCACACCTCCTCCTCCCCATCTCCCTCTGGAATATATCTGCAGTTATCATTTCTCATTAATTTTCATTCTCTAGGATTGGGGAGGGCTTAAGGAGGAATGCCAAATTAAATACAGCAAACTAAATAACCATCTTTAAGTCTTCTTCTCTCTTTTGATAAATAACTTTACAGTAACATCAAAACATTTGACTCTTTTATTTTATTATGTAGTTGTTTTGCTACTAAAATTAAATCAAAAGGTTGTTTTAGAAAGAAAAGGACATTCCGGAGGTGAGAAGTTTTCAGTGATGTCTCGCTTTCCTGTAAAATGAATATGCTAACTAGGATTTATGACTAAATCTTTTCTAGCCACACGTTTGTCAGTGATGTGAATAAATAAAGAATCTTAAAAATAGGATATGATGTTAATTGGAACAAATATCATAAGTGCTCTGATGTGAATTGTAACACTAAAGCAGGATGATGTCCCTTAAACTCATAAGGGCTATCACATTATAAGATGGGTTAATAATTAAAGACAGATTTTTCTCTTGACCTAGAATCGCATGTTTATAAATAAACTGTTGAACCATCATCATTCGACTTACGAATTTGTGGATTTTCAGTTCTTGTTTAGCCTGGTGGCTTCCAGGCTGTGATGTCTGACAGCTTTCAACGTAATCTGGCTGTAAGAAGCTTGAGAATGACAAATCTGCCAGAAGCGAGAGCTGAGGAGCTGGCAAGATAACCTCAGGTACTGCATGTCGACTGTCTCTGGGAGTTAGGCAGCTTTTTGCAGAAAGTATCTCTCCCTAATACTAGTGCACGTCTTGAAAAGTTTCATTTCTTTGCCACTTTATTATTAGAACATACATGTGTATTTGCTCAAAACAGCTCCAGCATCAACAAAATCCATTAACGACACATACAAGAGCCATAAATAGTCAAAGTAGAGTAATTTCTACTAAATTCTATTTTTGAACATCCCTGGAGATGATTTTTAACCAAGTGAACATAATTACCTGCACATGCTGCTTTTCCTGGAGCTGGTGCTACTTGGGGAGGAAGGAGGGGTCTGGTAGGACCAGCTATAATCAGAGCCTTTCAGGTCTCGGACAACCTGCAGAAACAAAGCACTAAATGATGATTACATAGTGGCAACAATAGGCACAGAAAACATTGCTTTTATATATGATAGGAGCTGAGAAGTAGACAAGATTGTTTCCTAAAACTGCAGGGTGCTGCAGTTTGAGGCAGAGGTTATTCAACATGGGGTATTTTTAGGAACTTTCACAGGCTGAAGACTGATAAGCATTTGTTACTTTAGGAGGTGTTTATAACAGCTAGATGGAGAGTAAAGCTCTCTGACATAACAATGGATATTTAGAGAAGCTGCCTTAGGATTTAATTACACTTATTTTAGACTCTATTTTTACTTTAAAATCTCAATTTTCATCCCAATTATCTGAGCATCTGTGGGGAAGTGAGATTTAAAGTGCATCAGCAGAATTAGTACAGTCTTGTTACCTGCTCGCTGGCTGGTGGCAGTTTATGTGGGTCTTCAGTTAACACAGTGAGGTCGTCAACAATGGCTTGTAAATGCGTTACCTCTCCCAACATGGCAATCTCCACATTCTGGAAGGAAAACAGAATGGATCACATAAAATTCTATGAGAAGACACTGGTGTGCTATAGATATACAGTTAGGTATATAGAGGCTACATGTTGCTCACCACCACAGGTTGAAGCAAGTTGATGAATGAACAGTAACGGCCTCTCTCCTCCAAGAGCGCTCTTCGCACCGCCTGCTTCTCCGTCTCCTGCATTAGCAGGTACAAGTCGCTGACGTCCTGCATGGCGCTGTCCAGCTGAGGGCGCAGGTTTCCCCGGCCTGTTCAGACACACAGAAACATGAAGGAGCAATGGCATATGGGAGGACAGAGGAGAGGGGAGTCAAGTAAACAAAGAGGAGAGATGGACGAATGAAATGAGAATTGAAGGGGTGGGTGGTAATTACAGAAGTGATATGAAGAGCCAGAGTGAAGGGAAAGGGTAAAAATGAGAGATGATTAGAACAAATAATGATAAGATGCTGTGTTTTAGAGGTCAACGCACTGGCAGACTTTACACTCAAATGGTTCATGCACATGGAAATGAGAGGACCCTGAGGGATGTTATCAAACAACACTAATGTAGAGACCCTGAAATGGATGTAAACAGAACGTTCAGTTACACAAGACTGCATACCAGAGTGACATTAGATGATCAATGAAGGATGGGATGAAGATGACCAATGAGGCGCCACATTCCTGCTCTGAGTACACGATTTAAACAGACACACACTGCCAGTCATTTTATTATACTGCCTATTAGTATTTTTAGTTGACTCTCCATTAATAAACTCATTGAATGTGCACTTAAACTTGAATGTTTAATGAGTTAAACTGATGTAGCAGATTCAGACTGTGTATTGGTATGTTAGCAAATGCTTGAATCAAAATTATTCAACGCTAGCTTTTTTTTAACAAGTAGGAAATGGTAAATCAGCTCTAATAGCTAATCTTGCAACATCTGTGTTTAATAATGCTGCAATTAACTGAAAAATCTTATAATGATGTGACAGTTTGCCTTGAAAACAAGAGTTAGCCTTCAGCCATCATCATGAAGTTAAATGCCATCACCACAAAGAAGCTATTATCAGTAATGACAGTTTATCTGACAGATAGTGTCACAAATGTTGTACTTTTTAAAAAACATTTGGAAAATATGAGAGCTTTAACTGAAGCAAGCCTATTAGACCATTTGTAAGCGGGGCAAATTTACAAGAAGCTAAGAAATGTGAACTAAATAACTTCATTTTTACTTTTTGACATTTTGCAGCAGGAAATCCAAAGCCATTAAGATCAGTTAATGATGTGTGACTCTAGCATTCAGCTGCTTTGTTGGCTTATAAAACTGTCGTGGCTTAATGGGACAGCTACTTACTATGCATTATTTACTGATTTTATCATTGATGTTTATTAGTGCATTTGTAGTTAAAAAATTGACATATAAATTTAACCATCTTGAAGAAAGTAATTAATGCAATGCCTTTTTTCATAGGTACTCTTTATATATGAAGCTGTCAGTGCACTACAGAGGACTTCATGTATTTCATGGGGGGGGGGGGGAAACATTATATTGTGTTGATTGGCAAATTGTATGAGTTGTTGGTAGATTTAGCTTCTTTTACACAGTCAGGATCAAGCAGTTTTTGTGCTTAACCCAAATAAATGGTAGCTGACAGCAGTAATTTAGCTGCTACACAGACACAATAAGCATCATGTCAAGCTATTCCACTCTTTAACCAAAAATGCTAAGACAGCACAACACTTTTTCTGACTGGCAGGTTAATCTACTGATGGTTTTAATGAAAAATGGCATGTGAAGTTCTCATTAAGCTCAAAGAACAGTAGACATACCTAGAAGCTCTACAGCCAGGGTAAAAAGCCAGAAAGAGACAGGGGAGGGTTGCAGTAACAGACAAGGGGGTGGAGAGACAGAAGAACAGACAGGGTTAGCTGTCTCAAACTGCAGCACATTGCATGTTTATAACTAACTTAAAACCATCAGTGCGGTAAGAAAGGGGGTAAATTCAAACCAGTGGTACAAGTCTAATGCAAGCAAAGCCAAGAAAGAAGTTAATTTATAAAGTAAATTATCCAGAGCTGGGAAAAGAGTCTTAAACTGTGCTAATTTGGATTTGACAAAGTTGCCATTTCTCATCCTGCACTCCAGATGGCGCTGTTTCTCTATTAAACACTGCCATGGCACATGAACTGGGAGTGGATAACTCTTCAATGACCTATATCTCATTAGCTTTATTATTAAGCATGCTTTCTAAATTATTCTTACCTTTTCTAGCTTTTTTCTGGAGTTTTATGGTATCTAATGACTTCCTTTTGATTTCCTGGCGAGATCTCTTGTATTCTGCAAAAAGCAAGTAAAAATAAAAAGTGCATACGTTTCCAACAAATACTGTGCATCAAAAGATTCTATGATTATGTTTCTGGTTGTTTACCTTTGGCATGGTCTTTGTCCAGCTGATAAGCTGTCTTCTTCCATTCCTCCATCCTGTCTTGGAGCGGCGTAATCAGGCCGTCCATGAGGACACTATAGCAACGAATAGAAACAAAAAAGAATAGAATGTTATCCACAAATAAAAGGTGCAACATATGCAAAAATCTCAGTGAAAAGCAACACAGTTAGCGGAAGGTCAACAGAAATAGAATTACGCCTTTAGATAAACATAAAACTGCCCTTACATGGGAGGATAAACTAAAATGGAAATTTAAAAAAAAGTAGAAGTGACTCTTACTTGGTGAAGTGGCGTAATTTTGCATCAATGCTGCGGTGTCGCATGCACATTCTTGTCAGAGCTGATCCGATGTCCCTGGTGGCTCCTTGGAAAGATAAAACAGAAAAAAGTTAACATCCAAGTATCAGAAGTATGTGCTTTGGCTTAGAAAAAAGAACATTTTCTACTAGAAGGCTCAGCACATCAGTGGAGGATTTCAATTCCCATCTTTTAAAACGACTTAAGGCTTTTGTTTCTTGCCTAGAGAAGCACATCCACCTGTAGCCACAAGGTGGGCACATAAATGTCACATTTGTTTGCATAAAGCAAACGAGACACAGAGCCTGAAGACATTCTTTTCCTCATCTTAAAAAAGTAAACATTTTCCCTTTGACACTTCAAGATTGCATGCCTGATTCTCACCACAGTGTAAATACCAGCGTTAAATCCTAGGGGTTCTTGGAGGTGCGGTTCACCTGAACAGACCTACCCAAATTAAATCAACAATAACTCTCTAAGTGTAAGGTCAATATGCATAATCTTGGTCTCATTGTATAGCTAAGACCCCACAGAATATAATCCCAGTGTCAAAAAAGTTGTGAGCAATTGTGAATATGTGTGAGCAAAGTGTGATAAACCAAAGGAAAAAAATAGATTTTTATCCTCGCCTAATTGTTTTTTTTTTTGTTGTTGTTTTTGTCTGTGCATGCATTCAGCAACACCTTGAATACAACTGTACCAAGTTAGATGAGAAAAGCACAAAGATAATTAATTTTATGAAGGGCTTAGTGTGGATTGTACAAGGCAGATTCTGTTTTTGGCCACTTTTATACCCAAACTGTGCCACATAGATGTTTTACTTCTTGGATGGGAATCTGGCTACAAAATACTGTGTACATACAATTCCCAAACTGGCCCTGGCATTTAGCCATTATATCATCATTTCCTACCACTGTGCTCAGTGTATTATAAAATCAGTGTTAGCATTAGCATTGCTGCTAGCTTCAGAACTGGATATAGCTACATCTGTGTGTTTACTTGAGACCTTCTAAGACCTTCTAGTCTTAGTTGTAGATGAGTAAAGTCTCTAAATCTATGAAAGAAATCGCAGATATCTTATAGAATAGGGATGGTCCTGTGTTTACGCTGAAGGATATCTATGAGACAGATGAAGTCTTATTCAAGTGTAAGATATTGTCGGAAAGCTTGTAAGATATAGAATTTAATCAAGCTTTATTTACATTCCCAAGACCCACAAGAAGTCGGCAAGAAGGCCATGAATGGAAGCTTATGAAATACGAGTGCATGACGCAGTTGGACTATAATGGACTAATACGCGGTGAATTTTGGTCGAAGAACAGTGTGGATAGACTTAAAATGACTATGAAAAGGCAAGGAAATAAAATATATTGCTTTTGGTAAGAATTTGGGGGGGTTTGCTGTGTGAAAAACATGGGATCTGATGTGCTCGCTGTGAAAAGCAAAGATAGGCTAAAGTGTGTGTTTTCAGATTGACATGAGGTGGTCGGGTAAAATCTGTTTATGCTCGGTATCATCTGAAAGTGCAGCTTTTATTGTTTCATTTCATACCCAATATGTTGGGGGGAACAGATCACGCGTTGTGTTGCATTTAGTCTCGGGTGTTACTCGTAATGGTGGCGCTGTTGTTTGTTGCATTCGTATTTTAAAGTTGTTATAATGCAAATACTTTGTTGACAAAATGCACTTGGAGAGTTGATTTAGTGGTGTTAGGGATTTGTCTTTGAGACACATTATTAAAAAAATATCCTTACATTACTAAAGTAATTTTTTACACACATGAACTTGTGCTACAGCTGTTTGACCCACCGTTGGGCCGTTCGGGCTTAAGGGGACCGGCCCACCGTCTCAATGATGGCAATGAGGCCTGTGTAACATGTGGTAGCACTGATCCTGTTGTAATCTGGGCCACATAGGGCTAATCTGAATGTTTCGCATACACTGAGGAGGAGAGATAGAACATCTCTCAGCAGCACACAGGCTTCAGAAGGGAAGCGCACATGGTTGTATTTGTTTTTATGAATGATGTTTGGAGGGCATGAGCACTGGTTTGTATGTGGACAGGTGGTGTGATTTAAGAACACTCCCACACCCTTTCCGAAGTTCTCACCCCTTCTATCCTGGAGGGAAAAGGAGGGAACCCTGTAAGGGGATATCCCTCTATTCTTCCCTGTCTGATCTGCCTTTCCTGTTCTCTCCGTTTCCTAAACACCATTCATCCGGGGCAGGAAAAAAGAAAGAGAGACCTGCTCTAAAATGCACTGCAACAACAGGCAGGAGGAAAAAGCGATGCAGTGAGTAAATCAGACACAACTAATATAGCAGACCTAACATGAGACCCTCCAGTGAGATCTGTGCTCCTGTCCAGATGTCACATATAGAAACTAGGTTACTGTCTCCAGCTAATATCACATAACTCTGTAAGACAAAGCTCATTTCACTCCAACATTTGACTGTCAACTTCACTTACTCTTGTACTAGATCAAAGACCCTCCGTGGCAGATCTGGACCCTATCTCACAGTGACATTTTCTCCAAACACATGTAGAATTACTTTATTGTTTGTGTGTTGGGCGAAGGACAGGAGGGTCATTTTGCTTTGCTGGGGCGCTAAGCAAGAGGGGAGCAAAAGTTCCTCCACCTGCATCACATAAAAGCATTAAACACAAGCAGGAAGTGATAACATGTGGATTCTACGCTCAGAGCTCTTGCTATAAATAGTAAAAGATGTGTCCATCTCAAAATTTGTTTGTCTTGACTCGAAGTGTAAACTTAAGCAATAGCTTTAAGCATTGAGTTGTTTTAGAGAAAAAAAGACTTGTTTGTGGACCAGGGTCTAACTTAGGAGGTAAAAGAACTGCAGCACGTAAACCTATTATGCTATGTGATGACATCAAGTCTTATGATATGTAGAAAGACACATAAACATAGGGCATTACAGGAGGGGTCCACAGCTGTGAATCAGTTCATCCTGGATGGAGAAAGCCAACAGGAGAGCTGGAGAGAGACAGGGGTGGAGCATTGTGGCCTTTTTTTTAATCTCTTTAACAGATTTGCCAATGTCACTGTCAGCTAGGAGAGAGCCCCCTGCTCCCCTGTCCCTTCCACACCTGCCAATTTCCCTCCCGCTCTCCACTTTAGTCCTCCAGCCTTCCTCTCCTCCTCCTCCCAAAAGGGGATCAGCTGACAGCTACATCCTTGGGAGCTTCAGAGGCTTCCTGGCCATGTCCAATAGCCCTGCTGGCCTCTGGCCTCGACCGGATGTACAGGGACACAGTGATTCCCTCCCAAAGCACCCTGCATGCACACAGGATTGTGACAAACTAGGAGGAAGGTTTAGATTGGCTAGATAGACAAATACTTTGTCAGATTTAGATATAATTTGTCTTCTTATGTTTATCTATTTTTCTTTGAAGATGTATACTTCATCTTGAAGTATCATAATTTCCCCCCATTCTATTTGTCATTTTAAGTCACTTAAAAAACTTTCTTCCAAGTTAAAAGTTAACTTTTTTAGCTTACTTAGCAAGTGTGTACAGACTGGAGAAGTGATTATTTAGCAACGTGGGACTCCAGAGCCATAGAGGGAGCTGAGCTGACCTCTTTACAGACACCTATATGTGCATGAATGAAGTACAACCAGGATGGAGGGGAGCTGTTATGCATCCCAGTCATATATCTTTAGACATGGAACAAACAACTGGGAGTCACTGAACTGTGCAGCAATGTGATGTTCATTACTGGAGCGCTCCTGATGGTCCCTGGCTCTCTGTATATGCACAACAGGCGTATAAAGACCCTGAGATCTGCTGTGAGTGTTGAAAAGTACATGGGATTTCAGGTGAGAGGGTCAAGCCCACATTGGAGGGTTTAAGAGAGAACCTTAAGCTCTAGTATCCACAACCAACACTGTACGGTCCTCAGTGTTTAGTGAGTGGTTCCAGCTGGAGCTCTGCTTCTGATTAACTACACAGATTCCTTGGGGAAGGAGGAGCGTTTTAATTGGCCCTCTTTACAGCGGGGGCTCTCCTGCCGGGAGCTAAACTACCACAAGCCTTACTCCTTGATGTCTTCAACATGGGAGATTAACTTATCTATCTCCCTCACTCAATATCCAAACCCTGATGGTTAACTAAGATTTCACTGGTGCTTTGACTACCAAGTTGGACAGAGATTTAGCTCCAGACAGACTTGTATGCTGCATCCAGTTTTAAAGCTGAACTCCACTCTGGTTTTGAGCTCCATCTATCTCTGTTTCCTGTGTCAAAAAGTAGTGTTTGTGTGGACTGCACAAAAGAAAAGTACAGAACATCCCAACTGTTAACATTTCCAGGAATATGAAGGCCTTTTTATTTAGCTGGGCTCTCACATAGCCGCCGCTGAGCTAAGGAAATTCCATCATCCATGGGACAACAGTTATTTCTCACGTTGGTACCTTAGCTTAGGAGCTGACTGCGGCTGGTACGGACAGTTAAGCCTCCTGCCTGATCCAGCCTCCACCTTTTTAAGTGGCACAGAGTGTGATCTGGCAAGGCAACTGCAAAGGGCACTGATGGATGAAAGAGGCTATGGGATCGAATTGGAGGAGAGTGGAGGATGAAAGAGGGTAATACTGCTGCAGTGGAGGTGAATTTAGTCAGTCAGGGGAGATAAAGTGTTGGAGAAATGCTTTAGATGTAACAGGACACGGCAAAATGTTGCATCTATGTTCTTCAAAAAAGTAAATAAGTTTCTTTTCATTGGAAAAAAAAAGGGTGAGAAGAAACTGCTTTGATTTTGGGGGTTTTATTTGTTTAATTTAGTTACTACAAACATGTAGCTGAAGTTTCTAATTTCACAAATTATCTCAACTTCCCATCATCAGTAGCAGGCTTCAAAGCACAGCAGGAGTTGATGTTGATGCTGCACACTGGGGATACAGAGATTCATAAATAATGCAGCACCCGTTGTTCTACTGCTTAGGCTAGAAGAGCAATGGATTGTGGACATGAATTGGGGAAGAGTCACTGACATGACTCAAGTTGCATAACATCAGACGTCAGATGGTGCTTGTCTTTGGAGAAACTGGAGAATCTCTAGTTAAAAATGTTGATTTGTTCACACTGAACTCTGCTGCTTATGACTGTAATTAAGCAAGTGTTTGCAGTACAGTGAGACTGTGGTGAAAACGATATTTAATTAAGCAAATAAAGCCCAAGAGACAACACACTGCTTTAGCTGGAATACGGCTTCAATCAGAGCAAATTTTACTTTAATCTTTGTTTATATCAGCTTCAACTCCAAATTATGTAGGAAAACAATAAATACGGCTTTTAATCTTTACTCCTGACCTCATTAAAACTTAGTAAAATGCGTCAAAGATAATTTCTCAGAGAGGTAACTATTATTATTTTTAAGAAAAGGTGAGGTTAATCTATAAGGTGTTTGAATTTCTGCAAAGCAATTACTGACGCCTTAAAGATAGGGCAACTAATTTATGTTTGCATGATAAGACACGCCTCACTGACCTTGTTTCTGTCCATTGTGTTTCTACGTGCACATAAACAGATGTGTTCTCACAAGGTTTCACACAACGGCTGAGTGTTTTTACTCTGTGCCTAAATGAAGCTAAGAGAAACAACTTGTTCCTCTGAGGCAGCTGCTTTACACACATTTATTATCATGACAGTGAAAACATACAAACAAAAGTGACAGGTCTAAGTTACAATAAGAAGGTTGCATGTCTGTTAACTCAGATATTTGAATCCCATTTTCAGATTTCTAAGGAAAATGTTGGTTTTAAAAGCAAAGTTTGCATTTCTAAAATTGGGCCTAAACCTTAAAAACGGCTGTTTTCCCACTTTGTTTTCCTGGTTCTAAAAAGGTCACATCTGGGGAGTGTTGGAAACACTGTGGGAATCATGTTTTTTGACTTCTTAAGTGTATTTAACACAATCCAACCGTTGTTGCTGAAGGAGAAGCTGTAAGGAGCAGACGTTGACCCTCAGCTGTCTGCATGGACCACTGATTACCTCATTAACAAACCACAGCATGTCAGGCTCCAGGACTGGTTTTTGATGTGGTGGTGTGCAGCACAGGGGCCCCACGGGGGGACAGCACTGGCTCCTTTTTGTATTCACACATTACACCATCTCCAGAAGTTTTTCTGATGACATTCCCAATGTTGGTTTTGTGTCAGAGGGGAGCAAGCTGGACTACAGAAAGGACTTTGTCGACTAGTGTGGAACTAACTCCACATCAACACCAGCAAGACAAGGAGAAGGTGACTGGTTACAGAGAAAAAAAAATCACATCCTGCTCTGGTGGACATCAAGGTGCTGGACATTGAGATGGTGGAGGACTGCAGGTGCCTGGGTGTTCACTTAAACAATAAACTGGACTGTTACAGCAACACGGACGTCCTGTAGAAGAAGTTGCCTCCACCCACTCTGGACACTGATCCTTTGGAGAGTGCAGGACACTTGAAGATATTTTATGGCACCACAGTTGCTTTGACTATTTATGCAGTGGTGTGTTGGCAGGGGGACGGGAGGTCCACTGAGGGAGACAGGGGGAGACATGACAAGCTGGTGAGGAGGGCCAGCTCAGTCATGGGTTGCCCTCTGGACTCCGTGGAGGCGGTAAATAAGAGGAGGATGTTGGCTAAGTTGCATGACCACCCCCATGTGACAGCCACTTCATACTTCAACTATTAGATTAGTCAATGAGCACAAATAAGTCAATTATTTAACTATCAAATTACAATTTACCAGATAAAGGACCAGTTATACTTGATTTATTATCTACATAAATTGTAAAAAATTCCTTTAGACATTTTTTTTCAGATTTTTGTGTCAGAGCATGTTGCTTTTTTCTTATTTTGTTTTTATTACGTACCCTTCTTCTGGAAAAGCTGAAACGTGTGAATTTCCCCACTGTGGGACAATTAAAGTCTTATTTTACTTCAAAGAATTACAAGAAAATAAGTATTAAGCTGATAAAACATTAAGTTTTTGTTTTTATTTTTTAGGAGCCATTTAAGAAGATCAAAGACAAAATATCAAAACCTTGGTGAGTGTAGAGAAAGAGATAAAAGAGACTTACTCAGGATTATTAACATTATTAACTGATCTCTCAGTTTTCAGTAAGACAACTTTTATAAAATATAAAAAATTCCAATCACCATCTTCTAGACATCATACGTGTTTTGTTCAATCCAATTATGGCCTAAAAATAACCTGTTTTTAAAGGCAGGAGAGTACATCAGTGTGGTGGGGAGCACTGTGTTGCTTCACAGCAAGAAGATCCCTGTTTGAACCCGAGGGTAGGCCTTTGTGTTTGGAGTTTGCATGTCCTCCCTACAAGTTAATCTAGTGATTCTAAATTGATCGCAGCCATAATTGTGAGCTGTGACCAGCCCCAACCCTCATCAGGCCATAACAAGTATAGAAAATAGATGGATGGTTGTAAAGGGAGAGAAAATAACATACGAGAGGCTGGGAATATCCCTAACCCTAAACAACGTGGGTTTGTTTATGAACAACATGTGTGCCATGTGTGTCTGCATTAGAAATCAAAACTTCATTCCAAGTCTTTGTGTCACTTCCTTACTGTAAAAGTGGAATTTCTCCTGATACCACTAACAATACAACTAAAAGGCAGAGGAAGTAGCTTCCAGATCAATTGTTTTACTCTCACACAAACACACACTCATCCCATTGTTGTCTGACCAGACAATGCACTCAGCAAGTTTCACCTCTCAACAAGAAAACACCCACCGACGCACAGACAGCCCCCGGTGTGTCCTGATGTTCTGGTGTGCATTAGGACGAGACTCAAGGAGGGGGAAGGAGAAAAACAAGTGATTTTTCTCTGCTGGAGCTTCCTGTTCAGGGACATAAATACTGCTAAAAATACTCACTACCCCTTGTCCAGATGTGCTTTTCATTGAAGATGGCAATGGGATGAAGAGGGAGGGAACAAGAGAATGCACAGTACACAGAAGATGTCCTCTCATATGGAGGGATTTAAATCTGAGGATGATGGATTAGATAAATCTTTGCACAGGAGAGTGATCCTTAACTGTCTATGTAGGAATCTGTCATTAAAGAAGCTAAACCTGGGAGTCAGCTTAACATCATGACTCTAGATGTCCTTTTTTACAACCTTTCCAATTGTTCCTTTCTCAGCTAAGGTCATTTGCACACAATCCTCATCAAATCCACGTCCATCTGTAGCATCGAGTACTAACCTAACCTGATGCTGATCTTTTCAAACATAACTCTACGCTTTGCTCCAAATTTATGTGCAGACTTTATTATCTCTAATATATCTGCTTCATGTCGACTAGCCGCCACGTAACATCCTCCATTCTCTGCTATTTCTTTCTAGAAGTTTTCAATCTTCCCTCTTGAGTCACAAAAAAGAGCATATCCCTTCCATTCCCTCGTTTTAAGTCCTCCCCTGCATTCCACTATCCGGCTGTCTTGTGTATTTTCCCTCCCTCTCTCGCTTCCTTTGACGCTGAGTTCATGTTCAGGATATAGCTGAACACAGTGTTCCCCCTCTAGTCTCGTGTTTGTCTCCTTCATTCGGCAGAATGAAAGTTATGCAAAACCAAAAGATTTGTTTTCTCTCCAGTTATTACCCCCCCACGCCCCCTCTGTCGTCTGTTTTTCGCATTACTGCAGCAATTTCACCCCTTTGCTTTTTGCATCTAGACGTCATAATGGCTGGAAAACATTTGCTTGCTGGATGACCAGACTAACTCCTGAGGTGGAAGACTATAAACTCTAGAGAGACGTAATAAAGACCTGTGTTGGAAACTATTTAGCTCCGTCTGATAGACAAGGTACACAGCAGAAGGGGAAATAAGAGGCTTCTGTCAATACTTAATGTGGCTTTATGTTAAGAGGTTATAAAATATCTAAAAGAGCAATAATACAATCACTAGAATGACACAGCAAACCACAATATATAAACTAATTCATTCATATACATGACTTCATGAACATAATCCAAAACACTCCAAATCTATAAGCTTATTTTAGGATTCAAGCCCCCATGTTCAATGTTGTAACCTCCTGGTTCTGGTACAGAGATTACAATACAGGCTCATATCAGGCTTGGACATAAAATGCCAGGCTTGATGGATGTCAGTTCGGATCACATGGGCACGCTCATTATTTGACATGTTCGTTAAAATAGCTGCGCTAGGGGGATAGCAGGAGAAGTAATCCCCTGATCTCGCTCAGCACTAGTCCACAACAGCATCTCGTCCATGCCAGGTTGGCCAGATGGCGGGTAGGGATATCCGCCCCATCTGCCAACCCAGAGAAGTACAGCAGCTAAACAGATTACTGCTTCGCTGACACACTGATCTACAAACATACCTCCACTCTGTGAGCTCTGTACAAGTAAGAGGGAAAAGAGAGAAACCAGAAGGGGTTTGCAAGTGACCCACAGGAACATTGTGCCTGCGTGTGTGTGTATATGTGTGTAATGGTGCATGAACTCAACAGGCTCTGGTGCGCTGATGTAAAGACAAAAGCTTCATTAGAGAGGACAAACTCGCAGAGCATGGTAGTCTGGCCACTCTGATCCCAGAGTGTGAATTTTTAAAGCTGGGGGTAGCTGATGAGAAAAGGAAGCAAAGGCAGTCTCTGTCTGTGTGTTACAGGGTGGGGCTAAGAGGATTTACTCAACGCCTCTGCCTACCCTGGATATCCAGAGCTGTGGAAATCCCACAGTAACCACCACCCCCATCCAGGTCAGCTCCCCCATCAGACCCACCTCACTCTCCAAAAAAAGTATGTCATTTGCCCATGCACCATTAGCTGTGGACCACCAGGTCTTTGACCTTTTTTCGAATCACCCATGATGAAAAATGGGGGGAAAAAACACATGTCATCCAGCCTGGTAGCAGCAAAACACACATATTTTCATTTCTTTTTCTATTCCTCGTAAATGCCTCACAAAAAATAAGGTCTAGACTAGACAATACATCAAAATCCATTAGGCTGACTGGTCCAGAGCTACAGGGCCTCAAAATAAGTCATGGGGAAGATGGGTGTTGAAACATGAAACATGTAAATTTATAAGCTTTAAATTCTCCAAATACAGCCATCTAATGCAGTCTTCGCGACTAGCAGACCTTTATTGAACTCAGACGCGAGCTTCAAGTCCACAGACACAGACATGGATCCATCAACACAGTTTGAAGGAACAGCGATGTCAGACGCTGGCTGCCAGCTCTAACAGCTGCTTCATAAAACACAGACGCCACTGCCATGACCGTAACCTCTAAAAACTGACTACACGGACGGGAGGAAGTCTGAGCAGCAACACATACCGAGGCAGATGGACACTACATGCAGACACAGAAAAGAGGTTGAGTCAGGTGGAGGCAGAGGGGATGATCTCACGCATAATATAAATATCAGAGGTTTGTATGAGAAGTTGCCCCTCGCAGGCAGTTAGGACAGGAAATCATAAAATCTATTCTCAGTCAGCGTCCTCCCAATGTGGATCTATCGAGAAGTACTGAATGAGGGGAAATGTTGCTTTCATTGGCAAGGAGCAGGGAAGCGTGCGCATTCTGGAGAGTGTGAAAGTTAAAGAGGTGACAGGGTGAGTGTGTTAAAGGTAAGATTAAAGTAGGACGAAGAAGAATGCGAGGAAACCTCCAGCTGCTCTAGCAGCTGCAGCTCGTCCCTACACACAAGAAGGGTTCGGGTTGACAGAGATGACGGCCAACAGTTCGCAGCCGAGGGCACGCCTCCTGTGGAGAAATCAGCCCTATATGGCTGTGAAGACAGAGACACACATGATCCCACAGGCAGACACACACACACACATTAAGGAAAAGATTCAGAGAGTGAAGAGAAACAGCTACAGGGACAGAAATAGAGACCCAAAAAAATGGTGAGCAAGCATTTCCTGAAGAGTTTTGAGTTATTAAGATTACAATTCCAGCAAAAGTGGAAAGAGCACGACATCTGCAAAGGGATTTATTTTAAGAATATATCATTATAACATTGCAGCTGCCAGAAGGTCAAAGTTGCAGAATTATGTTCGTGAAGCCGGCAGCCTGAGGTTCAGAGGTCACTCCTGTGTTGCGCAGGCCAGTTCCAATAAATATCGACATTCCTCCTGCCAAATTAATTACAGTTTGAAGCATGTGCAGGCTAAAACAGCTCCCACAGAAGAAATGGAAATACAATGATGCTCTAGTTTAGTTACATAAAAACAGCACGATATGGTTTATTTTTAATAGAATTAAAAAGATATAAGTTCTACAATAATACCCACTTAACAATTACTTAACCTTCTCTTAGTTTCTGATTAAATCCTTAAAGCAGAAACATGTCTAAGTTATGCATTCAAATGGTTTATTTTGTGTAATAATAGACAAGGCAGCTGCCCCTCATCTGTGGAGCCCACAATGGGGGTTGTGCTAAATGGTTACCTGGCAAAAATAGCACACTGCTGCAGCAGGTGTGTTATTAGTCCCTACATGATTTTTTATAGCTGCAATTTTAGTGTTTTTCTTTTTTTTTAACCTTAATGAAATGCAAAAAAATTGTAACTTTATTTTTCTTTGCATAAATAATTTAAGTATGACCACATATATTTGATTTGGAGATCAATAAGTGCCCTCGACGCAGTATTTCTCAAGTTTTTACAGCTTCTGAGTGACTAACTGATTCGATCCATTTCAGTTGCCAACAATCTGTTCCAGCTTTTCCCACAACTTAATACAGCTCAGTCCAGTAAATGAAGACACATGCACAAAAGAAACTCCACTCCAGGTTTAACCACAGATCTTTGCGAATTCCAACCAGCAAGCCGCATTTAGCTCACTTAGCATGTTAGGATTGGATAATCTGAAAGGTTCAACAAAAACATGAATGCACTTTTGACAGGACAGAAGTGAAAAAATTCCAGTGGTGTTGGGACAAACTACTGTTTCTATCAAAAGATGCGGTGAAGTTTTGACGATTACTTGAGAAGGATTCACGGAGATCGATTAATTTTCTATTGCAATCGAGAGGTTGTAATATATATGCTCATAATTTTATTTCAAATGCTTACATGGCAACAACTGCCAAGTATAGCTCATAAAAACATATAGCTGGGGATGAATGGAATTAGTTTTCAAAGTTAAGTCATAATAAGTGTGAAAATTCAGATGATACCAAGGATGCAATTTGTTCCTCTTTCATTCTCAAAAAAAATATGTGTCCAGCTTGACTGTTTGAGCCCTATATACAGAGGCTGAAGCTCCTCTAGGCAGCCAGTACAGGTCTGGGGCCCTTTCCTGCATGCAGTACCCCCTCTCTGACCCATTTTCTATAAATAAGGGCCTCCAGTGCCCAAAAATTCTTAAATATCCTGCCCACACCCACTGGTTTGTGCACTCCGGTTTGGAAGGCTTTCATACCTCCTCTAGGATGACACGCCATGCATGATGTTTATGCTAACTTGTTTTGGGATTTTGTTTTTTATCATTACAAGAGTGCTGAAGGATGTCTCTGACATGTACATGGCGCTGAACGGGAGAACAGCCTGTGACACTGTGTTTGGTCTGGGTGCAGCAGCCTGTCCTTTGACCATCCAACCCTTTTTATATGTTCCTTAGGAAAGATTTCTCTTGCATGAAAGGGTTTAATTTGCTCCCAAAACTTCTGACAAGCAAAGTAAAATGCTGAGTAAAAATGCACACATGGTGCCATCAAACAGTTTTATCTGCAGTGGAAATTTTTGTGGCTTCCCTTTAGCATGTCTCTGCACTCCAGAGCATCGTTGAACTGGATGATTTGATTTGATTCAGGACTCTGCTTCTGCTTGCTCATCTGATTATTCACAGTGAATGTGCCCAAGATTTGTGTTGTTTTTTGGGGGGGTTTTTGCACAGTTTTGCATTTTGCTTTCTCAAGATTTCTTTTATTTCATGCAGTTCCATAAAATGTTGCAGCATGTGTCCATGCATCACAGCAGATTTCTGTGTGTGTAAAGGTTTCATGCACTTCGCTCACAAACTTGCAATAAATGTGTAACTTCATTTCAATGATCAGTAGAATTTATCTAAATTTAAAATAGTGGACAAATATCCAGTGGTGTAGTCCAGGGTATACGTGGTATACGGAGTATACCCATCTTTTTTTCAGTCAGCATTGAGTATACCCACTTCAAGAAGCCAGCGATGCGAACCATTCTGTTATATCTGCAAACCTAATTGTCATTTTTCCCCCAGAGATAATTGGGCCATGACCCACCCTACTCTGCCTGCAATTGGTTTGCACTCACTGCTTCACTGATTTAATTGGTTAACTTTAGCTGAGGAACACTCACCCAGTGGTGCCCAAGTCCAGTCCTCGAGAACTACCATCCTGCAACTTTTAGACGCAATACTTCTCCAACACACCTGCTACTAGTTTGGGTGACTTCCAAAACAGTGGGCACTGAGAAATGTTGTATGTTTGTGTGGGTGTGTCCATGTGGATGTACTGTATGTGGGAGAAATGAACCGTGCTCTAACAATAAGGATACAGTAGTTACATTGCTGCTGATCAGGTGCGAGATTAGTTGTAAATAAAGATCTACATCAGGATGGCTGACTATGTTAAACAATCTCTCCAAAATGTGACGTGGAAGCAGATCTGTAGGAATAATGGGGTTAAAATTTTGGAAATACTGATTAGTTTCATGCTATATATTTTGTGAGGAAAAAAAACACAAACTGAAATGTTTCATTTAGTTGACAAAGGCTGACATCATGGTAATGCATCTCAACTGCTCAACACTAACAGTAGTATACTGTGATAATTCTGCTACATATTTAACAAACCTAACAGAATGATGATTCTATCACTTCTATTAATTAATTCTATAGTACCATAAAAGCAGAATATCTATTAGTTTATGATTTCCTTAGTTTTATACTTGGAAGCACGTTTGTATAGGTACTGTTTGTTTTTAAATTAGTACTTTTACTTTGAGTTAGCAAGTCACTGTGTTTTTCCCTCAATAAAAAAACAAACAAATGCATGTATCCAAAAAAGCATGATAAAAACACAATGCTTACGAGAAATTGGTTTGGGTTATCCATATGTTACTGGTGATCCCAGTAAATACCGTTTTTTCCGAGTGACGTGTGTCAAGTAAAAAGAGCGCACCCTGAAGAAGGTGGGGACTATTTGCTCGGTCTGCATATATACTAATACTAGTCCCTCTTTAATTTCTCTAAAAGTCTGTCATTGCTGATACAGTCTGTAGCATGAGACAGATGACATTAATCCTTCAGCTAATGTCGCTCGTAGAGAAGCAGAAGAGGGTGACACACTTACAGCGATGTTATGAGACTGTGGCTGCTGAAGTCAGTTTGCTCATCTCCCTCTGGGTCATCTATCATTCTGCTCTTTGCACTTTTTTTACTGCACTTTTCCTTTGATGTGTTGGGTTGCCATGGCATGCAGTGATTTACTGAAGCAGGCTGCCTGCTGTAAGTTGACCCAAGCCCCATGTCTACTGTGCTTTGTCTTAGACAACTCGTGTGTATTCTCATCAGGAATCATTTATGGTACCTTGATTGATCGCCATGGCAATAATCTCCACTACTACTAGAGAGAGTATGAGAGTGATAAACTGGTGACTGCGTTTCAATACTGCAACAAAAATACCACTCTGGCTGTTTCTCTCGCAGTGAGCAGTCAATAAGGAGTGATGCTGGTACGAAAATCTTTAAAGGCATGCTGGTATGTGACCTGTAAGGTCATCTAGCTGGCTACCAGCTGTCACCCTTTGAATATATGTATGTGTGTCCTCGTGTTTGCCTCAACGCCTGTGCGATTGCATTTAAGCTCATGTCAAGAGCCTTTGCACGCTCGTACGAGTTAGCAGGATTTTTTTGACCTACATACTGCTCTCGACCATCAACTCCAAAGAAATCTGTGTTAATCGGTTGCCCCTCTGGCCAGCTGCCCTGCTGCTGTTAGCGGGGTGATAAAGCAGATCAGCAGACCTCATTAAGACTGAAAAACAATAAGCCCAGATTTTCATTTCTTTCAGACGCCGCCCCCACCAATGGCTGCTCCCACTTTGGTCACCTTAGTATTGCCAAATGATAGGGAGCGGAAGCCAAAAGTGTCCACTTTATGAAGAATGTGAAAGCACTCAATATTCAGTATTCTTGGCGTGCTACATCCAGAGTTTCATGCAGAACATCAAAGAGAAAAGAAAACAAACGTAATTTAAAAGGGCATCATTGCTTATTTGCTATAACCCTTTGCTCAACTTAAACAAGTAGAAAAAGGTGCAGACAACTCAGCGTTTGAATGTGCAGATATGATACTAGCATAGAACTTCATGAGTAAGTGGAAGCATAAATACACAATCGCATGAAAGTAAATAAAACTTTGCAGCTAGACACAAATATTCAGATGCAAAACATTCTGTAAATAAATTAAAACAAGCTGCTTTGCTCATTAAAAAGTGGTGCGTTTAATTTTATTCATTATTACTTCCCACAAGCCCTTTCTGAGACCCAACTCCACAGTGCATGAGCATGAATTAATTAAGTTTTATTACCTCTTGAGTTGGTAGCCATGTCCGCCACTTTCTGAAAGGCATCTAAAAAGGCCACGGCTGCCAGAATTGTGGTCCTGCAAATACATCGGCATGTGTTCACTGCACACTGACTGCATCAAGAGCCTGTAACTATTGCACAAGAATTTTCCTCACTGAGGTTTGCTGTTCACTCACCTGAGTTGAGAGTGCAGCTTTGTGGCCTTGGCACTGAAGTCCTCCCAAATAGGGTAAGAACCCTGATAAGAGAAAGGAAAAGCACTGTGTCAAATAAATACCTCACCAAGGACATTTAAATACAACGGCACATCCTGTCAAACACACACACAAACATACAGTATGCATACAATTTTGAGGACACATGTTTTCTCTAATGGGGGGAAGGGTCTGATGTGACTTGATGAAAGGAAGTCATTCCTGCCAACACCCACAGCTCTGCAGAACACAGACTTGAACTTAAAGGACTAATCATTAGTTGTTACTATATATGTTTGATATAGAGTTGCATAAAACAACTATTTAATTCTGGAATAAAATCCAACAAAGGCTGCAATAAGTCAAAGAGAACTTGACTTCTTACCTTAAAGTTTGAAAATGTTGATTTCTAACCAGTGTCATGCTCTGACTTTTAAGTTTGTCATGCTTACTTCGTATCATCAATCACCCTGAGCACCATCCTCTCTAATACATGCCCACAAGTTTGCAAACTCTTGTTACCTGATAACCTATGAAAACGTTCATATCCCGACTGTTAAAGTGCAGGTAGCACAAGCTTGTCTTTGAAAAATCTGGAATAAATTAACCGCTGGATCATCACACTCTGCCTCGAGCTATAGGTGTAGAAGGTAAACATGAAACAGACATTCAAAGGCTAGATCCCATTGAAGCTAGAACTTGAGCCCTGAAGTAAGGAGAGGAAAGGCATAACCCCTGTGTGCCTCTTTTAATGGATACAAGCCAAAAGGGGGTTACACATCCTGACTATATATAGCCAGAGTGAAACCAGGAATGAGAGTTGCTCCTCATCACTTCTCCCATAAGCTTCACTCAGGGAATGACAGAGGTTAAGTCCCAGGTTCTCTTGGGTAAAGCCTCTGCTTTGGACAGTGATCCGAGAGCCATCCTCTCAGGAAATCAGCCAGGAGCGTCACAGCCTCGCTGTTTGCACTTGACCTTAACAGGTGTCTTATTAGCTTGTGTGGTTAGTAACTGCCTGGGGCAGGAGGGATGTGCTGCCAAGACAGCTGAGGAAGGAGGGTGAAGAAGCGGGCAAAGACGCCTGCGTGCACTGCACAGCATCTTAGGGGAGTGGGGTACACATTTTATATCTTCATCCACACCTGGCAGAGTTCCGGGAGGTAAGGGGAAATGGAAAGAATGTGGAAGAGGCTTGTCTTTCTTGAGTGAGGTTAAGAAGAGAACCATTGAGGTGTTGCTTAAGGACCATTTAAAAAGTGATAACCTTGCCCCACACAGAGGCTTAAAAGCACTATGTGCGACTCAGCTCTGATCTAACTGCTGATGTAACTCTGGTTTCCTGATCTAATCCAGATGAATCATTTCTCTGCCTTCTGTTCTAACACTTCCTACTCAATTATTTCTTTTCCTGTGGCTTTGGCAGACAGTTATAAAACCAACAGGTACAGCTTCTATCAGTACATCATGTCTGTGTTTCATCAAACAAGACACAACACAATCTAAGTTCTTTAAACGTGCATGATGTAAATCAGTTACAACTAACTCTGTACACAGTCAGGAAAGCTACATGCCGCTGCGTTGCTGGGGGGGTAAGGCTGCTTTAACAGGCTTTCATTGCCCAGCAAAGCGGCAGAAATGAGGTCAGATCTCTGTCTCAGACAGTGGACATCGATACTGTGCTGACTAAGGGCTTCAGCCTCATTCATCTGCACTGCTTATCAATACACAGACTGTCTCTCTCTAAAAGCCCCCGTCTCTCTATGTGGTCCTAGCGTGAGGGAACACAAAAGGGAAATGTATTAAACTAAACCAGCACTGCCAATAGCTGAAAGCTTATCTCACTGGAGCCTTACAAATGAGGAGGTTCCATAAATAGTCTGTCAAAAGGCACCATGGCCGTATGAGCCATCTAATCGATCAGAAATCTGTGAGGTTGAAAGCACAATCTGATGCTTGACTTGTTTGCTGCTATAAGCACTCTGTAAGTGCCCCATACAATGTGAGGACTGGGAGCTGCCCACAGGCCTGATGGATATGTTCACACTTTCCATCTGTTGTCACGAACAACAACAAACCACCCTGGTACAACTTCCTTGACTTGACACCCCCACACCACCACACACACACAGTGTGTGGTAAGTGATAGATGATGAGAGTCATCCAATTCCTGCTTAAAAAAATGCTATTCAACCATCTTGAAAAGTAAAGAGCAAATGTTTTGTAAGAATGAGCTGCAAGGTGAGTTAATTTAATGACTGAGGTCAAGCTTTAAATGTGCACTTGGCAACATATTGTAAAAGAAGTGATTTCCTGCCAAGGGGGCAAGCATCACAAAGCAAAATCAATCATTTTTTCCTGCCTGTTTCTATTATGTACTCTTTTATACTTATTTTTAAATGAACTGCTTGGAGATGTTTGTTTGATTATAGTGTTATTCTTTACCCATGAACCAAATGTATTGATCAGTTTAGTGATTAAACTATTAAGATCATCTTCTCCTGAAGATGCAATCAGTTGTAAACAGGTTGACACGTTACCTGCTGCAAATTATGCAAATAACACAAAGAGAAACATGTTTCATCTCTCAGTTTGTCCTGCAGCGGTGTAGCATGTGGGGGGAGGACCGGTGAAAGAGACAAAGGCAGTAAAAATATGCGTCTGATCAGCCACCATGCAACCACAAAAGTCAGATAATCGCTGGTTCTACTTTCATATCCCTGTGCGTTACCTTCATGTCGTTAACGATGGCCTGGAATAGTCCACCCAGCGCTCCACACTCTTTCTCCACCGACTCCATGGTGTCCAAAACAAACAACAAAAAAATCTTGTGAAAAAAGAAACGTCAGACAGAATATCCTCCGGTTCAAGTTTGTTCAAACAGGACACATGTATATCTTTGTTATGCCCATCTGCCCTTCGTTGTCCTCTCCCACAACAACGCTGCCAGCAGCCGTGAGGATGCGAAGCGTCTCAGCTGCCCCCAGCCAGCAGCTCGCGGAGCGCACAAACAAAAAGAAGGGGTGCTGCTCGCTCCGCCGCCGCTACTCGCCTCTCGGAGGCTCGGGAGGGATGGAGCAGGCAAGCGCGGCGCTTGGTTGGACTACAGCCGGGAAACGTGGAGGGCACATGCACGGTGGCTCCTCATCTTCACAAAAAAACGGAAAGAGAGTACTCAATTCTGGGGATGAGGGCACGAGGAGGAGGAGGCACGACAGGAGACGGGATCGGTAGGAGAGGACGCGGGGACGCGCTCCGTTGTTAATAGTGGAGCAGATGTCTCGGAGCTGGAGTCTCCCGTAATACGATCCATGGGAATGGAAAGGGGGCTGGTCAAGTAGTTTTTTTTCTTAGGCAAGGAGGAGGGGACAAGAAGGAACACCCCCACCTCCAGCCTCCCTTTCACCACGCAAACAAAAGTGAAACCCTGCTCTTCCACGGCACAATTCGCTGACATACAAAGCAGGATTTTCTTGGTTTTGGTGTGAAGGCACGGGTCTGCTTAGGATCATTAGCGCCACTCCTTTGTCTTAACTTTTCTCCTGGACACAGTAGCACGTGGGCCATTATTCCTCCATCCTCACCAACAGACATAATAAAAGACAGATGTGGATTACAATCAAAGTTCTTTTCTGAAAGTAATGATATTATGAAAAATATTAACCTAATTTCCCTCTTTTTTTCATCATAAAAGAAATATAAAACAATTTTAGGAAAGCACAAATACAGAAAATGACAGGATAAAAAAGTGCACATTCCAGGTTTTATCAACCTTTTTAAACTGTAAAAGCAACACTTGGACATGTAGGTTTTTAGAACACAGCCAAACTATTGGCTAAATGGTTATTTTATGCAGTAGCAACTGGCAGTTGTTGCACTTCAAACTACTTGATATATTTAAAGTAAAAAAGTATAAAAATGAAATATACATCAAATCAAATATGTCACTGATAATTGTTCATTGTGTACCACATGATTATAGTTTTCAAGAAATGACTTTAGACTTGTTACTTGTTCATTTGGTTTATAAAATAATGGCAGCATTTTTTTTCTAGTTGTTTGTTTTGGCTTGCTTTGTAAATGTCTCCTGTCTCTGGTGTCGAAGGTGGAGAAGTCAAGCGATCACGACAGGTGTATATCGCCCCCTCCTTCCACTTACACAGGCTAACACAAAGTCATACGATTTATAAATATGAAAACAAAGACTTAAACAAGACAAGGCTTTTTTTCTTCTAGTTAAAATGTCTAGGAGGCAGATCTTGGATTGTATAAAAGGGAAAATATATGCACATCCAGCAGAGCGTGTTCAAACAAGCAGCACAAATAAAAAACAGCATATTCTTTTCTGGGTGTTTTATCTTACCATCAGAATCACTAATGCTTATATATTTACATATTACTTTATTTTTTCTTCTAAAATTAACCATAATTTATTTATAGTGTATTCCAGAGCAATGGATATTGATTCTTTATGATTTATTTATTATGCTGAAGAAAAAGCCAACTATATTTTGGCAGGTATGATTTGCTTTAACATTCAAAGTTGAGGCTTGGCATTTCGCTGCACTATAAACTACATTAACGTAAGCTAAGCTAAAAGATTGCTGACTCAGTTTTATCAAATATAGACATGAATTTTCCAGCGCGAGGCAATGCAAATCTATTCATATAGCACATTTCATACATAAGATGGCAATACATGGACAAAACAGACATGAGAATAAATACAGAGCTATAAAGGATACAAACAGTCAACAGAAAATGCATCATCATTATAATCAGCATCATCATCGGTCTCACTGTCTACGTGTATATGCAAGAAAATATGTAAAAAAAAAAAAAAGAACAAATAAAATAATCACTATAAAACCAAAATATTGATTTTAGGCTTTTACACTTCAGTTTTTGTACAAATACACAAGGGTTGGATTTTCTTACATTACAACTTAGACAGAATTGGGCTGTATGATGTTCTACATAAAGCTAAAGAAAGCTAAGCTCATTTCCTGGTTCAAACGCCACATAAATCACAATGTCTGTGGCCTCTTTTCAAATCTCTGCAAGAAAAACATCAAAGTTGTTGTACTGCATGCTATCGATAGCGTCCACATTAATGGAGAATGAGAGGCCACTAGAGTATAATCTATCTGAACCACATTACTACTCTTCTTTTATGAAATGGCCAAGGGGGTCACTGCAGCATTCCCGATAAACATCCTGTCAATATATTACCCAGCACATCTGCCTCACACGCCTTCCTCCCCCATCCATCAGCTTGGTTTTAAAACACAAGAGCATCCTTTCCACCAGCAGACATCAGTGTGAATCCCCCCCACATCAGCAAACAGTTAGTAAGAGAAACATATTTATTCTTTTATCTAGTTCCTTAGTGTAGATATATATTTAATATATCAAACCACTTTTAATTAACACCATCTTTGATTACATTCCCTATGGGCCAGCAATGATATCATTTATACTTCCTATATAGTAGAAAAAACATGGCCTCTGCTTTGGGTATTTATAGAGCAACCAGATACTCAGCATCCTGTCATAAGAGAGGATCTTTTAAACATAAGCTATTATAAACATGAAGAGGGGGAAAAACTAGGATTAAAACAGAGAAAACATGTCATATGTCATATAGATGTTTTATTAGCTTGCGGTGATTAGACTTAGAAACTATGTCTGGTTTGATGTCTCTGCCCCACGTTGGCAGACATTAGGTAGAAAGACTGGGACTGCTGCCTCGTGTTTTCACCACAGCGCCCGTTGGCATCTCTGAGAAAGCAGCAATAAAACAGAAATATCCCCATCACAGATGCTGACATTCCTCACCACCACCATCAACCCCCCTTGGAAAAAAGGGGTCTGTTCTGCTCTCCGCCCCACTGCTGATGCATGTGTTTGTCTGCGACTTTCCTTACTTCAGCAGCGATTGGTTTTTAGTGGGGAAAATGTGTGAAGGTTTCTGTTTTCCCCCAGTAAGGCCTAACAACTGAAAGCAATCATCAGTCCTTAAACGCATCAAGCTGGGCAGACTCAGAAGATTTTGAAGGCTTGTATAACCAACTTTGAGGGCTTTGACGCCTGGATACATTTTCATCCAGTAATCTGTGATAATACCTGGTTATTTTTCAACCTTCATGCTGCACGTTTCACCTCACTCATATGAGCGATCATCTGGAAAACAATTGTTTTCTTAAAAAGGAAAAAGGAAAGACATTTTTGCATCCTATGATTTCTAAGAGGTGGGAATGTTGAAGCAAACAGCTGCTTATTTATTTCTAAGCTGGTCTGTTTCAGTTCAGTCTGCTTCTTCTACATAATATTCCAGATTCTCTGTGACCTTGATACAGTCCTAGAAGCTCCTACCTTTAATACATGTTATGTGATATACTGCAGCCTCTCACCTCTCAGTTAGGTCTTACTCATTATTCACTAAGAATCCCTTTTTCTCTTGGTGAACAACCCGTATGGTGAAGAAAAACACTCAGAAAGCTGTGGCTTCCTCATGAAAGTCTATGCTAAGGGCACTGCTGAGGTCAAATACCACTTCACAATAAAAATTATCAAGATTTATAATGCAAGGTTGAGTCGGACTGTTATGTAAGTGATCTGTTGTAACACTTAGTTTGAACCTTATGGTGAGCTCAGCTGCAGGGGATCATGGCATCTATGCACATGGACTTGGCTTCTGGTTTTTCTTAAGAAAACATGAGCTGAAATTTAGTGATCTCACGAAGGGGAACTGGGAAAACTAATCATACCGAGAGATTGACAGGAGAGAAGTGGATTATACAACATGACTGAGAAATTCCTCATTTTTTCGTGTGTTTCTTTACTTTTCTTTTTCCAGCATGAAGAATTGTCAGCTCAGGAATCTAAACAGAATTAATTCAAGCTGCTCCTCTCTGTCTGCAAACTTGGAACAGCTGACTTTCAAGCCTACAATGTGCAAGAGTCTGATACTCCAAGAGATAGATTAGGGTAAAGCACGCTTCTTATTTCTCCTCCTTTGTTTTTTGTTTTCTTTTATTCCTCCAGAGAGTGGTGTGGGGAGCAGCAACATGTTTTATTTAAAGCTGGTGACACAAACCATCTATAACAGGGCTAAAAGCCAGGGGGAAAATTCAAGTGGAAAAATGAAGTAGTCTGGTATTTAAAGTTGAAGCCCGAAAGCCACTTTAGGGGACATATTAGAGTTGCTAAAATGGCTACGTTAAAGTATGATCTCAGGCCTGTAGCTGTATTTTATGTTGAATAATAGGGTTATCATTTTTATCCTGACGGAGACTAAAATTAGCCATGAAATGACAGTTATCTAATGAATGACATTAAAAAGGAGAAAATATATTTAGTTTGTTAGAGAAATATTACAATAATGAAATAAGTCAACTCATCTTTCTCTTCCTAATTTTACATTGTTAGATTTGCTTTTTAATTTCTCTGAGCTGCATTTTGTTGTTTACAAGATTTGCCTTCACTTGATATTATAAACTCATAATAACCTTCCCAGGTATCACTGAGAAAAACTGTAGAGGAAAAATCTTGGATTTTACCTCTGAGGCTACTAAACCAGCCCACCCCTAACATGTGACTGACATTATATTAATAATGGAGTGTCTTTGTTCGACCCTGATTAAAGTCATGTCATGCAGGGTCTTCTGAAGTAAACAACTGTAGATGAAAAAAATCTATAATTAGCTGTTTGCTTTAACAAACGTTGCTTTACTTTTCATGTTGCATGTCAATTAAAATAATCAGTTCTTGATTTCCTGAAATCTGGATTTAATCGGAAAAAATGTCCAGACTTTTAACTGGCACTGTACTTGTGCCACCCTTTTCCTTGTCTGAACCCTGATTGACCATAAAGAAAATGAATGAATGGAGGGTCTGATTTCAGACTTCACACTTCAGACAACTTTATTAATCCCTGTGGGATGTTCTCTCAGGGTAATTGAAGCTCTGTTACAACCAGCACTGTTATACCATCAAGAAAATAAATGAATTGTGTGAACATGTAAAAAACAAACAAAAAAAGGATGAAACCAACCAGTATATGTACAAATAGTATAAATAAAAATGTATAAATAAAAAAAAGTTTTGATGAAAATTACTTTTTAATTGCTTATTTGTGTGCACATCTGTAACTTCATACAAAATCTTTGTTTTTTCATCTTGAGCAAATTTAAACTTGATTGCTGACGATTTGACATGGATTCCTTGCAGGATAAAAGGAAGCAGGGATGTGATGTCCAAAAACTCACAGGTCAGCTTCACACTGTCAACACAGTGTTCTGAACATACTCTTTTCCAGCCAACAATTACAAGAAAATAGGACTTTGCATCCATATTTTACATTTGTTTTGGATGCAATGTGAAGCTAAATTTGGAGAGAAACTGTGTCGGTTGTTTATTATGCATCTGCTGCCTGGATGATGTGTGTAAATTATCCATGTTCTATATTTTGTAGCTTCTTTGGAGCAACATCCGTCTACTGAAGCATCACCAGTCGTTTAATTCACCAAACTTTAAACATAAGAAGAAGAAAGGGATTACCGCATGGTGTTACTGGATTATTTGACAGGTGGGTAATAGTAAAAAAATACAGACCCAGGCACAGACAAAGATAAAGAAAAAAAAGATTCAAACAATCATATTGATTTATTCTTGCTCTTCTTTAATCAATGCAATTAATTTTACTTTAAAAAAATCACTGAATGTCAATAAAGTATTGGGTGTTCTTTGTAGAAAAAGTTCAAATTATTACAAGATATCAGGTATTAATTAAACTAAATGTAGGAATTTAATCATTGTATTTTAGAAAAGCGTTTTAAGATAATTTCTCTCAGATGTGCTGGAACTAGCAGAAGCAAGCTGTATTTGACACCTCGTCCTCTGTTTAAGTCTAACTGTGAGAATTTGTCTGAGTTCAGCAGCTGGCTCCCATCACTCTTGTGTTTCAAAGGGATTTTCAACACCACAAAGCCTCTCTACGCATGATGCACAAAAACCTGTACATCAACACATGACAGATGGATGGGGAGTTGTCCTCAGAGAAGGATTGCTATCTTTGGTATGCACTCTGTACAATGCATGTTCCACAGAAGTCTTGAAACAAGTGGCTAACGAATGAGCTAATGCAAACTAAACTGCCCACAGATAGCTGTCCCTTGAGAATTTGCATCTCTTGCAGTCCTTCTCTTCATCTCCTCTTCCTTTACTTTCATCCACCCCTATTTTCTGGGATGTCCTGTAATCTCACATGCTGTTCCTTTCATTCCAGGTTTTTTCTCTTGTTCACTTTTACTTTGAAAGTTTTACAATTTACTCCATAGTTTCTCTTACCCACTCATGTCTTTGTGCCCAGTGGGTTAGAGCATGCTCTACAGTGTTAAGAGAGGGTTCACTACCTCCCTGTGAGCTCGTGGAATTTCCTCTATAGTTTGCCCAGCAGGTCTCACTCTCCTCTATCAGGAGTCCATAGACACGTGCACACATCCTACATTGATCAGGGCTGTGATAATGCAAAGGCTTGGGCACATGGAAAGACAGCAGAGGGTTTGAGGAGAGAGGGGTGAGGTAGATGTACAGAAATAAAGAGAAAAGTTTCATCTGCTGTATGGTAGGCCACGTGACTGGCTTTTACTGGGTGTTCTGCAACCACTGAGCTGTGCACACCCCCACACACACTCAAACAAAATAGAACTGAAGCTGGGAGGCTATAAACACAAGTTTTCATTCACTAAAGCAAGCAAATAAATTAACATACTAATGCCACACTTGAGAATTGATTAAATGTAATTTCCTCTTCATTAAATGTGGAAAAAATGATATCCTGTTTAATATGAGCAAGGATGAAACTAAATCAATGCTTGGCTCTATGTTTCTTTGTGTTTACTTTTAAACAGCAAACTGGAGTGTGGCACCAAGCAAACACTCCAGGGTGAACATCATGGACACAATTACACTAATAAGTAAAAAATAAGGTAGTATAAAGCCAAAATAAACAAACTCAAGGACACTTAGCAAACTCTTTGATAAAACTCAATTTAATATATCTTTGCTGAGCCCTTGAATTTGTATATTTTATCTCCAGCAAGGATATGGAAGCAGAAATTATCTGGGGAGCAAATCTGTGATTCATTTCTATACAACCTGATGAGCTGAGATGGAACTAAAGAGCTGGTTTTCTTTATGTAGTGGCAGCATTAGGTCTTATTTTCACACATTTAGCTATAAGTGCTCATTGCTTAGGACAAATGAGTGAGGTTTCCAATCTCATCAATGGTAAATGTTCAATGCACAAAAAAAGAACAAAACAGCTAAATTACCTGTGAGGATGCATGCAGTTTAGAGAATTATCTGGATAAAGGCTCTGCAGATCCTCTCACCATGGTGAGATTCACAGTGATGTGCCTCCCCCAGGCGCATAAAATAAACACAGTTAAAACTGACATTCCACTCTTCGAAATGAGAGTGACCCGGGTCAGATCACTGTTTGAGCATTGCTGTCATTCCACGTGGACTCCCTCGTGAGTCAGTGTCAATCTAAACTGTACGTATGTCTGTATACTGTATCAAACTGTGCCAGGTGTTTTGTGTTCATACACGTGAACTAAAATGCATCTTTGGAAATATGCAGCTTGAATCCAGCTTGTTCTGAAAATAAACCACAAGGTTAACAAACAACAGAGGTACTTAGTCAATGTGCTGCTGCCTTAGAGAAGGAGGGGTGGGATGTGGGGCAAAGAAAATGTACTTTCCCCTTTGTTTGTCTGTCTGCTGCGGGAACAGAACTCTGTGACTTCTCTGTGAACTATCCGGCAGCACCCCAACCCTGGATGCTTGCGATTTTGTATGCACGTAGAGGACACAACGCCCAGGGTTTGGTTTGGAAGCACTCAGGCCCAGGAAGGAAGCTCATCCGCTGGGGAGTCATCTTCAGGAGTCAAAGATCTGGAGGTCACTTGAGACAAGATTGTTAAATTCAACACTCAGCAGCGCAGAAATATGAGCAAGAATGTTCAGAATCTCAGCGCATCAGCCATTCGGTGAGAATGTTTAAACATTTGCTTTTTGTGGTGATCAATCATATTCAGAACCAAAACAAAGTTGAAACACAATAAATCACTGCGGCAGCTCATCTCTGACAGGTTTAATCACCCAAAATGGAAAAACAAAACTGGGCTCAGGGCAGTCAGCATTTGCATGCTAACATGCTTAAACCAACTATGCTAACATGCAGATGCTTAGCAGATGTCTATATCATGTTCACCAACTTTGAGGGTTGGCATGGAAACGTCCACAGATTACCACTAGACAAGAATGCAGCTGAGACAGATGGGAATGTCATCAGGTTTCCAGGTATCCCTTCATAAATCAAAGGTTTGCCCTGATGGTGGCACTGGTGGAAAAGGTCAGGAACCACTGAAGTTAGTGGGATTTATTCTCTGGGGACTTCTAATATTTGTAGTTGATTTCAAAGAAACCAACCCAACATTTGTAAATGGATTTCAGTCTGAAGCATCAAGGTGGATCAATTTGTGTTAGAAATGTCGATACATCCTGGTTCTAGCTTGTTTTCATGCTGCCACCTAGTGTTAATTTACACAAGCAGCAAAATTGTGAAATTCTCTCATGAGATGTGAAGACAGCTCATCATTATTATGTAAAAGAATCAATCCGTTAATTAAAAGAATAACAAAGATTAATTTGGATACATTATAAGACATTTGAGATCCAGCTTTATTTATTTTATTTTTTTTTTGCTTCACCTGATCATAGAAATATTCTTCTTGTTTATAATAAATCTTTTGGAAATTCTACCTCAAAATTTAATGAAAATTACAAGGATCTGCACGGAAAATGCAGAAGAATGTTAGTTTCATTCTGTATTAATAAGAATTAAACATGGGAAATAATTTGCAGTTAATTTGCATCAACTAAGCATATCATAAAATACATCGTCATCTACTCCACCTGTTTTATTTTTATTCTCTGCCCCATTTTCCTTATTTAACATTTTAGTTGGTATTATATTCAGTCCCCAAACATCTTTGACTCTTTAATAGTTGACATGAAAAAAAGGTTAAAGCTTTATTTTTCATTTTTATTGAGAAATCACTGTAGAAAATGTTTCTAGTGCAACTTTATGTTTCACAAAATCGAACAGATTCAAATTGGTACACATATTTAAGGCCACTGGGGGGGTTGAGGTCAGCTGACATGTTGACTAAGCACAGAACACACACACAGTAAAGTTCACACAAGTCTTTGTAAATGCTTGTTCGAGACAAGTCCTGCTGATGAAGAATTTTATGACAAAATACATTTTAAAAGAATTGTAGTAAATGGAAATAATGATAGAATTTCTGTTGGTTCTGAGCTTAAAATAATACTTAGCAACAAAGAAGAAGCGTAATACAAATAAGAAAACCCATCCGGTTCAGACCTTAAATAACTGAAGAGAAACACAAGCGTTGTGCTTCAGCATATTGAAATTTGTTTAACATCACAAGGCCTTTTTATGAGATTTTGTGAATCACTTTACATCGGTGTAGGGTGTGGTGTGTGAGACGCGGTGTTGTGAAAACATCACTTGCAAGAGTTCAGCAGAAAGTAGACCGGTTGGTTGGGCAGCTGGGTCATTTCAAAGTTCACATGACTAACAATGACTACTCCACAACTGTCAGCTACAACAGACGTGGGTGTGACAAGAGCTATAAACATGGAAAATGCAGACCAGGGTACGCATTCTCATGGATGAAACAAAAAGTGATGAATTCATAATGAATAAAGCTTGCTCTTCTGAACGCAGACATGTTTTCTTGTCAATCCTCAGTGGCTTTACTCAAGTCAGTCATCTGATCTCAGTCTCACCAAGCAGCATTCCACCTCCTGAGGAATCAATTTCTTACACAGCCACACAGCTACTCGATTTTTAATTAAATATTAAAATTAAAAGCAAGTATTTGCAGCTAAATGTTTCATAATTTATTTTAGAACAACAAAAAAGGTTCCTGTTCATATACTTATAATCTGGATTTTCAGTGATCTTGCATAACATTCTCAGGAGGCTTGTTTTCCCGATTGAGACGGACACAAAAAGATGAGTTAGTTTGTTCTGATCCCCTCCGTGCAGTTAGTTTCTGCTTTATAGCTGTGTTTCTTTGGAATCCGGCAAAACTGGTGTGAAGGTCAAGATCTCTAAGAAGGTGTGACCTGCAGAAAGAAGCACAGCAGGATTTTAATCAATAAAACATCCCATTTCCCGTCCTGTCGTCTGAAATTTCATCCTCAATACTGATTCTATTGGCTTCCTTAGATATTGATCATTCCAAGACTTCATCAGTCCCTCTCTCCCATCTCCTTGCTTACGTTTCCACTGATCCAGAGCATGCTCTGCGTTGTCAATCGAGTGGTCGTACAGCTGTGCCTCCGTCTCCTCGTCTGGCTCTCTAAACTCGGCAAAGTAAGGCAGCAACAGAGCCTCTGCAGCAGTTACCCGACTCTCTGGATCCAACAGCAGCATGCGCTCCAGCACGGACACAGCTAAGGAAGGAGGGAAAACACAGAGAGGAAGGGAGGAAAGTAGAAACTTAGAGCAAGGTTTCACAAAGAAATTAAAAATATTTCTAATGAAAATGTGGCGTTGTCCTACCTTGTGGATTACTCGTTGAACACACCTTCTGAAGGTCTTTCTTTTCAACTTTCGGAAGACTTCTGATGTAGCTTTTAGCCTAGAAGTCATACAGACAAATATGACTCACAATCATTTGCAAGATGTGTGTTCACAAACCTGAAATGCACCGTTTGGTTTTTTATAAACAGCCCTGATATACCCTCAACTTTTTTTTTTTTTTTTTTATTTTATAAATTTTTTATTTTTCTAAAAATATAAAACAAGGATGCATCTTTATGCCCTTTAGTGCTCATATGCTCTCAGTTTGAACTCACGTCCTCTGATTCTAGTTTGGATATAAATTCCTGTGTTGGTGTTCCTGTGATCTTCATAATTTGAGTCAGCTGATCTAGGTCTGAAGAACATGGGTCAAGGCTCAAACGTGACAAGAAATGTATATTCCTGTAAAAACAAGAGGGAAAAAAAAGCTACGACTTGAAAGGGTGAAAGGATACGATCGCTGCCTTTGAAAAGAGGTTTTCCTTGCAGCATCTCTGCCATGATGCAGCCCACAGACCAAATGTCAACTGAGGAAAAGAGAGGACAAAGCCGATAATTACGGTAAAGATCTCATAGGTCTGTGATCAGCAACATCAGATGCATACAATCAAAAACAAAGTCACAAGGTGACATGTTCAGAGAGCACCACCTGCTGGAAAAGGCTTATCTGACCTACTGCTTATCTCAGGGTTCTCCAATTCGGTCCTACGAGGGCCGCAATCCAGCAGGTTTTCCATGTATCCCTGCTTCAACACACCTG
>JBAMHW010000010.1:30827037-30869017 GCA_037177495.1 Rhadinocentrus ornatus | reverse complement strand
AAAGTATCTAACAGCCAATCAAGTCCTACACAATGACAATATGAGGAAGGTGTGTTGAAGCAGGGATACATGGAAAACCTGCTGGATTGCGGCCCTCGTAGGACCGAATTGGAGGACCCTGGATCTGAACCTTATCTGCAGTTTAATATGTACTTTTAAAACACATTTAAATCTATTTACCTTTATGCTACAGGGGTCTTTTAACCAATTTATAAACTCGATTAATAAATTTCAATCAAAATCTATAACTGAAAAAACAAGTACTTCACTACTATATTATTGCTGTCTAACCCAGACTGCAATACAAAAGCTACTGCCGAACAAAGTTATGTTTTTCTTACAGCTAATATTCTACAACTACTGTACACGCTTCAGGCAGCGTTGAAAGCAACAGGTCCTGTCTTGTTCTCTGCAGGCAGTAACGCTCCCCTTTTTGATGTGGGGTAAATTTTGAAGAAGCCTGAGTTTAGACGCGAGCACAAACATGAAAGCAATGCCAAATTATAGAATAAGCAGAAATGGTAAAAAAAACAGGTATTTATAAATCAAAATAAGTATAATTAGCAAGATCCCAGTCCTTGAATGGCCAATTTGATATGATCACTTTTGTTCTTCAATACAGCCTGAACAGTTTTCCTAGTTTTCAGAGAAATGAGAGCTGGCTCAAGACTTTGACCCAGCATGATGCACTCGAAAGTGTTTTTCCTCTGATTACCGGTCTGTGTGTAGTGCATCCAGCTGAGGATGACCTCTGGTGCTCTGTACCAGCGAGTCACCACGTACCCCGTCATCTCACTGTCTGCATGCCGCGCCAAACCAAAGTCCAAGATCTGGGAGAGCATGAAGGTTGAGTTAAACACAGTAAAGAGAGCAATGTCGTTATATGCTCTACACAGACTGAGTATAATGTAAGAAATTGAAGTGAAGACACATGGTGGGTTAAGTTTGTGTGGGTCATAGTGGTGTGAACAAATGTACCTTGAGCTCACAGTCTTGGTTAATTGCGAGATTTCCTGGTTTGAGGTCCTGGAAAAGTTAATAGGAAAAGATGTTAATTGTGGACATGAAGCAAAAAAGGAAAAACAAAACATTAATTCATGCACACTGGAAACGAAACTTACCCTGTGTATTATACCAGCAGAATGAATATACTGCAATGAAGAAATGAAGCAAGTGTGATAAACTAGACAATAAAAGAAACATGCTCAGCGTCGTCTGCTATCACAGTGGAGCTCTTCACCTTAAGCCCTTTGAGTATCTGATAAACCAGGTACTGAATTTTTTCCTCTGACAGCCTCTGCATCTTCATCAGCTTTCCCAGATCCGTCCCCATGAACGGCATCACCAGGTAACTTGACAAACAAAAAAGTGTTGTAGTTATCAGGAATTTACAGCTTGCCAGCAGATAAAAGCAGAAAAGTTGGAATCTCTGCGCTGCTGCAGGCAGAGAAAAGACTTACAAATCATCGAATCTGTCCACAGACAGATTAGCAGTAAACACATCCAACAGGCCAATAACCTGCACGAGAAGCAAAATATAACACAGACAAGGTTTGTTAATGGAAAGAAATACTTTGTTTGGTTCATTTTCCCAGCCTGTTCTGATTTCATTAGTCAGAAAAACAAGCTCATGAAATGTCACTTAATATTACTGATCTGTGATTATGTCGTGCCTCACATTCTCATGTTTCATGTGCTTGAGAAGCCTCAGTTCCCTGAAGGCCCGCTTAGCAAAGATCTCAGACTGGAAAGGTCTGTAGAGCTTCTTGATTGCCACCTTTGTTCCTGTTCTGCAGTCCAGTGCTGAGCTGGAGAGAGAAAAGAGTAAAATAGGCCTCATTGGCTAATCAACTCTGACATGACCAGTATGAGGAAATAGCATTAGAGTGTAGGAACTTCCCTCTGATCAGGGAACAAGACAAAAGCTAAACACCTTTTTCTCTGGTGTGGTTGTGTAACTGAAAAGGTTAAGTTCTTATCTTCTTGTCAGCCTATTTTAAGACCCACCTGCTGGCTCTTTCGCCCACCCTAATCTGCCACAGCGAAATTTGCTGCTTATTTTTTTCTGACCACATTTTTTTCAGCGTTGTTCATGTGTTATTAAGTTGTATTCAGTCAGTCGGAGCAGTTTAGGGCACTCCCACAGAGTAAATCACTGATAACAAAGGGGTCGCATGCTGCGAGACGCACAAAGGTGCTTGACATGCAGCTTTTCGTTGTTGTGTTTCAGTAAACTTGGCTGAGCGCAACAAGACTGTTTCACAAACAAATGCGCGCGATAACATTACAGTTTGCTTCAGAGATGACTAATAGCTGCCAGGATGACTGTGGAGAACGCACATCGGAGGTGTCGGTGCGAGACTCTCCATCGTATCAGGAAGTGAAGCAGCATGTGTTCAGCGACGCGCGGAGACTTTTTCTTTTGTCTGGCTGTGGCACAGTGAGGCGGATTGTACGGCACCATCTGTTCAGTTGCTTTCTTCGTTAACGCGTTGCACACCCACTCCCCCATCAGTAAAATCAGTGTCAGAGCTTCTTCCAGTTCACAGATTTCACTTACCACACCGTTCCGTACGCTCCGGTCCCCACCTGCCGCAGGTCCCGGTACCGCTCCGGTACTTCCCACTTAGTTTTGTTTACTTCCTGGCGGTAATAGCCGGGTCGCACCCTGGCAGACATCTTATTTATCAAATACCAATCAAGACACACATAAGAAGCCCCCCTTTGATCCTTCAGTCTCTTCCGGTGCTACACACCCATTGTCCTAGATCCCACCTATGCACTCGCCGCGATGGTTGCGCAGCTCTGCTCAGGGCGCACCCAGGTCACCAAAGCCACTCCCGAGTCCTGCTGGGGACCAGTAATTAAAGGTGAAGAATAAAACTAAAACGTGAGACGATCATGAGCTGACAGCGTGACGCGTAGGTACACAGTTTGGATAAAAACATACAAAACCACAAAATGCTGATAAACGACCATGTAGAGAAAATCTGCGCTGGAAAAGCAAAGTTCTGGACTTGCTGAAACATGAACTCGACTGACGCGCAGAGGTGGAATCAAACCAAATATGTGCTTTAAGAAATTCTTGACTGAAGGGAAAGAGGAGCGTCAGAAACAGAAAATACTTGACTTTCAGCTCAGTCTGCGCAACTTTCAGTGCAGTAAGAAAAAGAAATGAAGGAGTAGCAATGTCATGGAAGCACATTTCAAAACAGAAATATGGAGGTTAAGATATTTTTCCTTTCGAAAATCAGTTAGTTGCTGCATTACTTATTTGAAATAAAGGACACGTTTATTGAAAGCTCAGTTTATTTGAAAACAGTTAAAACTAAAAATAGTCATAAATATATAAACAGGTATATGCGAGAACTTTGTCAAACTGGAAGACTAGTCCATGATCCAGGTAAGCGGAGTTATAATCAGCAGTGATGACCTTTTGTGAGACCTTTAAAATTAACCCGATTCTTTTTTTCCCCTTTTACTAAATCCTCACTTGTGGCTCAGTAGAACACAAGAGAGTCACATATAACATCTAGATCTAAATTTCTTTCAGTGAACTAAACTGATAGTTTAAATGAAGAATGTTAATTTTAGGTATCAGAAAACAGCGCGTGGTTCCGTCTATAGATGTATTATGACGATGCCTATAAAGACTTTATTCTGCATGTTTATGTATTGCAGCTTTTTAAAAGTCAAGTGCAATATCTCTCTTTCACCCACACATCATTATTCTCTCACTCACAAACATAGAAAGAATTTGGTGAGTTGAAGCGACACCTCATAGCTTCTCAGAGTCAGTCATGTCCCTGCTGGACTTGTTGCCTGACTCATCATTAATAGCTAAAGGAACACCAAACAGACAGGGAAGACGCTGAGCTGAGGGAAAGGAAAAAAGTTCTTTTAGTTACATTTCATAGACAAAAATATGGGATAAGAACCCGTATTTAGTTTTTGTTAACAGATCTCACATTCAGCGTCATCCACAGAAAGTCCACATAGAGATGACTCAGCAAATCCCTTATCTACTAAAGAACCTTTGATATTAAAGTTCACTGCAAGATCCTGTTTCAAGTTAAAACCTAGAGCAAAGGAAGAAGCATGTCAACTCAACATCATCTGTCTGCTTTGTGTCCTCTTGCTATCCTATGAAAAGTCGGTTCTCATTTTAGCTTCCTTGAGGCTGCCGGCCGAAAATAAACAGAAAGTTGGACAGCGAGTAAAAAAAAGATATTAAAAAAACACTGTCAAACTTTCTTGTCCCTTTAGGCAGGAAAGCAAACGATCAAGGAAGCTATTACGAAGATCATGTGACGCAGATTTTGTGGGCCCACACTGGGGGCCTGCTGTCATAAGGCACTGGGTCTCTGGTTGCTGATGTAGACGCTTCATGCTGTTGCTCTTCACCTTCATCCCTTTCTCCCTGTGCAGTGGCACCATGTCCACCCACCCACGCAGGAAGCTCCAGACCTGGCTGAGAGGAGAAAGGTTTCTCTAGAACCTTGAGGACCCGCTGGACCTGCAGCATGGGAAAGGAACGAGAGCAGGTTAAAGGGAAACACTGAACTAATTTTATTTTGCTTCCCTAAGAGGTTCTGCAGAAACATTTTTTCTAGAGGAGTACAACTGTCTAAACACAGAACATTTTGGCATTACATTCTAGTTTAAAAATCTCTAATTAATACAAATAAACCAGAACCTGACCTCAGAGAAGTCCCCATTCTCAGCAGCCTCTATTGCATTCTGGGCAATGTAGTTCCTGAGCACCACACGAGGGTTGGTGCTGTCCATCACCCTCACCCTCTCCTCCTGCACGGCCTGCACGTCACTTTCCCCCTCCAGTTCTCTAGCCAGGCGTTTCCTGTGGTGGTGATAACACAACAGTCAGACTTACAGTAAAGGAACAATATCAGCCACAACACACCATTTCCTCCCACTTCTCACTGTCCTCCCTTTTAATCATTTACACTTCCATCCATCACAATCTCTCCTCTGGTCCATGCAGGCACTCTCTGACTCTCTCCACGCCTGTTTTACCAGCCAGCTGTTTTCCCTTCTCATCTCCTGCTAAAAAGTCTCACCTGTAATGTTTAATCCATGAGGTCCACTCTTCGGCCTGCTTAGTTTTCAGCTCTTCCTGGTTGGTCTCCATCAGGTCTTTCAGTTTGCTGAGCCTGTCTAGCTGCCTCGCTATAGTCACCCTGTCCGAGATCATCTGGAACAGCGTTGGGTTGCTCTGAGCCATAGAGAGCAGCATTGCCAGCTCACTGAAAACATAGTTAAAGAACTTAATGGCACATTTGGGTAAATCACCTAATAAATTGTTATAGAAAAGAAAACTCAATGTTGATAGATGCATAAAGAAGAAAAAGTTACTGTATCTGGTATTTGACATAAAGATGGAAATTTGGCATTTACATGAGTGACGGGAGGCTGATATGTCTCCACTGCATCATGAGGTTGCACCGTCTCGGTGCTTGTTAATATTTTCTCTGATATACATTTACCATTAGTTGCTTATTAAAAAAAAAAAAGGTTGTTTTCAGGCAAATATCAGGCTCAAGCATTGTGAGTTTTTCCCAGTACTACGTGTCCTACTCTTCACTATTATATGAAACGCCACTAGTGCCACCTGGTGGCAACAATTTGCTTTGCAGCAAACAAAACGAAACTTTTGGACAGTCTGAACAAAATACCAGGAACTTCCCCATTCTAATAAATTTATTCGAACTGGTTAATATGTAACAATTTTGTCAGAAGGGTGGCACTAAAAGAAAGAAAACAAATTAATCCAAATAATCTGGTACTTTTTGCTGAAAACACAACATTGTACAAAGTGCAAAAAAACACTTCTAGATTTTTAAAAACATTTAAAGAGACTTAAATTGTACCAAGATGTCTCCAGATTTGTTTAACTGAAATTATTCCTAATTTTGCACTATTTTACATCTTGTAATTTTACAGCATAAAACCCATCCAGTAAAAACCTGTTGTTTTTACTGGATGTGGCCTCATAGCTCACCGTGGATCCATAGTGGGTTGGTTGGCAGCCTTGAGCTCCTCTAAGGAGGCACACTGCTCAAGGAGGAGGTCTGTTGCTCTCTTGATTGGTTCCTCTTCTCCCTCAGATTCTCCTTCAGTGGGACAGGAAATGTGACTCAAGCTACGGAAAGTATTGGTGAAGTCAGCACCTGCAGGAGAGGAACAGAAAATGTTACTTTAATGTCTACTCATTTCTCACACTAAGCTCTAGTGCAATGGGATATAGACCGATGCCGGTCTTGGACTCCAATCCCACCTGTGTTGTGCATTGTCTGCAGGAGTTCAGTGATCAGCATCTCATCCTCAGGCTCCTCCTTCTTCAGCAAACCCAGCTTCTTCCTCATATTCTGCAGGTAGAAGCTGTTGAATAAATCCAGGTACTCGCCCAGAACAGCCTCAGCCCGCTCAGGTGGCAACTCCGGAGCAAGAGCCTCCGCCAGCTTAATCAGGTTCCACCTGCAGATAGCCGGCTGGGCCTGGTAGGAGTATCGGCCAGAGTTGTCGGATGCGTTACAAATGAAATCTGGATCAAACCTGAGATGGATGAGGACAGTTTATATGTGTCACATGTACTTTGCTTTCACCTACAAACCTTTTAAACGCTCTGAATAAATGAGCCCACTTGAACATTAACACTCATATGTCTGACCTGTCCATGAAGCCATATGGACCATAGTCCAGCGTGAGTCCCAAGATGCTCATGTTGTCTGTGTTAAGGACTCCATGACAGAATCCCACACACTGCCACTGAGCCACAAGCCGAGCCGTACGAAACATCACCTGGAAACCCGAGCAGCACAGATAGCAGCTTATTTTACTCAGTAGATGAGAATGTCTAATAATTGATTCTTTAATTATCTTAATCTGATAGAGACCAAAGGGCACAGAGACGCTGCTTAAATATACTGCATGCTGATTTAGCTCATTCTTAAGAACATATTAATATTTGATGTGCTGCTAAACTGCAGTTTGATCATCTTAGATTTCCATATTTACAACGAGTGTGTGTCTCTCATGGGGTCTGACCTCTCTGAAGAAAGCCACGTTCCTCTCTACCCTGTCTGGGTAGTTCTGCTGGATTTCAGGGTAAAACATTTCAATGACATAATCCATCATCTGACCTCGGATCTCATCACGTCCATAGCAAGGACCCTGGCGGCCTGTGAATTCATCAGCCTGCTTGAATATCTCGAAGGATCCAAACCTTCATGGACAGCGCAACACAACCAATCATCTCAAGAAGTAAGGAAAAAAAAAAAAACACTGATAAAATGTGGATCAGTCTGTACTCACCTGAGGAAGGTGGGAGCAATGCGGAGGACCACTGAGCATTTCTCATGACGGGGGTGCCCGCTGTAGTACACATCCCGTACAACCCTGCTGTCAGAGGTGACCACAGAGCCAGCTCTGGTTGTGGGCACACCCAGGAAGAACATTGCCTCACTGCACAGGAACTCTCTTATGCTGGAGCGCAGGACCTTACGGCCATCAGCTTGTCTGAGGAGAAGAAAAATAGAAAATATACTGTACACATGGTATTCAACAAGGTGCATTTGTCGAACCAAGAAAAACAAACACAGTACACATCTGTTACCTGGAATAGGGAGTAAGCCCCGCTCCTTTCACCTGAATCTCCCACCTACCGCTCGGGTTTTCCCGGAGCAGCTCGGGATCTTGGCCTGATGGCACCTTCACTTCCCCTAGGTAGCAGGCGGCCCCGTCCCCCAACTGTCCGGCGAACTGGCCGAACTGGTGACCACAGTAGCAGTGAGCCGCAGGCTCGGATCCAGGCATAACTTTGGATCCACTAAGATACTCCGGCCCGAGAGGGTCGTTCATGACCTCCTGTCCGTCGAGACCAAGCAGCCCCAGGGCTTCGTGGGACACAGCCACGAACCGAGGCTTGGTCAGCGGTTGAGGCTTCACGCGAGAGAAACACGCTCCTTTTACTTGCCGAACCCCTGGTTCCTCGGACGGGTCCACGGGAATTTTTTTGAGAACGACATTGTCAAAGTCGAGCCGCTCCAGTGGGGAACGACTTATTGCCAAACCCATGTCCTCCATCCCTACAGACCCGAGGAGTCTGAACACAGTCACGCGAGGAAGAAAAATGCGCGACGGTCCCAGCCGAGGTCCAAAGTGAGCCATCCAAAATAGGCCATCCGTGTGATGGTGTTCAGTGGCGCAGTTAGAAGGAGTTCAGTCTCTTGTCATGCTTTCATAATCCCACACAGCGGATGTTTTCGAGACACAGCGTTGAGTTACACCATCATTAGTTCGTCTGGAAACAAACGCTAAAGCGGAACGGTGCAAGCCTAAAACATTTCAAAACACGATATAATTTAAACAGATCTAATAATTATTTTCCAATCATTATTTGACCACCGTTTTAAGACAACCAAATATTAGGATACTATAATTTAGAGTCAAATATATATGAACTTGAAATGGTTTTCTAACCTGTAATTGACTCAATGTGCAATACGGTTGGAAATATAACAAAGAAATCGGAAAGCAAACAAATACAACCAGTTGTCTTTGGGATTTTCAAGCAAAAAGTAGAATCACAAATTATGTGAGATGGAAGTAAGACAAACTATTCGAGTTTGCATTATGTCGCAGAAGAACAGCCTAGACTACATCTTACCATCACTTTATCCCCTATGTATTAAAAAGAATTTATTTATTAATCGGAAAACAGATAATCCAAAATAATTAACAGTGTGGATAGCTGGCACATTGTTTATGTTTATAAGATTATTCAAACAGCATACATTAATTACCTTTAAAAAAAGAAAAAGTAAAGGAATGAGTACCTTGTCATATCACTCATGAATACATCTCCAGTAAACAGAGCGTAGTGTACACAAAGTCTCAAGAAATTGATGATATAACCTTATAATCATGCAATTATATACTTTGAGAATTCATTTAACTTTGTCATCCCCAATATGGCACGTTATTCCAAGGATGCAACCGTACCAATATTGCTTTTCTAATTTTTTGCTTTTTTAAACATTTGAATAAAGAGATGGTTTGTGTTGTTAATTAGCTTAAGCAGAGGAGGCAATCTGAGGATCAAAGGCAGCAGTGATATCAAAGTAAGGCTTCATCTCCCCTTTTCTTGCCCAAACATTTCTGTTTACATAAGTAGAGGCATAAAAACTCATGATCAGGTGGGGTTTAATCCTTTAACTCAGTGGTTCCCAAACTTTTTTGCAGGGCCCCTTTTTCATTGACAACAATAATGTCAAGCCCCCCTGATCCCAGTACCACATGCATCCAAAGCTTAAAAGAAACGTATGAAGAAATATGAAATAGTCTTTAGTTTATTGGCTGCTTCTTCGTTAACTACAGTGAAAACCATGTCAGTGGCAGAAGGAACGATCAGCTCATCTGCGGTAGTGTGGCATTGTTTAAACCAGTTTTTTTAGTAGTTGAAATCTCTGTTCTTGATTCATCATTGTTACTTTCATAAATTTGTCTACATTTTGCTGGCAGTGTAAAACTATAAGTTTTATAAAGCCTTGCTGTGCCCCCCCCCCCCCAGTTTGGGAACCACTGTTTTACCTTAAGGGACACATAACTTCATTCTTATCTGATCTCATTTTACAACCAGGCTGGAAAAACATAATGCATATATCATAAATGTACAAACAGCTAATGCGTTGACTGTCAGGAGGCTCTCGCATGATGATTTTATGTTGAATGCACTTATATCAAGCAGAAACTCCTCTTCAAAGATGGAGCCAGTTAGACCCTTAATGTTAGTAAGGCTGCAGAATATTGGAAGTACAATCAAATAAACAAATGACACGATTTTGCACGGCTGTTTCTGAGGCATATTTAAGCCTGCCTTGTATCATGCATCTATAAAATACACAGGAGTCCATAAATGAGGTGGTTACAATAAGATAGAAATTCAGTAATCACAAGCTAAATGTCTATATGCATTAGATTTTATTACCCATCATGTAATGATAGACGTGTGTGACTTTATTGTCCAACTCAGTGATGGACAATAAAGTTTAGCTTTTTTTTATTGAATCTAAGGAAAGTGACATTATAAAATAGACCTCAGATGTAATAACATGTAATATACATGTATACATATTTAAAAACTTTGAACAGACCTTTAGTATTTGTAAGATGAATAATGATGCACATGGTTGCCATTCTTTCAACAGTAGCCCTTACAGGATCCAGCTCACAGAATCTGAGGCACTTGGCTGTTAACCCAGTACAACCTGATTAATACCTTTCAAGCTTAATGTGGAATGTACATCACATTAAAATGTAAGAAACACACATTTTTATTCTTTTAAAAATATTGATAAACATAAGGGGGGGGGGGTCAAATAATGTACAATAAAAGCAAAATGTTTAAGCTCTTAATGTTTTGTTTTGTCATGTTTCTAGCTTCTTTAGTGAACAATTTTAAGTTTTCCCACCACACCCTCAGGTTTTAGAAGGTCGGTTAAAATAAAGCCTTAGGTCATCATGGGTCAAGTTCGAAGGGAAAAGCAATCTTTTTTCTTTTTTTTTATTAAACTAATGCTGTATGGGAATTTAGAGAAATGTGCACATATTTATGACAATAAATATATCAAGAATCAGGAGCTCGAAGGTAAAACTTCCAGTTTAGCCATTTTTTTTTTACACCACATGGGTCAGTCTTTGCATACGTTAGTCAAAATTGTTTGCAATTAATGTATGTTACATTCTTGTCACTTCCACAGGATGTATGCACGAAACAAGATTGTCATAGTTTCTTTTAAAGTGCTGGACTTGAATGGATCACCAAAGAGGAGAGGATCTGGGAAACAACCTCCAAAGCATGAGCTGCATCATTTCAGAGTAGGTGACTGAGGATCATTGAAATGACGAAATTAAAACTTCTCATGGGAATGATTCCCATCATCTGAAAATTTTACAAAAATTTAAGGATTTAAACAAAATTTGCAAAAGTACTGTTGTGGTTTCTTTGGCAGTACAACCTCGTTGTGTCCACACAGACATCAATAAGAGGCGGGGGGCTCTAAACCCCCGTGAGGTCCTTGTCAGTCCGAAGTGTGGGCTGGTGAACCTGCTACTCCAGCCTTGCCTCCTGTTTTTAAGGCCCTTGGTGATAAATGCATTGTTTTGATAGACTAAAGGTCAGAAATGGCTTTTAGAGGACCAGCTGGGTCAAGCAGGAGGCGGTCGCAGTGTCTCCAGTAATGATTGGACTGAAGGTAAAGACAATAAGGCTCTACCTAAACCTCCTCCAGCACGGTAGCAGGCATATCCCAGCATTCCCATCATGACGCCCTTAATGACCGTGTGCAACACCCAGCTGAAACGTGAGGGGGGTGCAACACTGAGAAAGACAATTAAGGACAGCAGTCAAACACAATTACAGACTGTTTACGTCATATCCATTGCTTGCAGTATCCAAACAACTTGGAAAACATACCTCATAATTTCATTGATGTTGAGCTCCTTCTCCCAGTTTCGTTCAATGCCAGGGACGTGACCCATCCCTACGACTCCCACCACCACAGCAGGCACTTCTACAGAATGAATATAAAATAATCTGTTAAATAATCTAAAATCTCAAATTTTCCACAAGTTAATCATTGATAACCAAAGGTCATCCCTCATGTGGGTCTAAGAAGAACTTAACAGTATCTAAAAGATAAATATAGCAGCCATGAGGAGGATAGAACATAAATAATAAATAGAAACTATTGTAACAAACTGTAACATAAAATAAATTGCAATTTCTGCAAATTAAATACATTTGTCATTTTTAAGATGATTTAAAAAAAGCAACATCAGATTGACAAATGTCCTAAATATATATAAATATATACAACTGCATTCAAGACTAAACCACAAAGATTCCATATGGGATTCTTGTTTGTCTCAGAGATGTAAAACGCACTGTCGGCACTAGAGGGGGACTCCACACAGCGTGTAGCCTGGCGGAGTGTGTGCGTGAGGTAGATGTCTCTTTCAGCCACGATGGTTTGGTGCAGAGCAGGAAACTCGCCGATCATCTCTGACATGGTTTGTTCCAGCAAGTCCTTCTGTTTGCACTTCTCTACGTCCTCTTTGCTGAAACGTGACAAGCATTTTTTATCAAAGTCACAGAGTAAAAAAAGACAAAAGAAGAGGGGTGTGTGAAAATGGCTTTCAATCATATAACCAGTTAAGGTCTTCAAGGAAACGTTTTAAAAAGCATTTTAAGCTTCAATCACAGAAATATCCAGGAAGATGACGACAACGTCACTTTATGCAGGAAGCTTGTAGTCGAACAGCCATCATGGTTAAAAATAGAAAAAGGAAAAACTGGCAGAGCTGCATTTAAAATAGAAATGTGTGGGTGAACACTGAGTAATTCTAAAGAAATCATACCAATAGATATCCATGTTTACAAAAACACGATGAAACTTTTGCTTCTACGGCTTCCATAATTTTCACATTTAAAAAAATAATTTCATATCTTAGATGAGCATTTGAACTTCCTTTTTAATGTCCATTTCTTCAAAAATGAAAAGTAATAAGCCTACTAAGTTACAGCACTCTCCCTTTCCAAAATCACTCCTCATTTAATGCTTTTGAACAATTTTCTTAAATCTGCTTGTGTTATTTTTCATGTTTATGTGTTGAGTAGGAATGTCCAGTAATGAGGTGGAAATCCAGCTAAAAGAAGAAATATTAATATTTTCCTTAAACTGCATTGGTACTTACTCAGTTTTGTGACATAGTGATAAAAAGCAAATTAGCTTAGTTTGTACCTGATTGGATCCGATAAAAAGCAAAGACCCCAGGCGAGCCGAGCTTTCTGCCACAGACTGAGAGCAGCTATGGCCCTTTTGAACGTAACGGGGATTGGCCTGTCTCCAAGATGGAATTTACAAAATGGCACTCGTCCAGCCTGTGTAGAAAGAGATACTTAAATATTAGGGAGAGAGAGACTAAATAAGACAAACATATTAAACGAGTAGCTTACCTCTTTGAAGGCTTCCCTGAACTCTCCTCCAGGTGCCATTCCTAGCTGTTCTGTGATATGAGCAGACACTTTGAGCAGGAGAATCTGCATCAGGCCAGACATCAGGCCATTCTGACAGAGGAAATAAACAGAAGGCCTTCAGCTGGGATTCTTTATATAATACAAATCTACTGGGTTCTGCAAGACAGATGCAAAATCTCAGACCAAAACAAACTAAGTGAAACCCCACAAAGAAACTTAACTTGGAGTTCTTCAAGCAGCTTACAATTGTCTGGTAAAATCAGAGAAAGTTTGACACTAGTCTTATACCTTACTTTGTAAGGCATTTTACTCCAACAGTGTAGTTTTTTTTAAAGATTAAGTATCTACATGTTCAATGCAGACGAGTGACTTGCATGCAATAACACATTCTAACTAGTTACAACACACAAAATGGAGGCGCAACTGTACTCTTTAATAACATCAGTAAACCTTTACATCCCCCAGGGCAAACAGTATTTCACTGCTGTGTAAACAACGATTACACTAAAAATGCCTCCTGGAGGTTAAATATCTTTAACCATCTGCCACCAGTCCAGTTCCTGCTGATTCATCCTTTTTTTGTAAAAGTTATTTAGCTTTTGAACTTTGCAGTGACATAGTTTGAAAATCAATTTGACAAAAAAACTTTTTTCTAACACTTAACCTTACTTTTGCATCATAACGTGGCAGTATTTCTTTCTCCACTAACAAGTGCTTTGTGCTGGAATCCGCATTGCAATAAAATAAAACACTATCACCGTTTTATTTAGATTATGGTATGACGTCACTGTCTTTGCTCCATTGCGACTCTTCCATGTCTCCACCTCTGTTTTCTTCACCCATTTTATTTGTTCTTCTTGTTTTTCCTACCACCACTGTGCTTTTCCATCATTATGAAGGCCTGACCTGTTTGATAGCTTGCTGAACCTTATCCAGGTTAATGTCTTTGGCTTCCTTCAGCAGTGTATTCTCATCCATCCTTAACATCGACACCCTGTACTGGCACAGCTCCACCACTACAACGTCTGGCTGTACAGCGCGAATCGTCTGCAAGAGGGAGAGAGAATAGCTATGAGGGATACGACACAGAAACAGAGTATAAGAGTAACAGAGAATAAGTGAGGGAATAAAAGCCATTATGCTTTGGGAAAGAAAGTAAAGACAAAAGTAATCAAAATAGGCACGATTATGCCTGACAAAACACGTTTACCAATCTAATTACCATTTATCCAGACAGCCCAAGTCATAATCACTTGCATTATGTTATACTAAAATTCTGCGTTTACAGAATTACACACATCAGTTCACTACATACGTATCACATTTAAAGAGTGTGTGAAAAGATCTGCACAAATCCATTATTTTCTTATTTCTCCCACCCACTTCACTGGCTCACCATGGCCACATCCTTTTTGCTGCTGTCACTGAAATGGGCCGTTCCCACCAAGTACAGGAGGCTGCCATCAGGGGTAGTAAGACGGGTCACCGTCTCTGGAAGGTCAGGAGAGGTCTGGCGGCGTTGGGCTCGTAACTGCCAAAGCATCTCCATTGCTTCCCCATCCGCTAAATGGAGTTGGAGAGGCAGTTGATGACCAAACTGAACTATTTCTAACCACCATCACATTCTGAATGAAGCATTTATTTCTATTTTACACATAATTACCAAAATATTATCAGCTAGAATTGTGTTTATATATAGTCATTCAATCAGCCATTATCTGTACCGCTTATTCCTATTATGGGTCGCGGGGTAAGCTGGAGCCCATCCCAGCATTGTTTCAGGTGAGAGGCAGTGTACACCCTGGACAGGTCACCAGTCCATCGCAGGGCCAACATAGATAGGGACAAACAACCATTCACGCACACGCTCATTCCTAGGGAGAACTTAAGAGTCACCAATTAACCTAACATGCATGTCTTTGTTTTTGGGAGGAAGCCGGAGAACCCACGTATACACGGGAAGAGCATGCAAACTCCACACAGTAAGGCCACCGGTCCCCACATTCGAACCTTCCCCAGCATATATAAAATAAAGTAATATAAAAAATGGCATTAAAGAGGATCCATGTAGCAAAACCGTGAGCATGTGCACTCATATCAAAAAAGCATTCAAGCTGTTACGTGGTACAATTTGGAAATGATCAAACATTCCTTCACAAAGCTGTACCACACGATGATAAAGGCACTTAAACTTTAGGGAAAACCTTATTTGTATTCAGTGGATTGACAGTGGTTGATTATGACAAAAGTGGTATTCATTATTATTTTAGTCAAAATCAACATTTTTAAATATAATTATTCACAGACTTTGGGGGAAAACATTTCTACTTTTAGCTGTAAAATGTCTGTGTTCATCCAACTACACTGGGTTTTCCTTTCATTTAGACTCAAAGTGAAAGAACAACTTACCGAGCCCTGGAGGTATACAAGGCAGATCATCTTGCAAAGGATTCTCTGATGGCCTGACTGACTCCTCCTGAGAAACACCAAAATACCACACTATAGCAAACACTGAAGGCATGTTTACCCCTGAAAAAGATTAAGAGCGTAATCCTGGCTAAGGCCCGACAGCTTGAGAAAGATGGGGCAATTGCTCATAATTTGTAACTGAGACCAAACTTGAGCAGGTTAGCAAGAGAACAGTAGATTGCACCAAATTAAAATACGTTCTCACAGTTTCTTTTAACATAAACGTGAACATGTTTCTTTTTGCTTTTCTCCTCACCTCTGAACTGTTGTCTTGGTCCATGTTTAAAGTATTGCAAGCTGTGTACGACAGAGGGCAGAGTGGAGACTGGTTCACACCAGGAAGCTTGTGGTACACACAGAGCAATGAGGCGTTCACTGACAGCTAGACACTCAGTGACTGCTGACGTTGCTTTATGCGTAGCAGTAACAGCTGCTGATTTTCCTAAACGTATCTTATAGTTAAAAACAGCACGTTTATTGAGTGGTGATTGTCAATGCTTTATAGGAATAAATCAAACATATAGCGTAATACGTGACGATGCCATGACACAATGAGTAAATATTAGGAAGCTTGACAGCTAAAGAAGAAGTAGGTTTGTCGAAATAATGACTAGAAAGCAATTAAAAATTACTTTTAACTGTAGAACATTATAGAAATTTAGTTACTGATGAGTCCATGGTTAAGCTAGCTCCCGGTTCATATTGTAACCGCTAACTCAGGCTAATGTTAGCTAGTAAGACCGATGGGAATTTAGTAGAAATATAATTTCTGAAACAACACAACTTCAGAAAACATGTAACCATTCTCTAATACAATATATCGAGTTGTGAAAATGATAGTTGTCCAAGGATAATTAGCTGTTACTTACAAAGCCAGCCCGTCTATCACACTGCTCGCCGATACAGCAGAGAAGTGTTTGGTCGAAACTGACAGCCGCAGTGCATTCTGGTACATGTAGTTATATTTGACCAGGTTGCCCACATCTACTTTTATAAAGAACATGTTTTTATTTGTTTTTTTTTCTTTTATTACAACATTTCATAGATTACAACCAAAGTCTGGACTCCGAGTGTCAGAGGCTTATCTCTGCAATAGGCTCATGTGAAAATCGACACAGAATGAGTTTTAAGTAGAACTGTAACATGCTCTCACACTCACTAGTGCTACTAGTCTTAAAGTGCTTGTGGATGCATTTATTGTGCTTGAGTAGTTTAACAAGGGGATTTCGAGACAGCCTTAATAGACAGATTATCAGCAAAACTAATGAGGCTGAAGTGGAGAGAATCTTTACCCCTTTGTAAGCTGTGGTATCTCTTTACTTTAATGCCCTGCTGAAAAAAAGTTGTATTTACAATGCATAGGCCCGTACATATATTGTGTATGGACCCTTTCCAACAGTGTTAATATTTTCTATGGTAGATGTCATGTTGATGTGTCTGTAGATAAAAAAAGTTCTTTAACTAAAGTTCCTGCAATCATGTGTGCAGCTGCAAAAAAAAAATGCATATGGAGGTTGCGGTAGGCACCAATCCCCTTGTTCACCAACTCATTTCTTGTGAAAAAGGCTATACTACCTGCAGTATATATGCTAGGTTTTCCTACAAATATCAGAGAAACTATTCTAACTACAAATTCCTTTGAAATTACATTTACACAAATAAATGTAGATTGTGTCAGACCAGCAGATCATCAAAAAGCTTACTCATTGTGTAATAAACCCTAAAATAAGGAACAAATCAACATCTACCCATCAATTCGTTTAGCAGGAACCAAAATGTTATTAACCTATGAGTCCAACTTCTTTTATCATAATGAGCTGCTACTGATACATTCTCTTGTATAAAAAAGCTCTCTAATTAGACACATCTGAAAGTTTATCTCAGCAGTGTTGATGTTCCAGTGTGTCTCACAGTTATTAAATTAGCCAATTTGCTTGTTAGTGTTTACGTGCACACATAGTAGCAACGGTGAAATGGTAATGACAAGCACTAAATGTGGTACTTCCGACAAACACTGAGCCATACACAGTGTCTACACATGTAGCATTTTGTGAAGAATAATGCTCTAAGCGCATACTTTATTGCCACAAAAATATTGTGATCTTTTGCATATTAATTGTGCTGATCTCAACAACTGTATTGCGTGAGCTACCTTTCTACTTGGCTATTGGGATAAAGGGAGAAAGCATGTTTTAAAATATATTTTGTTTAAAGTCATAATGCAGTCTTTTTTTTTTATTTTGTTTTATTTTTATTTATTTATTCATTTATTTTTGACTGCCTTATTTTTTTTTTTATTTAACTAGAACAATTTAAAAGTTCTTTCATTTTTCTTTCTAATGCCTTTTCATTATAGCTGTTTGACCCTGCACTGTAGCACCCTGTTGAATTATATCACTGCTGGTTTCATTGGTGGGTGATCAGCTGAACACAGTCATCCTGAGGCATAAATGTGACATCAATTCCTACAGTAATACACTGGTCAACACTAGCAAATACAACTTTCTATTTATCTGCTCCAAAATGTCAGTTTTTTTTTTCAGGTTTGTTTTCCATGTCATTTTCTTGCTGTCCATCAATTCGCCCAATCCATCCATCACAGAAGAATATGAGCAATTTCATAGAAGAAGAAGAGGGAATGGCTGGTAGTAAGAGGTGATTGACTTTGCAGTAATGATCTTAGTGTTCACTATTAGGAAAAGAAAACTCATCCTCCTCCTTCTTCAACATTCTCCAGCAGCAATGAGCTCCCCAGCTCTCTCTGCCAGCCTGTCCCTCCTATTTTGTTCATCCTCTTCTTCCTCAAAGAGAGTGTGATGCATGCTTAGCAATTGGTGTGTGGAGGCTTTGGTCAGAGGTGGAGGTTGAGTCTCAAGGTTTTCCGTTTGAGTCATAGGCTCTGCTTGTGCAGGGGAGGTCTTGGGACTGAGTGTATCCTCACTAGATGGAGGGTTTGGACTCACACCATTCACATAAGTAGTGGTGGGAAGAGTCACTGTTTTAAAGGCAGTGTTAGTCAATTCTGGAGAGCAAACCTTAGTTTCTGAAATAAAAACATGGAAAAGGAAAAGATGGTCAAAATCTAACAAGTACAAAGTAATGACCTGTAGATTAGGATCATTAGATCACAAAAGCAATACTTTTTAAATAATTAGACAGTCCCATACATCCACGAAGAAATGACGAATATACACAGCAAAATGAAGCACAAGCCAATAAAGCCTACCTGTAATTGCACCCGACACATGAACAACAGTGTGTGTTCCTTCTAGGTACACTGTGTCCATGTTGTGCTCTGAGGGGAGTGGTTCTGTGGTTGTGGCTTCCACCTTTGGTTTACGAATCGTCAGCATATACGGATGAACATCCAAAGAGAAGTTGCGCGCATGCTTCTTCTCTATTCCACCTAAATCTGTAAATAAAAATGATAATTGACTTGATCATAAAAAGAGGCCGGATTATCCACACAGAGTGGATTTTAAACGGCCTGAACAAATCTTTTGGTTCCAGAGTTGAAAATTTATCAGAATCTTTTGGGGCTAATCCCTCCATTATTCTCACTAAGAGTTAGCTAAATGTGATTGTTTGCTGTTTCATGCAGATTAAGTAGTCTGTAACGACTTTATCAAAGCATTTTGTCCGGAAAGTGCATCGTGCTGCATCTGGTAACAATACTGATTAAATAAAATAAAAATAAATGGGTTGCTCTTTCTAAAATAAAAGTACTTCCTCTGTATTTAATTATTTTATTCACCCATTTTTCTGTGTCACCGTGTAACAACTTTACATACCAGCTTGACACATTTTGCTGCAGGTCATAATTTTTTGCTAATCACCAGCACTATTGAAGCAATCTGGGCCTTTTGGGCTCTTTGTAACCAAACAAATGCAAAGAACCAGCAGCAATGAAAGCAGCAAATAATTAAAAAGGAAGAAATCAGATAATTTTGTATTCATGATTTTTTTTTTTATTTTGGTATCATGCAGAGCTGGCCATTGTTGAATCATGATTGTACAAATTATGATTTTGTCAATGTGTTACTTCCTTTGGAGAAATGAACACCATAACTGAACAAAATCTAGGTGAGTTAGCTTTCTGTCCTCACTACCTTCTATCATCTCATGCATTCATTTGCCTGCTCAAGAGCTGAACAGACTGAGCTCTCTCACTGACACAGTTAATGCAGATTCATCTTTTCTAAAAAAATATATATATATATATACAAGAGAAACAGTCAACCCTGAAAGAAACAGGAGCTAAAACTAAACATTTCAGATAGATGTAGATTGCTGAAATGTGCCAAATGAAAAAAAAAGTTAAAATTAAATCAAGAGCTTCCAAATAAGTATAATATGAGCTCTTTAATTTGACTGTCTTTATTTCAGGCTGAGACATTAAAGCCTTTTCCACATAGTAATTTTATCCAATGTGATAGAAAACTTCTAAGAAACAGCTCTTAATATATTTTCCTTAACATGTTGCTCATTTATATTATTGAATACCTTTTGTTGACGAAAGTTGTGTGCTCTTGTTATCCTGAAGTGGTGCCATGAAGCTGTCTGCCACTGTTTTACGTCTGACCGGTTTGGGTTTTTCATGCTTGTTGTTATTTTCCAAACGCGTCAGGGTAAGTGGTTCCTTTACAGTGGAGAGAGGACAAAAACAGATTATATCATGGCTTAAACTGAAGTTTGGTTGAAGCTGAATTAGAGCTTTGCATATTTTAGAAGTCCTAATCCAGAGTTGCTTCCTCTGCCACTACAAAGACACTCATCAAGAATTTCTGAGCTGGAAAGACTTTAATCATTAGTCTTTGTTCAAAATGTTCTTGTTGTAGTATTAAAATACCAAAATGGCTCAGGATGTTTAGAAGGCATGTATCTTTAAAAGTTATCAAATTTTGGATTTTCCCCTTCTAATTTAAGTAATGTTGAATAAATAGTGAATTTCAACTGGAGATGCAGCTGGCTTACCTTGAATGACTGAGGAAGAGGGTTTGAGCTTGGAATCCATTTAATCTTCTTACGGGGCCGCTTGATGACCAGTGGCTCCCCACCTATCTCTCCCACTCTGAGATCAGAAGGATCCATGTTGGGATCAATTGTCTGTATTCCGGAGTCTCTCACAGTGGGTGTGGCATCATGGTTGGACTGTGCAAGTGCAGCCAACAGCTGCCTGACCACGTTGTCGTACATGAGGTCGCTCTCATTAGTGATGAAGTCCAGTCTGTTTAATGACTTGATGTGGTCCCTATTCTCATTGCAGAACATGGCCAGGATGTTAATGTCACAGAACTGAGACTTCTGCCAGCGACGCCGCGTTTTAATTCCCACTTTATGCAGTTTGTCAAATACAAAGTTGGACTTGCGCACCACAAACAAGTGCAGCAAGTTAAGCAAAATGATGAGGTTCATGGTGCAGAGCAGAGTGATGTCCACAGCGGCCATGATACGCTGCAGTTGCACAGCAGGCAGCTTACAGTTGACCCTGAGCTTCAGCTCTGGATAGCTGCTAATGTCTGGGGGTTCTCCTAGTGCGCAGGTGAATTCATTCTGCCTTTGGCGGGCATAGTAGGCGCTAAGGTACGAAATGGGGATGGAACTAAGGCAGATGATAGCCAGGTGACGTGCCAGGTAAATCTTAGCCAAAAAGTTACTTTGGCCTCGTCTCTCCAAATATTTCTCAAACAGATTCTGCTCGGGGCTCTTCTCCTTTTCTGCATTCTCTATGATCTCCCTCCTCTCCCGCTCAGTTATGCCAGGTCCTTTGGATTGAATTTGTTTCTCAATCTTTGGGGCTCGGCCCTCAGCAGCTCGATGGTAGCAGTTGTCAATCTCTTGAAGCAGGAAATTGAGCTCTGATGTGAGCCGCGTAGAGGCAAGGAACTCCCAGCCCAAAGCAGGAATGTACATGATTCCAGCAAAGGCCAGCAGAGCATAGGGCAAAAACTTGTGTTCAAACAGTGAAGGCCAATGAACAGGCTCCTTATCAGGAATAGCATCTCGGAGCTCTGTCCAGCAGTAGCCCCTCGCATACAGTGCCTGGTCTCGGGTGAAGTTGTGTGGTGTGTAACAGTATATAGACTCCTCTGAAGAAAGCACAGAAAGTAACAATAAGGATTTAATATTTCTTTTTTTATTCTAAAACATTAAATTTCATTTGCTTTAAAAGAATGCAACATTGAGGATCTCATTTTACTGTTATTTCCTGTTTCTCAAAATGTTTTGTTTTTTAAAATTTTACAGGCAAAATGTGTCCAGAAATTAATTTACATGTGCGAGGTGAGGAATAACAGATGCACTTGAGTAATGTTATCTCAGCCATATCTTTGAAAGTGAAAGTAAATAAATAACTGAAAATACCAATCTATTTACAACTACTCTTAGTAATGTGATTAAAAGTAAAACCATGATGCAACCCTGCAAAATGAACGCATCGAGTGTGAAATTTAAATGAAAACTTTCATGTTAACCTTAATTTTACATCCAAATAAAAGTAAAACGAAGGCTTGCATACCAATAATTGTCCATTTCTATTTCAAAAGAAATATGTTTCATCTCTGTCATTTCTGTTTCATTTTAATACATTTTGTATCCTAAAACACCATTCAGAAACATCCATCTCTCTAGCACAAAGTAATCTATTCCTGTAAGTTGATACCTATTTCTAAGCTGATAAACATCTGCTAGACTCAGGTGAAGGACGTGAACACCCATTCCAGTCATACTTTGTCTCCACACTTCAATGTCCATCCCATGTGAAAACATCAGTCACCAAACAGCTTTTTATATAAAGAAAATATTTTCATAAAAAAAAAAAAAAAAAAAAAAAAATCATTTTCTCAAAAACAATTCTTTTTAATAGTTTTGTGGGATTGTAATATTATGCAATGGAAATAGTTTTTAAAAACACATTATGCAAGACATGCATCATTGTGCTGATTGGACTAAAAAGAAATAACACAGTTTTCTGAACACCCACATTGTTTTGCTGCTCAGGTTAAACCCTGAGTCCCAGCTGGTTAAGTCCTACAGCAGAGCCTGACTCAGCATCCATTGCTTCCCCTTTGCTTTTTAACCAAATGCCTCCCTCATTCCCTTTCCAGCAATCCATCTCACCTCTCCTATCATCAGCCTATTTCCTTAATCTCTATCATTTCTTGCCCTCTCAGCTCTATCCTTTTGCAACTCTCGCTCGCACCTCTTTCCTCTATACCTCAATTCTTTCTATTTTCCCTCTTATCTGTCAAAGATGCAAGAGCACAGCATGAGCTATGAGAAGTGTGAGAACTGTTGTAGTCAAAGAAACAAAGGCTAAGTGTACATGTAAACTCTGACATCTTTGTTCAAATCTTCATATGTAAGTCGCTTTGGAGAAAAGTGTCTGCTATATGACTAGAAATCTTTCAGAAACTGTTAACTACATAAGAGGAAACATTTCTTGTGTTGCTTTGAAACTCCCTCTAGTGGATGATCATCTCACCTGCAAAGTTTCTTGTGAAGACGAGGGTGACCAGGAGGATGGGGATGATGACCGTCCCTATAGTAACAACACGATCAAAGGGCAGCTCCAGTTTTAGTTGCACCATGAGGCCGGCCAGTGCCCCTCCCTTCTCATCCTGAGAGGAGCCCGGCAGGATCAGCTCCTTCAGCTTTTCGCCTGCGAGAAGCGCTGTGGCCATGTCTAAATTTTGGTCGAGAATGTTCTGCATGCGGAACAAGAGGAACGCACCCTACTGTCCTCTCAGTGACAGGGGGGAGACTGGATGCTCCCTGCTGTAGTTAGGTACTTTTCGAAACAGAGCGATGCACACATACACACCGGATTGTGTGGCTAGCTTCAGCCTTGTGTGCCATATGTGGGTAAGTAAAGGGTCATACTGAGATGTTTATGTGCTTCCGAGCTCTGGCTCCTCCAGATGCATCCAGCTAGACTCTTAACAAAGGAGCAGACATGATGTTCACTAGCACACCCCTCAGTCAGCCTTGCCTGCATACATCGCTGTGTTTTGCCCTGTCTCTTCAGAGTCTTGCTCCAGTCCACGCACTGTGTGGCAGTTTGAAGAATGAGCTGAGTTTAGGAGGTTTTCCTGTGCTCCTCCAGGAGTGATTACGAGCTGAAGATTTGTTACGAGAGTTTTGGTAAGGAAAAGCCCTGACCAATCCTTTCCTGAAAGACAAAGACCCAGTTAGGGAAAACAGTGTGTGCATTTTTACAAATGTGCTGTACATTAAGGTAAATGATGTGCTATCTTGAAACATAGATGATTCACGTGTGTCAGAAGACCCATTACTTTATACTTTATACAGTGTCATATCTCACTAAACAATCTCTGTGTTGTCTTCTAGAATACAGTCATGTGGCTGAAAATGACTAATTTACACCCTCTGTCCACTGAAGTGTGTGTTTTGCCCTTGCTTTGCTTATACTCTGGAGACTACACCAAACTGAAACAGACTAAATTGTGATACTATAACAAACTCATTTTTCTAGCTGACTCCTAAATAATCCTCTGTCCCTCTCTGGACTGCAGGTGCTAATTAACCTTGTGGGAGAGCGTGTTCACACGAAGGTGTCAGGTGACCCCAGACACTTGTCAGTGACATCAGCATGATGCTGTGAACATGTGAACAAATGCATTTAAACAAGTGTGCATCATACATGTACGAAAGCGTTATCATGCTGACTGAATCAGCAACCACCGCTTGCTCCTCTCACATGAAGGTTACATGAATGTCCTTCGGAGGGGTGTGAATACATCACCCTTTACAATCAACTATTCTCATCGTCTTGTGCCACCTCTTTGACATTTTCTTTTTCTAAACTACTCCTGCCCTCCTCTCACTTTCCTTTCCTTATGCAAAAAGCACAGCTTATCTATGAAATCCTTAAAAGTCAAGCCCTCTGATTCAGGGCTGAAACACATACTGAACATCTCTGAGAGGGGAATCTTAAGACTGCAGTTTCATGAGTGCAGGGGGCAATTAGTCTTCACAAGTCCGTTTTAAAGCACGTTTGATCAGATGAATCAGGGGAGAAATCCTCAGGAGTATTTATAAAGAACATTATTCAGTCTTAATGATGACATGCAGCAATTGGTGTCCTGCCGTACCTGAAGAGAGAGAATAAGATGTTCCTCTGTACAACACACATAATCCACATGCTGTCTGGTGACAGTCACCTTTACCTCCACCCTCTAAAGAGCGTTTCAAGGAAGACATCGGGGTAAAGTTTGCATAATTTAGATTTAAAGGAGCACCACTACATTTTGGGAGCTGAGTTAGAGGCTGCACTGTGAGCCAGTGGCACTACTCCATACAGGTTATGTCCTTCATTTGGGCGATGATACCAATGTAGGGAATCCCACACTCTTTGGATACAGCATCCCGCTAAACAATGACCAGTGTAGAAGTCAAAGAGGCAAACTCAGGCTTCAGGACCAAAGCAGAGATGGAAGAGCTCCATTCATTCCTTAATTCATTATTAATTACAATATGGCTGATAACAGAAGAACTTTAGGCTAGTTGTGCCCCTTTGCCTCTTGTTCTCTGACACTGGTGTCTTGGGGTGACAAATCTGATAGGTGATAGGCCAAGTGATAAGTTTAGGGAAATAAAACAAACACCATAAAGTATCCTCACTATTTTTCCACTTTTAAATATCAGCACATCTCTACAGGGTACGGGGCAGGAGGATTTCACTAAAAGATCATCATGTCCTAGTTAGAGATGGCTGGGCTTCTCACTATTGTCTCCGAACAGGTTCACGGAAGCAGAGTCGCGACCAGGAGGACAACACTCCAGTTGACACCTTATGTTGCAGTGAATTGCAGATGACGAACTGGTTCAGCACCTGAGCGGCGGATAGCTCCCGAACAGCCTGTATCGACTGTGTGGGTCAGAGAGCGTGCGCGCTGCTCTAAACTGCACGAGGACAGGAGACTCTCAGTACCTGCATCAGCTGGTCTACCTGTCCACGCCATACCAGACTACCGCCACATTTGCTCATCTGCTGCGAACAGTTGAGCCATGTTCAGACAGATAATAATAATAATAATCACTCACCATGTCTCACTGCATCTCCCGGGACGGAAAGAGTTAATCTGCAGTGCGGGCGAGCAGCTACAGCATGTATCCGAGCTCACCGGTTTGTTCCGCCTTTCCCCCCAGCTCCTCTTCCTCAGTGCCTCCTCTCCCCTCCCTGTTCTGCCTCTATCTCAGAAAGAAGAAAAGAGATAACAAATTAAGATTCTGCTCCTCATCGCATTATTGTTTTTGAGCCGAACTGAGCGCGCACTGGCCGCGCTGCTTAAAATGTACCATGTCGCAGCCTGTAAATCGATATTTAACTAATTATATAATAACCATTAAGCGTTTACAAATTAAATAAAATGCACATCCAGTTTTTTAATGTTTAATATCTGAGTTTAGATACAATCGTCAACCATATCATAATTAAGCTAGTTTTAGATATAAGTTGCTAAATGTGCGTTTGGCGCTTATTATAGTGTGAAGCCATACAGACCGGCTTTTATTAAAACCCTCTGTGCGTCCAGTCTACAACCAAACTGCCAGTCACCCAAAACGTTTTCTTGGCTGATCATAGGTTTATCCAACATGCCCATCAAACAATAGTGTGGGACTGGCCACAGACAAATGCAAACAACCAATGGAAAAGATGTGGCGAGCATCTCAGCACTCTTTTTTATTATTATTATTATTTTTATTTTTTTGTGGACCAACGCATAAAAATGTAGCTGAAAGTCCTCTTCTTTGGAGTAAGTATTATTTAGTTGCACAGGCTAAGCTCCGGGAGTGACATAATTAAGTGTAAATGGAGTTGGACCAACAGGTAGCCACATGGCAACATTTCAGCTTACAGTTGTGGGAATTATCAGTCTCGTTTGCAGCGAATCACTGAAGCTCCGAATACCACATTTCTGAGCAGGGGCAGTTGAATGAGGCTTTGGGAAATTTGTTAACAGCACCAGGCAGATTTTTGGCTTAGTGCAGGGATCACTGAAGTCTTCTTGACTCACTCTCTGTGAGCGCGTGGAGGCGCGCGCCCGATGCTCAGCAGCAGGACCGAATCACAAGTCAGTTTTTCCTCAAGCCGGTCCTCACCGGTTAGAAAACCCGCTTCTCGCTGTCTTTTGTTTCTAAATATAGCTTTCTCTCTCCTTCCTCATCTTTAATATGCAAGCTGCTCTCACAAATGATATGTTACAGCTTCCTGTCTTGGTGGTTTGTGATATGTTATAGAAAAAAACAATATTAACAAAGCATACCGTTTCAATTTTATGTAATGAGACGTATGAATATTTATATTTAGCTAACCAAAACGGCTCAAGACTACATGAAAGTATGCAAAGTATGCAAGCAAGAGATTTGAGCTGATAAATACCTTTGATAGAGTTTTCAAATTTAATCAGCTCATTGGCATTTCCAGTCATCTGTGGAAAAGGTCGGAAGAGACCAATTTTCAAGGCTTGTGAAGCTTCTCAAGGCTCTGAAAATGAAAATAATTGATGCCCACAAAGTGGGGCAAGGCTTTAACAAAGAAGCAAAGTTTCTCCCTACTCAATTCCAACTATTTTCTCAGATTTCAGTGTAATTAGGAAACGTTTTACAGTACTGGAGGTCAAGCTGGGACAATGAAAACCATGAAAAGAGACTCTCCAAGGTGGATTGATAGAGAGACTGGTTAGCCCTAATGGAGATTTGCAGACCCCAGAGTGATTGTGCATTCTTCTCATGTGCAGGTATACCCAGACAAATACAACCTAATGAAACAGCCATTAGCAGAGTAAAACTTTTAAATCTTACTCGCTATAAAATTATGCCTTAAAGGTTTGCTAGAAAAAGCTAAAGACATTTAAATTGAAAAAAAAAAGAAAAAAAAAGGCTATTCTCATTTTTACCTTGACTATTGCAAACAAAGAATCTAAGATATTTAATGTTATGCATCATCGGCCTGATGTAGTTTTTTAAAATAAACACAAGCCAGTTGGACCCCATGTTGCACTGCATCAAAAATCACATGTTGATATAAACACACAGGCAAGGGATTACTGTGGGAAACTTTAATCAAACTCAACATATATGTTGTATATATGATCATATATCACTCAAATCTTTAATATGCAAACAAGAATCCTCATGTTAATCCTGTCCTGTGGTGTTGTTAATTTATTGGAGGTGTCTGAGATGGAGACATTTCCTATGTGCACCATATCAAAGATAAGTCCTAAAATCAGGTTTTGTGATGGTATGGGGTTGTAGAAGTGTCTTTAGCAAAGCTAATTTACACTTCTTTTATAGCAACGTTAAAGAGGCACCTCTTAGATGCCCTCTAACGATGGTTAATTTGGCCTTCGTCCTTGCATCCTGACTCTTCTCAAAGCTGCTTCAAGCCAGCAAAAGTCAGTTCAATGTTGACTCCTGTTTTATCTCTTTGTCATCTTTTTTATTTCTTTTTCTTTCTTCTTCCAATAACGTCCCCTTGCGTTTCTTTACTGAATCAGCCATGGTTTGTGTTCAGAACGACCAATGTGTTGATATCCAGCAGCTATCGTGTGACACAATGCCATAAAGAAAAGCGTGAGGCCTTAGGCTGTAAAAAGATGATGTGGATTCTCAGCCTTGGAGCAGCTTCAGAAAGGTGCATAAAGAATGTCCCAGTACCATCAAAATAAGTCAAACACTGAGTTTAAGGTTGGAAACTTGTGTAGTTTTGCTTTAATTCAGGAAAGTTCACTCAGATTTAACAGTAACACATGCTACCTTTAACATCTCATTTCTTCCAGTTTTGTCCATGCATTTTACAACATATAACCGCAAAACACACTGTATAAATTACAAAGGTGCATACATTTAACATTTAATCTCCTGAGACCTGAGCTTTGTTTTTTGTGCATTTTTTTATGATGCTTGAAAAAGTATGGGCATAATAACAATATAAACAAATTATGTCCTTATATGTGGAAAATGGGTTGTCATTAATAGTCAAGGTAAGTTTATTTGTACCACAATTCAATGGCAAGGTGATTCAAAGTGCTTTACAGAATACAAAAAGAGAAAGAAATAAAGAAAAGACATTGGATAAAATAGTACTAAAACATGATCAAGTTTAAAAATTCAAGCTTAAAAAAACAGATGCAGAGCTGGACTTTTTAAAATAAAAACTATTGAAATGCAGCAGAGAACAGGAGGGTCTTTAACCTGCATTTAAATAAACTGAGTGTTTCAGCTGATCTGAGGCTTTCTGGGAGTTTGTTTCAGACATTTGGAGCATAGAAGCTGAATGCAGTTTCTCCATGTCTGCTTCTGACTCTGGGAACTGAGAAGAAACTGAATCCAGATGACCTGAGGGTTCCGGTTAGGTTGTGTGGCCAGTGTAAAGACCTCTGAACTGGACTGATGCGGTCCACTTTCTTGGTTTTAGTGATGACTCGAGCAGCATAGTTCGGAATAAGCTGCAGGTGTCTAATAGATTTTATAGGGAAAAGCTATGAAAACACTGTTTCAATAATTAAGCTCCTGTTTATTTCCACAAAAAGACTAACACCGAGGGTAAATGCATTAAAATAGTTAAGTTTTGTTTGCAAGTTCAAGAAAACATATTACAAACTGCACATGCGACTTTCCTGCACGACCCTTTACATTACACAGCATTAGACAAAACCTTCTGTAGACTCTACGTATGTATCTCCTTTACATACATATTTTTATGTGTGGATCTCCTTTATTTGGATATTTAGATGCATTAACGTTGTCTTTATTGTTGCAATTATTGTTGAATTTGGGGTTTGGTCTCCACTAAGGATTTCACAGTTTTGTATTTACAACCTCAGGAAGGTGTTTTGCAAACGTTGTGCACACTGTGACTTTAGGGGACTTTTAAAATAATTTTTTTATGGTTAACCCTTTTGAACTACATCATCACTGTTACACCAAAATGACCTGAGACACCATAATGCAAAAACAAAGCATTACAGTCCTACTTGGTGTACAAGATTCAATGTTGTGGTGAAACTATGACCAGCTATTGGGTAAGCAAGATCCAAAAAAGCATGATCATTTAAATTGTCCACTTCTTAGTTTGGACATTCATTCAGTAGGAGCTCATCATCGTATCTACCAAGTCTAGACCGCCCATTTCTGAGTCATGCTAGCACACAACATATGGCCATGTGATACTCACATGTTGTTTGTCTTCTTGGGCCACTGCTGTCAGATGTCTTCAGATTGTTCAGCATGAAAGCATCAGAATTGGCTACTTCTTGTTGTGGTTTTTTTATGCCCACCTTTACAAATTTACTTTTATGATTGATGCTGATCTTTCAGCCGGTTTCATGACTTTGCCACTAGGGAGCATTTGGAGGGCTTTGATGATCCAGTATATCTTTATTGAATGTAACTAGCATTCAATGTTATGTAGAAACTTAAATTTGATGCTTATAGCTAGACAGCCTGTTCTAAATATTCCACTAAGTTTACTTACTTTTACTTTTATATGTGTAGTAATAAATTACAAAGTATGTCACCATGAGTAAATCATATTTAACTTTGTCTTGGAAAGTTATTACTATACATATTTTTTACATATGCATACCACATGGAACTATAGACATTATTTTCTATCAATAAACACCTTATAGCACAATCATTAATCTTATCTCTTAGATTTTTTCCTTTTCTTTTCAAAGTGCAAGTTAAGTTGTTCACTAATATGAGCACCCTCTTGTGGTTTGACAGATTAGTACATTGTGATAACGGCAACCACTAGGTGGAAGCTTAAAAGGTTCAAGTCATGCAGATGAATGATGCATATGGTGAAGGAAGGTAAAAATGTAATGTCCTCTCATGCGCAGACAGGGTTTCAGGAAAAATGTGACTACAACGCTGCACGCCCTAAAATGTGTGTGCAAGAAGAAAAATAAACCACTGAAATGCTTCAGCAGTTGGCCAGGACTTCTTGTGAAAAGAAATGACAGCATTAAACGGTGTTAAATGTTTAATGTTTTAACTTTTGGAATGCATATTAACAAATTAAATGATGTCAAGAGAAAATAAAGGAAATATCTCAGGGATCTTTTGGCTTTTTAATACTGTTTTAAAACTTTTTCTGCCGTATATCTTTGTAATGAAAATTAAAACAAAGGTCCATCTCAATACCTGCAACTAAAGGTTCCACAATGTTCCTCAAGGTCACCGGCCTAAAAATGCTTGAAAATATCTGGATAAAAAGCAATGCAAATAAGAAAGCCAAATAATTTTGAATGAACAGATGCGTATGCAGGAGAATTAAATGAAAATAACACTTGACACTTGCCAGAGGAAATAAATCCTGCAGAAAAGCTTGGAATTTGGCTGCAGGCTCTTTCCCCCCTTTTTTTCTTCCCTTCTTTGGTTATTTTTTAGTCTTTAACAACAGGGAGAAAATCTGTAACTTTGCCTCTGCATCTCAGTTATCTTTAAATTCATGACTTCTTAATTGACTTTTTAATAGTCACAGTAAGTATTCAAGCAGGGGGGCCCAAACTTTTGAATGCCAGTGTTCATATAACATTTCTAAGGTTTTCGCCTTTGTTATTACAGGCGGTGTCGGGGGGAGAAAAGGCTCCTTGTCAATAAGAAAATACAACGTTCAGTGTCCAACTCAAAATGAAGGGGAGGGATGGGGAGTAAATTAACAAAGGAAGGAAATGAAGACAGTTGATATGACATTAGAATCGAGCAGTTATGAGAACACGGCTCTAATTTTCAAACAAGAAAGAAGGGGTGCATAAGCTTTTGCAGCAATATTCATGCAAATAAAAATCCCCTTGTCTTGTAAACAGGCTGTTTTAAATGCAAATCAAGTGAATTAACAGCAATGTCTCTCAGAAACAGCTGTTTTGTCATCCAACCACTATGTACTTGATTATATCAGCAACATTAAACAGGAACAAACTTATCTGTACATTCAGCTTATAACATTTAATATTTTTAACTCAAAACATAAAATTTAGTTTGTTCTTACTAATAATTGCTGTGAAAAATCAATCTCCTGTAATAAAGTGTGGCAACTAGGAACTAATGGGGCTGCGACAAAACACAGTCTAAAGTGCTGAGATACCTTTTACTATTTAAGGAAAAACTTCTACTCTTTTTAACACGTAATCTCCTCTATATGTGTGGAAAACTCAGATTATTTTCAAAGGCGTGCAGTTTACTTTCTACTGTGCAACCTTGACAATATCACTACTGGAGAATCCATTAAATCCACAACGAATCTTGTGTATTTATGATGCAGAACAAGTTTAATGTATCAAGATACTGTAAACTCTATTTTTAGCCATCACTGCTTGGACAATTTGTCTGTTACTGATAATTGTCTTAGTTTTTTCCTTTTTGTACTGTTTGTACATAGTGTCATTATAAAAAAAGATTGTTTCCTGTAGTTAGAATCCAATAATGACAAAAAGCAAAGAGCTCAAAGCATCATCTATGGAAAGATCTCGATAAACAAATGCAAATATTTCAAACTTTTTGTTTGCTTTCTAACGTTTGTTCTTCTCTTTAGGATCCATTTTCCCCACTTCTTCTCTCTGGTCTCTGTCTTGTACTCTTGTCTTTGTGCTTACAGCCTGCAGAGCTTTCTTTACCCTTTCTTTTCTCCGGACCAAACTTCTGTGCATACAGTAGAGCTGCTCATTGAGCCATTTGCACCACAACTGCCTTCCAGGCTCTGTCCTTGTCAAAATCATGCAGCGTTCCATTGGATGCTTGCTGCTGATGGAGCCAAACAGAAAGCAAGAAGACAGAAATGAAAGGACGACAAAATAATATATTTATTATTCATGTGTCAGCTTGAGCAGCAAAGTTTCCCTTTTGCATACATGACTTTCATGTTGTCATGTGTAAATGTCATTTAAATCCTCTACAGCTGGTGAGAACATCTGGAACTGAAATGCATGTTTCATAATATGACTGAATTTACTTGTGTTTTATGTAGGAAATGAAGAAAATAACAATCTAAGAACAAGATGTATTCTTGTTCCTGTTTACTCCTGCCATACCTCGCTGTAATGGGTTGTGGTTTGCATGCTGTCATCACACTCCGGGGCTCCCATGCGGAGCTGACTCTTGTATGTGGCACAGTGCACCACAGTGGCTGCAGTAAGAATTGCCTGCACCAGGAGCAGCACCATCAGAATCAACAGCAGGATGTCGTATGATTGCTGTGACACACAGACACACATGCATACAGTGAGTCACTTCCACTGCTGTTCATAACTCTGCTCCTTTGTTTCACAGCTGGCTGGAAGTCATGATTGGATGGGTAACATTTAGAAATCTGCACACATTTTCACCTTATTAAATTCACCTTGGCTGTAGGCACATCATAAAGGAAAATTTCAATAAAGCTGATCACACTGCAAGAAAGGAAGCCGGAGGCCGAAAAGAGAAGAGGAGACGTCATGCTGCTGATAGCAATGAGCACCTCCACCTGAGAAACACCACAAAAATAAAGAAAAAAAGAAACTGAAAAAACACATGAAAGAGAAGATAAAGCAGATATGTACAGCTATAAGATTTTACTTTAGAAGACAGTTTATTGAAGCTCTAGGTTTTAGATTTTGCTTTTTACCCAATTAAAGAAAATACCCAGTTTGAGTTCTACTTTTTACTGAGGGATCGGTCTTAATTATCTTGTGAGAAATTTAGCTTTTTCACAGTTATCATTAGGGATGCCTGGTAATGCCATTTTTAGAGCTCTATAAAATGATTTTGTGGGCTCTAAATTGCTGCTTAGCACTCAGAAAGCAAGACAGAAACATTTTCCTCACTATGTTATGCAGTTAGTAGACAGCTGAATGAAATTTTTAGGTCACTTTGACACATGGAAGAATAAAAAAAAACAATTTTCCAAAGCTTTGTTGTATGATTTTTAGATTTACATCATCAAAATATAGCAAAAGCTTGAGGAACATTTTGTACACTCTGGAGTGGTGCTCCTTTGTTCTGCTGTGCAATCACTCCTACACAGTTATGACCATCATGGAGGAAAAAACAAAACCTTTCACCATCCTCAACACAAAACAGCTTCTGAAATTTGCTAATTACCACATAACACGTGATTGTATTTTGTAAATAAGTCCTGCAGACTGATGAAGTTTAAACAAAACTTGTAGGTTGTAATTATCACATCTTTACTTATAGAAAGATTCATCTTTAGCTTTAGGTATAGGGAAAGGGTCATTCATGCTTTGGGCCCTTTTGAAGAAGCTAAAGCCATGGTAAACTTTTCTGCTCATAGATAGAATAATATATTAAAGAAATTGCAGCAATTTCTGGAAACAAACATTGTCCGTTAAAATAGAAAGAAAAATAAGGTGAAGGAGTTGGCTTTCACAACATAATAATGACTCTAAACATCCTTCAAATCCACTACAGAATATCTCAATAAGTTGAAGATTTTGCCACAGCCCTCGTATGTTTTGTCTCACTAAAAGTTTTCAGATAGACCTTAGAGTAAATAGTGGCCCAGGAATCAATAAAAATTGAAGCTTTCTCCAGCTAGAATTGATGGAAATTCCTCATTACATAATCTGAAAGTTTTATCTGCAACAGAAAGCTGTGATACTTTCCATATTTGGAGTTAAATCTACTCACGGTTTCGCTTTGGGACCTTCGCTGTCTTTCTTTATTTGATTTATTATTTTTTATTCCTGCAGTTCATGGTCAGGGGTACATTAAAGCCCCTTTTCAGCTGTCACAGCATAAGATTCAGAATATTTCCTGGATAGGTTGCCAGTTCCAGGGCCAACACAGAGACTACACAACCATGCACACTAACACATATGCCAAGTAACATGAGGTTGTTGGACTGTGGGAAAAGGCTGGACTTCTAGAGAAAAAAAAAACACTCGGGCACAAGCAGAACATGCAAACTCCATTCTGAAAGGTCCCAACAGAGACACGATCAGCAACGTTTGTGCTATAAGCTGACAACCATTACACTATCCGCAGTTATTTTAAAACCACACATGACTCAGGTAACAAATACTTTACTTCCAATATGACATATTTCTAACTTTTGGTTGCACTCAGATCAGCAATCAACAGGAATGGACATTTGGGACATTTCTAGATGTGTCATTGTTCCTCTGTGTTTTGTTTGGCTCAGGATAAACAGTGGTTATCTGACCAGTGAGAGAGAATGGTTTGATTTCTGGCTTTCCAAGTCCATACGTCAGTGTTTGTGCAAGGTAATGCTCCAGATGCATTTATCTGTGTGTATGATGCAGAAAAATCCCTGCAAAGACTAAAGAAAAGCTATATAGATTAAGTAGTGCTATATGAATGTGTGTGCGAATGTGGCTTGTAGCACTTTGAGTGGCAAACGGAACTAGAAAAACATTGTATAAATGCAGTCTCATTCAACATCTGAAACAGTCTTTTGTACTCACCAGACATTTGTTGGGGTATTCTGACACAACATGACTGGCGATAGCACTGGGAAAACACTAATGGATCAAATAAAAGGTTTAGTGATTAAGCCATTAACTGAGGCATCTTATAGCTTGTCACACTAAGAAGTCACGTGAATCAGTACAAAAATGGATGACCTACAGCCACGAGGATCCAGAAGAATGTGACTGATAAGTAGGGACCTGGCAGCAAAGCGTCCATGTTGAGCGCAATAATGCCTCCAAATACAGCAGAGATTCCCACGATTACTTCAATCACCTTTTAGGGACATTTGTTAGCAGTTGAAAAACAGACACGTTAGAAAGGGAGAGACATATCATATACAACAATGCTGGGAACTTTTACTCACAGAATATGCCTTTAGGAGTTGAGTAGGAAACACTGCAGGTTTAACAACCACAGTCCTGTCATACATCACAGACTGGAAGATGGATAGAAAGATTGAGAGGGGTTAGGGTGGAAGAATGAAAGCAACATGGAGAGTAAGAGCGAGGAGGCATCAAGTTGAGAAACAAAAGCAATCAATCACAGACACACACCGTCCTGTGGCAACAGCAGTCCTCTGCAGAGCGAGCTGACAGGATGACAGTGCTGGCCATCAGCACCTCCAGCAAAATCATCAAAATGAGGTTAAAGTTGATCTAAAAACCGACACGGAGGAAGAAAAGGGACAAAATCACTAAAGAAAGGAAAGACATGAAATTTTCCTGAGTATCTGATGGGCTTTAATATACATTTTTTAGGATGATTTACATTGACAGCAGAGGGATTCAAGACCAGTTTACAACCAAACCACACCAGGCAGGTGGTTGTTACTGCAAATGTTGATACATAGACCACCTGGAAATCTGACACCTGTTAAAACATGAGAACAATATTACTACCTCTCTTTGGAGGGTCTTAATTAAAACAGTAATTAAAACCTGATCATCTCTTTTGCTTTTGGTGTGCTCATTGTTTACTCACTGCAACATGTCTGTTCTTGGCAATAGCAAAACTAACTACTGCTGCAGGAATGCCCTGTGAAGAACATCAATAAAAAAGCATCAGAATTGATCTTTTAAGCAGATACGGTCTGAAAATTGCACATCCCCCTTTGCTAAGAAGGTCTAATTGAAATAATGTCAAAAAGCTCTTTCAAGTAAAGAAATTATGAGTATATGAACACAAAGGCAATTGTGATTTCTTGATGGTCACTCACAGAGCCTGCAGCACAACGCAGGTAGTCCATGGCAACAGGAAACACATTTCCCAGGTACAGAGAGAAACCCGATGCAATTAGGAGACTGCCCTGAGGACACACACGTGTATTGAGGCATACATGCACATTTTTACAAACACTCATGCATTCAGCAGGTAGAAAAGGACAAGAATTTCTGCAACACGTCGACAATTCAGGAAAAATAGGTCACGACTAATAAAACCATTAAAGAAATGATGACATTTCAAATCCTGACAAAAACTATCTATTGTTATTCAAAGACCTTTGTTGTTGTTTTGTAGAGGCACAAATCAGGATTTTCTGTTGTCATGTTTCACTTAAAATTTCTAGATTGGGATCTTCTTATATCAGGAAAAGATTCACCCCAACCTGTAAATTTTTCTGTGTTGTTAAATCCTGCAATGTGCCTTCTTTGTTACCCTCCCTGACCATTTTATCCCTCACCCCTATGAGGACACTGTAGAGCCAGGCCCTGTAGCTGAAGCAGGGGTGCTTTAGAGGCTCCAGCTGGGCCAGCTGCAGGTCACTGGCCCTCACGTCCACTGTGTAGCTGTCCCGTTCAGGCCTGTCCTTCTCCCCCCTGTCTGGCCTTCTCTCTGCTCCTCTGTCGCCCCGGCGACCCAGTGTCCCATTGCCTCTTTCCAAAGTGGGCATGTGGCTGTAGGTGAACTCCTCTCTGGCTGACAGCTCCTCACGCTGCATCATTGAAACAGCTGCAGGTTAACTTCAGAAGGAAAGAAGAAATATGTTAACCTTAATAAACAAAATAAATTCAGCAAATTCATTGCCATTACTTTTATAAAAAATTAGCTCTAGGCAATTTATTTTAAAATGAAGAGTCGAATCAGTTGGCTACAAGATGAGAAACTATGGAACAAAACAATAAACTGTGGAAATCCAAGCTTTTAATCATGCCATATCACAAAAACAAACCCCACTTTATCTTTTCAAGCAACAGAAAAAGAAGAAGAAAAAAAAGGAGACGTTTTCAGCCTTTTCCTTTCCACATTTTCAGTTTCACACACACGGTTAGACTCACCTGTTGTTATGAATCTTCTCAGTTATTGTCCAACAAAGGTGTAAACAACTGCTTAAAAAACACAACATGCAGGACAGATTATAAATCTCTGCAAGTTCTACTCCCCATCTCTCTCCTACAAACTTTTACTTATTTACCCCCCTATTTCTCTCTCTCTCTCTCTCTCTCTCTCTTTCTCTCTCGCTCGCTCTCCTGTTATGTGATGTTTCTCAGAAGCAGGTCTAAAAAAGTTTTTCGAGCCCTTCAAAGCGTGGAACTAAAACACATGGCTCTTGTGCTGCCAGCCTTCTCTGTGCCAAAGGGAGAGCGCCTGTGCATGACAACAAGGGGAGAATGAAGGGGCTCGCGCTGGGGGCAGAGTTAGTAGGGCAAACACCCTCTTTTATACACCCCCCCATTCTGCTCATGGAGACACACACACACACATGCACATCAACCTACTCAGAAAACTGAACAATAGGCCTTCAGAGCCAAACAGGGGAACACAGAATGTTTCCACTTCATAGAAATAAGGATTTCATATAGCGCTGTGTCAAATAGTGTTTGTCCCCTTGTGGAGCCCCCACTCACAGCTTCCACTGGTGTTACTTAGAGCTTTACTTGCAGTTCACAGCTCAGTTAATTAAGATGCCCAGCAGTGCTTTAGAAAAAGAGGCAGCAGAGACATTTTCATGGCTTAATCACATGGTCTCTTGTCTGACACAGTTAATCTGATGATGGATCATTTCTGCTTCAAATACAAATCTCTTAACTCTTCATCCAGGAGGAAATCCTGCTGGAAGGCGATGCCTTCTCGCCATGTGTTTATTGTGTCTGGATATAAATGTCTACATGTATGTGAACTTCAGGATTACATTCACTCTTTAACACAGCGCAGCATTCCCAGTTCAACATTGTTCCTGGGCAGCTGTAACCATGGCGACTCCTTAACAACTACTGTCACAGCGTCTCTCAGTTGCAAATACCATGAACACTCTTAGAGAGGCAGATATTTGCAACAGTCTGAGAGCATTATAGGGAATCAGTGCCGCACTGATTATGCTAATACAATAACAACATCATGATTCAATTAAGAAAATTTCCATTTCATAGATATTAATGAAAATCTCAAAGACAAACAAATCCTGAGTTTTGTGCTGGTGACATTTATGTCACATGAGGAAAATGAGTATCAGCGTCTTATTTATCTGGCAGTGTAAAAGCCTCCAGCGAAAACAATAAAAAAGTCATAAACTGGTCATTTTAAATCGATGCACATCATGCCTGTCTGGGAAGTGGGAGAGGAATTCTCTTTTGCAGCATCTTATTGACAGCAGCTGCAGAGCACAGTGACCACACACACTGTCTTCACTGATCTGCTCTTACAATGTTAGAAAGAAACTGCTCTGCCTGTTCTCCTACACTCATTTCACTCCCTCTGTCTGCTTATCTTTCCAAGGTGCATTCTTTAAGTCGAGATACTTTTTGCTTTTATTTGTATGCAGGTAATTCTATGTTGAATCGACTTTTTTTTATTTAATTTTTTCTGATAGTTGGTGTTCTAACATAACAGAAACCTATAATGTTAGAGACATGGGTGAATTAACTAAACGTAGCACAAGAAGTAAGGAAATTTATGTTAGACTTGTGGACCAACTATTTTACTGGACTGCTTTACTGGACCCTTGCAGATGTAACGACAATCATTTACTACTGGAGTTCAATATGGCTTCCAACATAAGTCGTTACTGAATTTACAGTTATAATTTTAACCTGGAACAATATACATCATTCACATGAATGTCAGCTTCCCAATTATGTGTACGTACATGGAAGTGAGACTGAAATACCGATTTATTTGTCATGTCCCACCTACAGGACGCTTTGTTACCAGCAGGTAAAATGATTAAATTGCTAAATAAAAGCATTGTTAACACTGAATTATTTTACAGTTTAATGCCTCTTCTGCTTAAACTGTTTTGTCCTCTTACTGTAAAATACGCATGCATGAGGATATATGTTTTAGCCACAGGTAGGTCAATCTGACAAAAACAGGCCAGTAAGGATGATCTCAGAATAAAAATGTAAAATTTTGCGTATTTTTAAATTTATAAACTAAAATAAAGGAGATTCATCAAAAAATAAAACAAAAAAAAACCTTTCTGCTGATACAAAAGCCTCAATTTTATGCCATTCTATTAGAAAAGCTAAAGCAATATGCAAATTTAGGTATAGATGCCAAATAAATACATCACCTGTCACCTAAATATGTAAGGACAACTGTCTGGTCAAGGGACAACACTGCAGAGAGACAAATTTTTTATCACCAGAACTCCGTGACTGACTCATTAATTAGTTTTGATAAGTTCTCATAAATTATAATTGCATGATGATTTTAAACGGAAACCCCTTAACATGTTTTCTGCATGTTTTTATTTTTAGTACTTGTTAAGTTAAGCAAAGATGTACCAGAAGTGATCATTTTCATATCTGTTGTGTCTTTAATGTTTGGTACAGTGGTTTCAAATAAGTGAACTAAACAGAATGATTTTCATTTGTGTTTATATCTGCATTGAACACAGACAAATACTCAGTGGTTGGAGAGGGGCAGGTGAGTGAAATCAAACGTCCAAAATAACAGATGGATTAGCATTATGAGTGAATCTAAGGCAAATGTCAGTGGTTAAAATCTTTCACACCAACAACTACTCTGCACTAATGCATTTGCTGTTGTTTACCAATGTTTTAGTTGTGGTTGGGAATGCTGACTCAGCATTTTGCAAACTACCACTTGACATGTTGACGCGTTCTGCAGCACATGACCCAGAGGTCAATCCAGACACGAAGTTCACTTCTGCTGGTTGGATGGGGAATTTATGCAGCGCCATTCCTGTCCCTCTCTTTCCCCTTTCTTGCCTTCAACATTCCGGGAGCGGACACACTGAGTACTGAAAAATGGAAATGCACAAAAAAATTACTGACCAACTGTATGTCATGGCGATGGGGATGAGGATGAGGACCCAAATCCAGGCTTAAGGAAGCGGGAGGCAGACCGGTGAAGGTGAAAGGCAAAACAAAAAACTATGAAACATGCCATATAGACTATGAACTAAACGTGACATGAACACATCATTAAGAGCAAACACTACTTACATTGACTAACAGTAAACAAACAATGGACTGACAAGGAAGAACTGAAACCAATGGACTCAAACACACAAAGGACTAACCAGGCAAAGGTTAGGTGAATGAGCTAATCAACCCAAACATAACATAACCCTAAACACAAGAAACCAAGAACATAAGCCATGAACATGAAACAAGAACATAAACCCCGATCATGACACTGCAGCCAGCATTTCTCACAGCTTAACTGGAGAGCCTTCAATGTAGGACCATGTACTGATATGTCTCAGTGCTTTACATAAAGAAAAATAAGGATGGGAAAAATATTTAGGTTAAAATCTGCGTTACTTCCCCATTTTCAAGCTAATGTTTGAAACCAGTTCTTTCTGTAATACACTTTCGTCATATCCCACCTTGAAAAACCAGTGACTGTGTCCTAGGAAATCAAACACTGTACAGGACTTTAGAGGTGAGGACAGAAAATATTCAAGAATAATATCTGTATGATACTAAATTTAAAACTCTGCATTGATGACTGTTTAATTTGACTGGCTTTATTTATGGTTTCTATTTTTGGTACAATTCACATGTTGTTTATACTGGGCAGTTCACATGTTAACTAGAAAACATTAGTTGGTTAATGAATGAATGAATGAATGAATTTTCTGTCATTGCACAACAATTAAATCAACAATTATTGGCAATGAAATTCTTGAATCCCGGGCTCATCTAACAACATTAAAAAGAATATAAACCACAATAAAAATAGTCTAACACAAAAAGCAAGAATACTACAAATGAGTTATGCAGTAAAATCTATAATAAGCAATAAGAAGATTCTATTATTTGGTCTGCGGTATGAAGCTGTCCCTGAGCCTGGTAGTACGGGCTTGAATGCTGCGAAACCGTCGGCCAGACGGTAGCAGACAAAACAGTTTGTGACCGGGGTGGCTGGGGTCCTTAATGATTTTGGTGGCCTTCCTCCTTCACCACTGGGTTTAGAGGTCCTCCATGGACGGCAGGACCGTCCCGGTGATGTACTGAACAGTTTTCACCACCCTCTGTAGAGCCTTGAAGTGGAGGGCGGTGCAGCTGCTGTACCAGGTGGAGATGCAGCCAGTCAGGATGCTCTCAATGGTGCACCTATAAAAGTTGCAGAGTATCCTTGAGTCCATGTTAAGCCTCCTTAGCCTGAGGAGGAAGAAGAGCCTCTGTCTGGCTGACTTTGTAATAAAGTCAGTGTGATGAGTCCAGGTGAGGTCATCACTGATGTGGACCCCAAGGAACCTGAAGCTGTTGACTCTTTCCACTGTAGCCCTGTTGATGAAGAGGGGGGCGTTTTCCTCGCTCTGCGTCCTCCTGAAGTCCACAATCATTTCCTTAGTTTTGTTGACGTTAAGATGGAGATTGTTGTCTTGGCACCAAGATATCAGGCCTCTGACCTCCTCTCTGTAGGCCGTCTCGTCAATGCCGGTGATTAGGCCAATGACGGTCGTATTAGACGAATGATGGAGCTATGGGTGGCAAGATGAACAGCAGAGGACTGAGCACACAGCCCTGGGGGGCGCCGGTGTTCAGAGTCAGGGTGGAGGATGTGGTGCCGCCCATC
>JBAMHW010000010.1:30799539-30809548 GCA_037177495.1 Rhadinocentrus ornatus | reverse complement strand
GGTTTAGAACAAAAGTTTAAAAGGCTTTGGCAGCAATGTCAGTGCTTCAGTTGACCCAGTGCATTATATTTGTTGCATTTGTAGTGTTTTGTTTTTTTAATTAACTTCTTTTTTAAATCCCTTCTTGTGTGTATGGATTTTGGCAACAGTGTGCCAAACTGTGATTGTGTCAAGTGTTGTTCTGTGTAAATATGTTAAATATCCAATAAAACCTTAAAATTGAGTACTAGTCTATTAATTAAGAGCTACTGACAGACACGTTTGACATGACTGAACAAACTGCATGACATGAATGTGAAAGTGGACGGAAAATCAAGTCTGACGTGACGGCTGATGATGTTGTTGCTGAGGTGACCAGCAAGGATCAGGATCATGAGGCCTCAGTTGAATAGACAACACAAAGGATTCCACCTAAGCAGTCTGCAGACTGTGAGGAGTCAGAAGATTAACATTTGTTTCCCCAAAACCCCTAAAAAGAAAAAATGACTGAGGCAAACCTCTGAATAGCTTAAAATTAAAAATCTGCTTCCTTGTGTGCTAAGACAGTCAGAGCCTCACAATCCTCACCTTTAATACATTAAGCAGCATGTAACATGGGAGAGGACAAGAGGAGATGAGATGATGTTGGGTTTTCTCCAACTCAATACCACACAAAAATGTATTTACATAAGCACCTACCGTTGAATTATATTATTGCTACCAATTTTTATTTTTAACTATTTTCATACAAAACTGGAGATCCTAAGAAAAGCAAAGATCCTTCCAATACTTCTTATCTTTTTAAAAACTCTCTCTTCCTCAGTCTGTTGCAAACAATGTTGACATCTCCCAATGAATAAAATATTACCAAAACCAGGTAAATCTGTCCTATAATGCTGACTTTGATTTCTACTCATTGTCATTGTTCTACCCATTTTGTTTTTATTAATATCATTGCCACTGACCTCACTGTTAATATCTGCTCCTGCATCCAGCAGCATCTGCACCATGGCCTCGTCTCCACGGACACAAGCGTACATCAGCGGGGTCATCCCCTACAGCAGGTACAAAGAACAAAAGCAATCTGAAGTTAAAGATACAATCCTTTATTTTACCCAGTCACCAAATATTAAATCCTTTTCATCAAGTAATCTTCATAAAACTTTAATACATAGCGTCTGCTTTTTACAAATAACTAATACAAAGCTAAACATTGAGTTTGCTTAAATATTTGTATTCTTAGCAGCTCTGTGGTCAGCCACCTTGACTTTATTGAGTGTAAAATCTTGCTATTGATCAAGATTTTACAGCATACTATATATATCATTATGTCCTCTGGGCCATCTGGGAAGTCAGCCTGAGAAAAACCTTATGCACAAGACTGAGTTTGAAAGTTTTTTGCTAAGACCAGCCCTCGACTAAATGTTGATTTTCTCATGGAAAGTCATGAGTTACTCTTTCAGTATTCCCCTAATGATTTACTGCACTGTAGGTTGGTGGTCATTATATAATGGAGAGTGGCTTGGCAGGGCTGCTGCAGGAAAAATACGCCAAGATTTAATATGTACCACTGCTTTTTTGCTCAAAGGTGAAGAAGGCTCAGTTTACCAAGCAAATAAGATATACCTCTCCTTAGGCTGTGTATGTGCATGTGTAAATGTGCCGGTATGTACATTATTTAAGATGTTTACTGTTTCTCTAACCTGCTCACTCGTGCTGTTGATTCCATCCGGTCCAAGCAAGTTGACGGCCTGCTTTACAAGGTCTGTGCGTCCACAGCTGAGCATACGGAAGCCCAAGTCCTGCAGGAACTTTGCCTCAGTAGACGCAGCATCCAGTTTCCTTGAGGCACAGAAGCAGTCATCCGTTCTGAAGAGCAAAGCACAAACAGATATTCACAGTGCAAGCTCAGTGTTGTGAATATTTATATGTGCCATATTTTTCATTAACACCTGACAAGCTTTGTTTTTTAACACTTAAGGGGGAATGAATGCATTAAAAATATGCATATCATTCCATGTCACTTGTGTGCGTGTGTGTTTATGAGTTCAAATCAAGAAGGTGGCTGCACACATGCTCTGCAACCTGGAGGCAAGCACGCTCCTCGTAGCCATACCGAAGCTGGCGAGGTTCACAGTCCACTCCAGGCAGCAACAGCCTGGCTGCCTGCCGAACATCATCACTGTCCACAGAGAGACTGCGTCTGTGTTCAGTGTGGACCACGGCGACACGCACCCACTCCATCAGAGGAGGCAGCACCATGAAAGGCCTAAAGGGGGAGATAGAGACACATGCTCAGGCTGCAACAGAAAAACAGTAAACTTCAGGCAGCCTGAGTACTGAATGTACCCAGACACTTGCAAAAGAAAATCCACCTAATGCAGAATTTGCATACGGTGTTACTGCCTGCTGCAGCAGATCCTTTAGAACAGGGTCAACTGATGTGGATGTAAAAAACCTCAGACTGCTCATCTATATAATGCGTTTTGATAGTATCTTTATCAATTTTAAATATAGGGAATAACGTGTCATTAGTTTTGCTTTATCAGATTTGCATGACATTATAAGGTTTTGTAAACATCATTGGTGAATTGTGTCACTACACAAAAACACAGTTTTAAATTGAGCTGGATGTCTGCTTAAGGTAAACTAAAGGTGCAGCGGTATTTCCCCAAATGTACTGAGGCACTTATACGGAGGCAGGAGAAATCCATCATTCTGTTGATCCTGACACAAGTGCTTTCTCTCAGAAGCTTGTGTAAGTGAGGCAGACATTTTCAGCCGAGCCTTTGCTTTGCAGAGGAAACCACAGTCTGGGCAGGATTACCAACCAATGAAACACAGGCAAAAATCCAGTGGCCCCAGATTCTAGAGGGGCCCCAGATTTTTACATTATTTTGGGCCTTAATATTAAAATTTAAAGCAAATCTGCTTGATTGTTTTATCCTTATTTATACGTCAGCTCCTCCTACCTTCATGTTGATACCAGTCATGAAGGGACACTGTTAAATTAGAAGGATTTTGCTTCCCATTGTGATGAAAAAAATAAAAACACATAAAGAACAACCAGGAAACCTCAGGCTAGGCTGTAAAACTCCATCATCAACTTTATTGTATGCTATAAACTTTGTATTATCAATGCATGTGACAGCTTTTTCTTTAATAACGCTGTATTAAATGTCAGTAATAACGAGAAATGTCTACCATCGTTCCCCGAAGGCCTATTGTTGGGTATAAACATGTACTATGCAATATGAGAATGGATTAATTAAATGTCTTCTCCTCTTTGCCACCTGTCGTCTTTTCTTCTCCGCTCGCTGTTTACTGCAGCCAGTAGCAACATGCAAAAGTCCTGAGCCTTCCCACATTTATTCATACATCTCTTGCAAAAAAAAGGGAAAAATGGGTGCAGTGATTTATAAATTATGTAAGGGAAACACTGTAGAATAAGATTGTGAAGTTTTAAAGAGCTTTAAAAGTCAAAATGGGGCATGACCACTTCTATTCTTCCAAACAGCCTGAACCCTTTTAGATACGGTTTCTTGTAATTTCTTTAAGTAGTCTTCAGGAATAGTTCTCCAGGCTTCTTAAACGACATTTCAGAGCTTTTCTTTGGATGTTGTTTGCTTTTTGCTCAGTCCTTTGTCAAGATGACCCCACACTGCTTCAGTACTGTTGAGGTCTGGGCTCTGGAGAGGATTTATGTCGCCATATGACCTGTTGTCACAGTTTAGTCTGGTTCTTGTGTCACTTGGCCTACCTCAGCCTTTTCTTTCTGTTTCCCTTTAAGAATAGCTTCTTGACAGCCACCCTTACACAGAGACCATTTCTGATGGACTGACTGAAGGGTCAAACACATTGCTCATGTTCTGTGTCAGGTCTTTGTTGGATTTTTTTTTCTAATTTCAGATACTGGCCATCTGCTGTTGACAGTTTCCATAAAATTTGTAACGATGCACTGCACACCAAGCTGACACCACGTTGGAATCAGCTTGTTTGTGCAACAATACTCCATTTGTGTTATCTTTGGCTTCTATTATAGTTTGAATTTATATATGGGAAAATGTATCTTTGTAGTGGCCGGGCTCTCCCTTAGAGATAGGTTGAGAAGCTCGGTGATCTGGGAGGGGCTCAGTGTAGAGTCGCTGCTCCTCCGCATCCAGGGGAGCCAGATGAGGTGGCTCGGGCATCTGTTCAGGATGCCTCCCTGGTGAGGTGTTCCCGGCACGTCCCACCGGAAAGAGGCCCCGGGGAAGACCCAGGACACGCTGGATGGACTACATCTCTCGGCTGGCCTGGGAACGCCTCGGGATCCCTCCAGATGAGCTGGTGAATGTGGCCGGGGAAAGGGAAGTCTGGGTTTCCCTGCTTAGGCTGCTGCCCCCGCGACCCGACTCCGGATAAGCAGCAGAAAATGGATGGATGAAAATTTATATTTTTATGTAACAGACAGCTAACAAAGAGTCAAATTCAAAAACAATTCCAGTTAATTATCAGGATCCTCTACGCCGGGGGCTACTCAGTGTGCAGGTTCCTTGCCTGGGGGGTTGGTGCCTTCCGGCACTACATCATAAAGGTTTGGTGTAGGACCTGGCCAGCCATGATTTGGGTGGGTCCTGTGGTGGCGGCCTGGGTGGTCGGGGAGGGAAGCCCCCAGTGTGGATGGCTACCCAGGATATCACTTCCTCATAGCAGCAATAAGCCTGATAGTGGGGACTGGGGTTTGTCTGTGGGGTATGGGATTAGTGTTAGGGTAGGTAGGTGAGGGTGCTTTTGTGTGTTTTATCTGTGTGAGTGTGTAAATAATGATTAAATGTGTGTTTTTGTTTTTAATTTGGTTAAGTTCCATGCTTGGGTATGTGAAGGTTTTTTTTTATGTTTTGTTGTTGATATTTAGTTGTTATTGTTGTGTAAAGCACTTAAATTAGATGTCTTTCTCTATGGTTGAATGAGCCATGAGCTTAAATTGAGGCATTCTTGAAAAATAGATAAAAAACAAACAAACACAAAAAATCCCTCAATGCTTTGAAAATGTTAAGATACAAAAACTGAACTTAAAATGAGTGAAAAGGCGATTTAAAAAGAATTTCAATTATTGAAAAGGTTTCAAGAAAATCTTGATCCTTGGAAAGAAACTATAAAGAAATCAGGAAAATCTCCAGATGTTTGCACATTATTGTTAAAATATTTAAGCATGATGTCATTTTTTTACCTTTGCACTCACAGATCCGTTTCCTCAAGCAAAACTATGAGCTGTCATAAATATATTATGCAAATCACGCTGAAACTCCATGCTTCATGAATAGAAAAAGCACTGAGACACTCATTAGACTAGTTAGTAATATGATGGGACAGCTACCTTTGTGACCGCTGGTATAGCATCATTCCTTGTCGCATTGCATCACATCCATGAATATGCACAAAAGTAAATCAAGTTAAAGACAGGCTGGTAAGATAGTTTAAATTATTAAAGAAAGTGATTTAAATAGAGCATACCAGTTCAGACCTATTTTTTCCTGTTTTATACTGAACATAAAACAGCATTCAGATCACGTCATTAGCAGTTTTCTGTATTTTATCCCAGTTGGTGTGTGGTGAATATGCTCAGTTCTTCATGAAACTTGGTCTGTTCCTCTGGGATTTACTGATCAATATAGCACTTCACAAATTATATATTTAAGCCTGGACAATCCTTGACACATGATTGGCTCACGTCTGTCACTTATTTCAAATTAGCCAGTCATCACTTCTTCCCTGAATCAATAGAAAGATCTTGTAATAACAACTTGATGTTCTAGTAAATGGAAAGCCTTTTCTTTGATAAACTTCAAAGCAATCTGACCTACAGCCATGTGGCTTCACAGGTTTCACAGACTTCCTTACTGCTGTATGCAATGTCTCATCAAGAGGCAGCATAATGGTGATATGTTCCTTCAAAAGCTTGGTGGAAACTCTGGTTCATGAGCAGTTCAAGGTCTAGCTGTTTCTAAGGAGTGCTCCTGTAAGAGGTGCAGAGATTCCTGAGGGAAACTTTCTCCCTGGGTTTTTCCTGATCTGGCTTTCCTTATGCTTCAATATGACTAAAATAAACATGCATAAATGTGATGTTAGTGACAGATGGGCACTAATACCACATTTCAAGTTAAGGCAGCTAGACACACTGAATGCACATTAGCTAATAAATTGCTCCACAGCAGGTGATAAAGTCTGGAGCCCCAGAGGAGGACTGTTCAGGCTCAACTGTCAACCCTGTTTTTCACCTCTGCAAGCTGACAGGGGTTTCCATCAAAGTGTAGGAAACACTGAATGTACAACGTGTGAAGAAATAAAGAGAAACAGCTCATAAAATCAGCTCAAAAAGGGGTTCTGGTATAGAAACAGCAACTCTTTTGTGTTCTTCTGATTTGCACAATGAAGTGTGAATTGACAGCATGGAAACTTTGCCTAATCTTTATGTCATTCACGCATCAATTACCAAGAGAGCTCTACAGCTCTCGACATTGCCACGCTTCTAATAGCCCTTTCAGCCACTGGGTCATCCAAAGGGCTTACCTGAGCATGCAATAAGTTGACAATTCCCTGGTATAAAAAGTGGAGTTTCCTTCCAGATGAAAACACCTGGTGTGCCATTTCAGGGTTGAAAATAAAAGAACAGTCTGCAAAGGTGTACAGTTGCTGCAGAATGATCTCTGCAGTGCTGTACAGATGGGGCATATCCTCTGAGCTGAGGTGAAAAGGAGGACAGAAACAGGACAGTAAATTGTGTATAACTGCAGGGAGTTTCTACATTTTCTCACTGTGGTCTTGTGTTGTTTTTTTATTGTTGTCGAAGAGAACATTAAAAAGGCAATATTTTGACCTTCCCAGAGCACTTAATGAGGTGAAAGGATCTGATGAACTATATATATAATATAATATGAGACGCTTCAATTCCTTCGCCTTTTCTGCAAGGACACTTTTAGGAATTCTCACAATGAAAACACAAAGCGTTCCGGCGTTTTAATTACGATGTGAGGTTAACACTCTAAATATCTTATATCTACCTACACAACACATAAAATAGTTTCTACCACTTTCCTGCACTTTGCTGCAATATATTGTCTCTTTATGCAACATCCCTCGTACATATCGTAGTTCTATCACAAAAAAGGAGGTTACTGTCAATGACAGGCTGGACACGTGTCCCCTCTCGCGTCCTGATAGAGCATGATTAAAGCCATTATCAGGGCATAAAAACCCAGGTATTTCATCAAGTTTTTATTGTCTACAAAATAGGAATAGACTGATTAATAGGGCAGAATGTTTGTAATCTTGAATAACTGGCATTGGCCCATCATTTCAAAGAATCTGCTGATGATTATTTTGAGGCCAGTAAACAAACAGAAAGGAATACAGAAACATCTGCATTGCAAACAGCCTCATCAGTGAGGCTGCTGTAAAACAATTGTTCTGATTACCTTTGGTATAATAATGCAGAGTATATCTACACAACACAAGATTATTTAAAATTGTTATTTATCAGATGCAAAAAAGAAAAGAAAGGCAGAAAAATAGAAAAAATCCAAATCTGATTCATTCAAACTAAGATAGACACATTATCAAGTAGATAAGGGAAATATGTCTGCAAACAATTTTCTAACTGCATTCACAGCAGTTAAGACTTCTGGTTCTGTTTTTGTTCTTAAGATAAGGCCAACAATTACTTCCCATTAGCTTTGTTTTGCTTTTACAAGCCATGAGGAAAGTACTGTTTCTGCTCACAAGCGTCTGTATATTCCAACTTGTTTCCTCGGCTATTGGCTTAATGAGTTTCATGCTGTGCAGGTAAATGCAGTCGTTTTCTGTTTTTTTATCATTTTTTTCTAAAAAAAAAAAAAAAAACACTTGAAAATGCTGCTGATGTTTCAGACTGGGAAACGCAGAAGAAACGAGCTGGTGACCTCACAAAGGAAAAGATACAACTGTGGACAACTGCATGAGAACTTTAGAGAAAAAAACTACTTTTTCACATAAAGTATTGATCTATTGCTTGATATTCATCCTAGTTGCTTGTAGGCCACCATATTTACACATCGTAAGAACATTTTACATATTCATTGTAAGATTGTGAAATTTGTTGAAATATATTTATTCCCTTTTGTTTTCAAAGTTAAACCCCGAAGTGAATGATTACCGGTGTTATTATTCGGCTGATTATTCAAACCGTCGATGAAACTTTAAGTAATTTTTCTGTTTTTCTGGCATCCTCTGACTGTGATCTGAATTCCTGTTCAGTATGTACCATGTTTAAAAAATAACCCACAAACATATAATTTTTTAAAGACTTTCTTTCTTTCTTTTTAACTAAGTAATTTGCAAAACTACAGAAGCTGTGAGCAGTCGTGCTCGCATGTTTTTTTTAACACTGTTTCCTTGTGATAAAGGGAGAATTTATCTCAAGATAACAGATTATTCAAAAGCAGGATCGCGAGGGGGCTGAAGCTGTTCCTAGTTTATCACAGAACCAGCACAGAGAGAAAAACATTTTATCAGCATCACTTACTCCTGGTGAGAATTTAGAGACTCAAATCAAGCAAACATGCATATCTTTGGACTGTGGGAGGAAGCAGGGAGAGAACTCACGCATAGTTGGAGAACTGCAAACTCCACAAAGGTTCTTCATAAGGAAATCTACTTGTTAATATATAAAAAATATAAAAATAAAAAAGTAAGTACAGTTATACCTCGAGATATGAGTTTAATTCGTTTCGTGACCTTGCTCGTTTAAATTAGGAGTTTTAATTTAAATTACCATTTAAATTAATTGAAATCCCATTAATCCATTCCAGCTCGCAAAATTCCACTCCAGTTGTTTTGTTTATGTGTCTTGTCTTGATTGTGTCTTTTTCGTCTTCACAGCACTGCCCTTTACAATCACTTTCTTAGGACCCGTGGTTTAAAATGCGATAAAGTTGTACTATATGCAAAATAAAAGCATAAAATACGAGCACAGCTTTAACAAAGCGAGCTACACAAACACTAACCAAGTGAGACGCAGGAAGCTCGAATGCTCGTATCTCAAAAATTGGTTCGTATCTCAAGGCAGAAATTTGGTCGAATCACAGCTCGTATCTCAAAAAATTCGTATGCCAATGCACTTGTATCTCAAGGTATCACTGCATGTACATTAATAAATTATACTGGCTTTTATTAATTGTGTTTTTGGTGCATCACAGTCAAGCCAGCATTGGATGCAAGCTGACGTCGGATGCAGAACAGCTTGACAATGCAGGTCTTTTAAAATCCAGTTACACCCAGTAAACGAGACATTAAAATCATGTCCCTGTGCCAGTGCTAGCATGTCTTGCCTCAATGATTTGGGGACTACAATGGATTCTAGGAAATTCTTAAGTTCTGTCTAGGAATATTCGTTATTCATAACAGTATAAGATAAAGGAATCATACTTGATCATACAGGCTGTTTTGGACCACAAATCTTGCCTCTGTAGTCCACCATTTCTTGCTATCTATTTCTGAGCCTCCAAATGAGATGTCACAGTCAATAAATGTGTGTTTTTATTAAGAAAAAGTATGTTGCACCCGTTCTTGCACCCAGGAGTTGCATTCCAATCAAAGTCAGAGTCAATGGAACCAGGATTAAATGCCAATTAATAAATTTTCCTTTTGCACTCAAAAACCAGGTATTAGTTGTATTTTAACCAATAGAAAAGGGGCTGGGGTTTCGGTTGCTTGTAGTTAATTACAGAATGATGGGCAGTTATTTAGAGGAGTCTATGTCTGCTGGATGATTGACTTGAGGAAGCAGATTATTATAATGCTTTGCATCACTTGACCTTTTCTTTATGATGAGTGTGTCATTGCTCCAGCAAGTTAATTAAAGTATGCAACTTTGTAAGAGTTATCTCAGCTCAAATGTCTTGAGGTGCTGCTTTTCCTTCCTTGTTCTGGAGTTGCACAAAATAAAATAAAATAAAATAAAATAAAATAAAATAAAATAAAATAAAATAAAATAAAATAAAATAAAATAAAA
>JBAMHW010000010.1:30781500-30794625 GCA_037177495.1 Rhadinocentrus ornatus | reverse complement strand
CCCCCCCCCCCCCCCCCCCCCCCCCCCCCCCCCCCCCCCCCCTCCCCCCCCCCCCCCCCCCCCCCCCCCCACCCCAACTACAAATCATCTACTGTGCAATAATGACTTTTCGCAGTTTGACCCATTTACATGTTTCCCAAAATGTCACACAATGCATTTAATTCCAAGAACTCTGTGGTTTGTAGACAGCATGCATATGATCCTGGATGGACCCACGTTCACTTTGCAGGGTTGATATTTTCCAGCTGCAGTTTTCATGAATGATTGAATGAAAAATATTTTATTAAATGCCAGAGGGAACCTGCAATTTAATTGTCAAAGTGCCACTGATTGGTAAAACTTAATGGAGTGACGATAAAGTGTAAAAACAAACAAAACAAAAAGAAATCTGTAGCAGAATGGCCTGACACATCAGCAGTCCTGATAACTACAGAAATTGCTTGTCATTCTAAATATGCTAATTTGGTATTTTAGAGGAGAAGAAAATGAGCGAAAACTGAGCTGAATCAGTGAAAAACCTTTTAAAGCTGAGTCTAAAAACTCCTGCAAAAGACTGCTGTCTTGATAGGATGCTAAATCTACTCTGCTATTTCTATCTATATTTGTTTTTAAAGAACCAAACTCAACAGTCTTCACTCTTTTAAATGAAATCACCACATTTTGTTCTGATTTTCTTAATTATTTATTCTGTTTCAGTATAAGCTGTGTGTTTGCAAATCCTGTAGTTATTTACAGTGTCTCTCCCGAGCTGATAACGTTACCACTGGACTAAGCGGTGCTATTATCCATCAGCAGCTCTGTTGTCTCTCAGTGTGTTTGCAGAGTCAACACAACAGAATGGATCCTTGCTTGACCTCATCAATATAACACTGGCGACTGGCGTTTGCCTCATCGCTCCTGCTGCCAGTCACTCCTCAAAAAGCAGTTTAAAGCTGGCTCCCTGGTTATTTGGTTGATAAATGTTTACACTCCACATACAGAATATGTTTCCCTGCCTTTTTTATTTTTAGCACGAGACCTTGCAGCACTTATTATCACCATCATTTTGATCCTTTTTTTCATGCAGATTGGGAGACAATCTGTTCTTTCTGTGCTCATGAGTCTGATTTGTTACTCTTCTGGCAGGAGGCGCAGCAGTGTTGTTGTTTTTTAAATAACTTTGCAGAGCTGCACGCAAACACACCAAACTGTTCAACACTGCAAGAGAGCGTCCTGATTATGTCTGACTATATGAAATGGAAACAGTGTACATGCAGTGGAGTGCAACATATCTTGCCACTAAGGATCTGTTAAGACATTATCAACATTAATCAAAAAGTTTCCCTAAAATCCTGAAAACAAAGAAGGCACATTCATGAAGGCGTTGGGATGAATCTTCTGTTTTCTAAATATAAGAAATATAATTTGTACCTAATTTTCAAAATGCTGAAAAAAAACAGTAAAAAAAACTACCTTTAATACAAATTTGACTCCTAAAGGCTATGCAAATTTGTTCATACTGTATAAACATTCAGAAAGCATTGCTAGGCCCATTATTCTTTAAATAATGACTACATTGTGAGTGGACGGATATTCAATACACTTGGAGGACTTGTCAACTTTCGAAGCCAAACTCATTCATTTTAAAGAATGAATGTGGTTCATTAGAATGGCTTCACTGACAATGCAGCTCCCTCCATTTACATAGAAATAGACTTGAATTATGACACAGTGATTAACAGATAGGCAGTGCTTGTGCTTTATTAATCATAACAACCCCCTACAATTCTTTACAGAGGGTTTCCACATGATGTGAGATGCAAATGCTCACTAAAGGTTTGGAGATTGAGCCACTGACAGAAAGACACGAAGCTGAGGTGTAGGCAGCTTCCTTTAAAAAATGATTCACTTTGAGAGAATTTAAGAATAAGAGCATTAAGACTCTGGTTGGACAGCTTTCAGACAAAGACAGAGAGGGAAGGACGGGTTGGCTTGGATGTGTGAGCAGGAAAGTACTGGCTGTGTGGTACTGGGTGAAGGATGCTGACGATGGAGTGGGCACGCAAGAGGAAAATAACGCCAGAGAGATTTATCGACGCTGCCTGTAGAGGAAAGGAATGACGTAGAGGATGGAAATGGAAGGAAACTGTTGATCTCTTTTAGTGACCTCTAATTGAAGCAGCCAAAAAGGAAAGAACAAAAAAAGACCAATTACCAGAAAGCTGTAAGCATAATGATTAAAACCTTTCAAACACAAGCCAGTCAGTCTAGTTGTCAAGCATTAGCTTAAAGATAGCATCTTTATTTTGATCTCAGAATGTCAAAGAGTCCACAGAAACAGAAAATGGTCTTCCCAAAGCATCAGACACCAAATTCACACAACTGATCAGCTTCAGTACGGCTGCCGAGCAGCTACTTTTGTTGCTTAATGATGTAGTGACCACTCAGCATCAAACGAGGGGTTAACATTAAGCTTGTACACACACAAACACACAACAGACTTACTGAGCTCAGAGATGCTCCCCACCCTCGTGGCCAGTAAGCACTGCTCGACGGAGCGCAGCTCGGACTGACTGTAGGTGTTCCCCTCACCACTCTTCCCAGCTCGCTGCTGCTGTTGGTCCCTGTGAAGAGTCAGGCCCTCAGGCAGGCTGAGCACACCTGAGGATGAGCAAAAAAGAGTTTAATGATACATCGGAGTGGTGGCAGAGCATGCAGTCAGGGAGAATTCTAACCATTCTGCACTAAATGTTAAAAAAATGTTTGATGAAATGTATTTGTTGTTATACAAGGAGGATATCCAGCGTTATCTCAGCATATTCCTTCATATATTTATTACCATGATACAAAGCAACATAAAGATTCAGTAAGTGATATGTGTGTGTAATTATATGCATTAAAAATATAACCTGGCTCTGAGAACTAGAGATTTTATAAATGCAGTAATAATGCAACCTAGTTTCACCTGTCAGACTTCCCCAAAGGTAATAATGTGTAATAGTTCAAATGCAGTTCCGTTATTCACACCTCTTCCTCACACTGAAAGTGATGAGGCACATTTTCCATTTCCCTCTGCTGACATTTCTTCTTTTCTTTTTTTTTAAATAAAGTCCTGTGAAGCACCTTGCTGCACCCTTCTTAGTGTTTGCAGGGTGTCAGCTTATGAAATGGCTAAAAGCAGCGAGTGTCTTCTTCACCCCTGAATCACTGAGAGCAGGTTTGGTTTTAATGTTTCCTCTGTATCATGCTGCTAAATTAAAGCACATGCTGCCTGTGGCAAACAAAACAATCCTTTTTTTTAAGGCTGTGGGATCAAACAGTTGCTTATAAATTTTTATTTCCAAAATGTTGGTACTCTAAAATGCAGACAAAAACATAAAGCATAAAGCAATGGTTTGCAAACAATTAAGCCATTTACTTTGATATCATTCAGAAACTGTGGAATGTGTTTTTTTATAGAACATATATGATCATTTTTACATTTAAAATCAACGTCTACATATCTTGTAGAGCTTTAAATACTCCAGAAAGGGAAACTACTACTACTTTTAAGTTTGCTATTCACCATTCATTATGCAAATGATGAAAAGTGTGTGGGACAAACATCTGGTTCCTTGGTAATAAGTCAGTTTTATTTGGCATATAGAATTACACAGCAGCTCATTACAGAGCAGCAACTGTGGCACCATTTCTGGTGCATCTTCATTTAGGTAAGACCAGAGAACCACAGATAAACCTGCGTGACCTGAAACTAAAAGCAGGAGACATTTCCATCTGCTGCACGGATGTATGGAGTCTTACACCACTGCAGTTTTTCTGCCAAAGGCCTAGTCGAGCCAACAAGACAATTAATAAAGAGAAGAAACATTCTCCGTTTCTGCAGCAAGTTGTCTGCAGGGACTACTCTAAAACACCTTGTTTTATTGCTTTTATTGCTCACAACGTGCCCTCGTTGGCGAGCAGTTTTGCAAAACGGAGAATATCCATCTTAAACCATTTCAACAGCATGGGGGCTTTGCTCACATACTCCTCCCTACCACTTTCAGACAATTATATATAAGAGTAAAGAGCCCAATTCCAAGTGTGTCAACTGGATTCATAGCTCACCGTCTTACATGTGCCCAGACTGAAGGCGCCCAGGTGTGCATATGCAGAATATTGCCCTGCAGATATCATCTTTTCACCAGTGGCAAACATCATCAGCAGATGCAGAAAAGTTACCTTTCATCCTAGCCCTGTTATAACAGAGTTTATTTTTTCTTTGCATGCAATTACGAAAAAAGATGACATATGAGCAGCACCAGAATGTGCTTCATTAGGAAAATTGGTATTATGTATAGCTCACCGTAACACTGTCAAGTCTTGAAATAGCCTGTGAATAGAAAATCAGTACAACAGTTTCTTTTTATAAATCTAAATGTAGAAAAAAAATCGGAATAATTCTACTATAAGACAAAAATATATACAGATATTTTACTGTTCCTTAACCTTGGATAATGGGGAATAACGGGCCCAGCTGACAGTGAAGCAGAGACTGCTCTCAGGATGGACTGAGGCAAGGTGACTCAGTGGCTCTTTGCGTCCTAATGCAAGGCACTGTCTTCCCTTAGGGAGGAGCTGATGGAGCTCTTACATGCCACTGTGGCTGTCCCCTGTGTGCTTGAGTCCGTGTCTTCCTCCTGGTTCCACTAAACTAAAATCTTCAAGGAATTGCAACGTTCCCTAGTTTTTAAACTCAGTATATCCGCACAAAATGCTCTAATGTTTTACTGGTCATAGGTATATAATGACAATTAGTTACTATAGTGGTGAGGGAGGTCACTGAGCACCTGACTCTAGGAGGAGCAGTCCTGTTTACCATATGACAGCTGTTCAGTGCTGCTGAACAGAGAAGACTGGCCGATCCTCCAGGCAAGACGCTGTCACTGGAGAAGAAGTAATGAGTACAGGAGTTTCCATTAAGATGTCACTCAATGGGCTTTAGTCATATTCAGCATCAGACTGCTGCAGAAAATACGTCCAGTGCTCAAATACTGTACACGTTCCACACGTCCCGCTGAACCACGTCAATTAAGATCACTGCAGCCAAATTTGAACACAAATGCAATGTAACAAACTTTCTCATAAAATTGTTCTATCTTTGTCTTTTATTAAATATTTAGATTTTAAAATTTCATAATGATTTTGGGATAAAAAAATAAATAAAAAAAAAAATCTAGAGCAAGCAGACAGTTAGCTTAGATTGCATGAGTGTACAAGTGAATCAGTAGATAAAAGATGGTCTCCAAAAGCTTCAGCCAAAGCTTTGCCTGACCTTTTAGTTTTCCCATAAATAAGGAGGATTCACTGGAAGTACAAATCTTCAAGTTTCATGTGCATCATTTAAGTGGGAAAAACTGAAGTATTATTTTCACAACCTTGTTTTCATTTGTGTAGAATCATCTGAAAATGTGAATTGTTGTTTTCTTTACAACAAAAAGTGGCCATGTTGCACATAATTTTTCCATAATTAGGCTGACTTGTTTGACCATTCGAATGTCAGCTCCAGTGGGGTGCTAGCCTCATGTTAGCATCGGACATATCGGTTGATTATTATTACAAATCTGCCTTTTGGATAAAGATGGTTGAATTCAGGGTATGACTTGCTTGTGATTAATGAGTAACTGTTGGATTTAAACATTGCTGGATGTCTGCCATTCTCCTCTTCTTCGTTATAATTTAAGGAAGCTGTCGTGCTGCTAAGACATCAAGCTGACACAACTATCGCTATCTGGCTGATACATCGACTACCGTTTAAGGTTATGTCGGATGTGGAAACACAACAGAGATCAGGGTTTTCCAAACCAAACCGTCCTATCACAAACCAGACTCCTTTATGGAAAAAGGACCGTAGGGCACCTATGAAGGACCTAATTCAGTTTTCACAAGAATCTGTCCAGTGTGAGGAGCAGCAGAGGCAGCGAGATATCCGACATGTTGGGCTACGTCGCGTTATAAATCACTTTTTCCACTTCTACCTGTCTTTGGTCCGCTGGATGGTCCGTTAGCTTTCCCACTGTCATCCGTGGAAGTGGACCTGAGTCTGTTTAAAGCAACCCAAAAAGTGCCAGTGTGAATGCACCCTGAGATTTTCAGACAGATACAACCAAGAACTCTTAACCACCGGCTTTAAAATGGTGGTTCAAAGACCCGTGAGTGTTTCACAGTGGTTATGTCCATCTGTAAAGAATCGTCTGCAGCCAGACTCCTCGAGAGCTTGTTTTATACACTTAAAACTACACATTGGGAAAAAATGTCTTTTATGATTTAAGGTCAGTGAAGAAGAATTACTATCAACAATTTCCTCAACTGTGAACAATGGCCTTCTGTCCTTCACTCACACTCTTACCTTCCTGACAAATGACATAAAGGAAAATACATCTAACATAAGCATTTCCTATTCGGAGAAGATGTTACCTTCAAGTTTTAACAAGCTGCAAAGTCCTCAAAAGGAGAAAGGAGGGTGTTGGTTGACAATGAGATGGGCAGCATAATCACCCATGGGCCTTGTAATTTGAGATCAGACCAACATATTCTCAGTTATCCACAACAACAACAATACATTCCTTGTTCATATGGCAGCCACCTCCATGGATGCCATTTTGCAATGATTACATGTTATGAAACTTTGTTGCTTCCTTGATGGTTAGGGCTTAAACTCATTGTTTCTCCAAAGCATATCACTGTCATGGACACTTTTTTTACCCTTCACATGCAGTTACTCCCATGAGCAGTAGAGGTTTCATATTTTTCAAACGCAATCATAATCCATCTCTGAATGCATGATGAGACGCCACCTGGTTATGAAAGGGAAACTGTCTCAAATGCAACTTTAAAAGCTCTTTCCACCTCAGGGTGCATTTATAAACAAAGCATTATTCATATTCCTGAATAAAACGTTGTCACCTCTTATCTGGAGAGCCCTGGTGATCATGAACTGTAGATCATGGGAGAGGATCAGCATGACTCTTCACAGACGGTGAACTTTTGCTTGCTTACATCCAAAGCTTTACTTCTTTTTGCCATTTTAACCTAGTTCTCTCTCTTCTTTTGTGAGGCAAACTTCCACAACCTTAATATACGTATAAAACTTAAATTGACATAAATGTGTTTGTAGCAATTTGATTCATAGAAATGCTCAAGCATGTTCAAAGTGCTGCAGTTTGGTTCCACTGACTTGTCACAGGGTCCACAAAAGCAGGAGAGAAAGAACACTAACCTCGATGTGGCTCCTACCCTGCATTTAAATCTATTTTAGTTGGACACACTGAGAAGCACACTTCCCCAAACATACTTCTGCTCTGCAGGAATTCTGGCTATGAGTTTCCCCACAAAGATTAGAAGCAGAGACAACAGACTGGAGCTTTGATTTGGTAAATTAGAATATTATTGTCCAAACAGGTGCACCAAAGCAGAAATTGGATGTACTTCAGCTCTGATTTAACTACTATATGTGATTCAAAATCACAATGACAGAATGACAAAATAAAATTGGGAAAAAAGATGAGTTGAAATGTTCAAATGTGGTGCATCCTTTTGGCTTTAAAGGGTTAATAACGATGTTACTGTACATGGATCATAGTGGTGCTGCCCACTCCATGCTCCATCACTGTTTTGCGAGACCAGATGGCCGCCATATGTACACCAAGTGAGTGATCATAGAGGGAGGCATAGCACGGTGGAAAACAGGAAGCAGAGCTGTGACGTGTGTTAACATGTGTTATGATGGCTTTCGTCCTCTTATCGGCTGTTTCATTCATTCAGATGAACTACAACCGTGTGCTGAGCTGTAAAAAAGAAGTGTGAATGTAAAACTGCATTAAAAAAATAGTGCTGGGTTGGACTGCACACTGTAAATCTCCAGAGGTATGGCCTCAGATTGGTTTTTCAGGTAACCACAGTATGGTCTGAGGTAGCCACAAGCATTTATGGGTTAGTCTTGTCTTAGCCACAGGGGTATAAAGCAAGGTATAAAGCAACTCCTGTGGGTTAAATATCTATGCATTTACAAAAGTCTGGTAACATTGGAGAAGCTGTGTGTACACTGGATGAACTGCACATGGATAAACACAAATGCAGACTCAGGACCTGGAAATAAGTTAATGAGCCGTTTTGCATACAACACTGAAGGGTTAGCACATAGAAACTAGCACACGATAATTACAAGTTATTAAAAAGTCTTAATTGCAGGCATTTCATGCAGGAAATTGCACTGCAGCTAAATCCAACTGAGCATTTCCTATTACTATGCAGCCATGTTCAAGACAGTCTGTTGAAGTTCCTGACAGAGCACTTACATAGCTACAGAGTTGCATCATGCATTGCTCTGAAAGAAATGCACAAGCCCCTGGAAGTGTTCTCAAACAAGTATAAAGAAATTGCCACAGGAGATGCTTTCACATTGAGGGGTTCTTTATGTTCTTATTTCATGAGATAGGCGGCCCCACTGGAAAAATATCAACCCTACTTCTGCCCCGCTTTGAATAACGAATTCCTAATAAAGCATTAGCAAATGTGACACAGATTATGCCAGGCTGAGATCCCCAACGGTGTCAGAGTTCTACCTAGGGGCAAGTTGTGAAAGCGAAAGTTGTAGTCACAAAATCAGGTTCAAGGTTGCACAAACAAGAGGACAAAGCACAGTGGGAAAAGTGATGCAGAAGACCAGGTACAGTTTTAAAATAAGCAAGAGCTCATTGAGTAGTGGAGCTCTGGGGGTACAACAGGTCAGGCGATGGAGCAGGGCAGGTGAAAGAGCGTGGTCTGAAAATGCATCAGACCTGATCGCTGATGGTTTTGTTCCATCCCTCATGTGGCTTCATTTCAAATAAAAACTATTGAAAATGCAGCAGAGAAGAGGTGGATCTTTAACCTGGATTTAAATAAAGTGTTTCAGCTGATCTGAGGCTTTCTGGGAGTTTGTTCCAAACATGTGGAGCATAGAAGCTAAATGCAGCTTCTCCATGTCTGGTTCTGACTCTGAGAACTGAGAAGAAACTGGATCCAGATGACCTGAGGGTTCTGGTAGGTTTATACTGGGTCAAGAGGTCACTGATGTATTTTGGTCCTAAACCATTCAGAGCTTCATAGACCAGCAGCAGAACTTTAAAGTCTATTCTCTGACAAACAGGCAGCCAGTGTAAAGACCTCATTAATATATTAATAATAACAACAACAATAATAATAATAATAATAATAATAATAACAACAATAATAATAATATTAATTTATTAACTAAACTCTTATTATTTATTATTATTTTTTATGTTGCGAGGCAGAGTTCAGCTGCAAGTGTAACTCTTACCATGTATTAATACTAGAAAATCACATTTTGGTGCAGAACTTTTTCCGTAAAAGATGCACGGGCTAAAGCCATAAAAACAACCCAAAGATCAAAACAAAGGCCCAGAATTGATGTGGCATTCCTGTAATTAATTAGAGGACACTTACGTAAACATCATACTGAAATGGTAAGTTGAAGTTCCATCCTAACTTAGAGGAAATTATAACCGCACTTCTAACAAATGATCCAAATTCTTTCTACCGTAGTGGAATGAAAAATAAAATGTCAGGGAAAAATTACATCATCTAGTTTTTCAAGCATATTATTCAGCCTAATTTAACAACAGATTTGAGTTGTTTTTTTCTTTATTGTCATTTTGTGTCCTAAATTTTTAGCATTTCATTTTACTTGTAAAAGATGAGGGAGAACAGACCAGAACATGAAGTCAGAAGAGTAGAAACTGTGGCCATAAAATCACTGTCAGATCAGAGCTAAGAGCTAACAAAAAAAAAAAAAAGGAACCAGGCACGAGTAAGCTGAACAAAAACAGACAAGTACAAACTAGACAAGTCATCACACACAAATCCTCGTACACTCCAACACACATCTAGACTTGTGACATTGGTCTTGAGATGGGTGACCGATGCACAAGGACACAACCAGAATTATGTAATCTTCTCCAATCAGAGGGAAACCAGCTTCCCTGCAGGCTGTGTGTTTTCCACCCCAGGTTGCAGCTCTTTCTATTACTTCTCTCTTTTTATCTTATTTCCTCTGTCAAGGGTAATAAGTCTTTGTGTAATATCCGTGAGTTGCACACTTCCCGCAGGATGCTTTCCAGACAATACTGGCAATCAGCAGCAGCAAGGAAAAATCTGAAATCACTGAGCCGTAATCTCTATGCTCATCCTGCATCTCTTTGAGCTTGTGGGGGAGTCTGACAAACATACTTTGCTGTTTTATTTTCTTACGGTCACCTTATATAATCTGATATGGACATGCAATATAAATAATGTACTTGTAGTTTGTTGCACTGCAGCTAAATCAGGGATGGGGTTGAATTACCATGAAAAATATGACACCTCTGAACCTCCAAAAAACAGACACAAAAATCCTGCTAAATGCAACAATGCTCTGAAGTAATTGCTCATTTAGTTCCCAGGGCACTGGAGTAATTAAAGGATATGACTAATGTCATAAATTGAGATTTGCTACAAGGAGATATTTTCCTCTGGGTCATTTTAAAAGGGATGACATCACACTGAGCTGCATGTCAACACTTGAAGCTTTTAAGTGAAAAAAGCTGTTAGCATTAAAGTTTTTTTGCAAAGTGCAAAGTAGATCAAACTGAAGTCCTTAAGGGAGTAAAGGTACAGCTGCAGAGCTTTTTCTGTCAACCACAACACTAATTCTCGATTAATTATATTCCCAGACATCCTAGCAGTGGTGTCTTTTTAATGAAAATTTCTGCAATCTAAACCGAACATGCAGTCCACGTTGGCTCTTGTTGTGCAAACACTTTCTACTGCATCGACAAATTCCTGCTGTTCATTAACATTTTTTAGTAATTGCATATTATTTGAGCAAATAGCATTTTTAAAAGAAAGACTCCCCAGTAACAAATAAAAGATGCAACAAATGAGGCATTTGCAGTGAAGGGCAGAAACGATGATTCAAAGCTTTCTGGGCACAACATTACTCAAAGTGTTGGATGTTAGAAGCAGTGACGCATGATGACAACAGGCTTTGTAATCCTTAGTAGAGCAAACTCACTGGAGGAAAACGTCTAGGATGTCTTGTTAAAATATGACTGTTAATTTAGCTGTGTTTTTCTTTTTGGGGGGAGCCAAAATATTTTTCCTCCAACTTCTAATGTATATTATTTTGACTGAGTCCATTCAACACATAAAGCTGCTGTAAATAATCAATGCAACTGTAATGTGTAAAAATGCTTTAATAATTACAACTTTTTTATCTAAAGTGCAGTCACCAGATGTTTTAAACTCCTACCGAGACAACACTTTATACACCAGTCAGGAATAATGCTAAGACCACTGACTGCTACAAAGCATTAGATTGACCACAATCCAAAGGATCCCAAAACTTTGGGTACTTGAATTCACGTCAAAACTTTTGCATGCACCACCTAAACACACTTGCAGGCCTGGTCATGGACTGTAAATTATCTCGTTTGGTTTTTAGTGTGTTTGGCTTTTGCAGCCAGAGGTGATATGTAAAGGTGCACATATGATGATCCATTGTACTGATGGTCCAACTGCAGGAAATAGTAAGTAACTGCAACTACTACTATTACCACTTTTTTTTTTGTTTGTTTAAATTTATTTCCTTTTTCATGATTCATTGTGCATGTACTAATTTGAATTTAAATTAAAATTATAGTTCTGAGTATTAACGCCAGACAAGAAACAGTTTCTCTTCCATTTATTCGTTGCAGAGGCAGACAGTTTTTACTTCCTGGCTCCAGCTGCACCGTCCCCCTGCCTGGGGCTTCAGGGTAGGGTCTCCCAAAGTGGCCAAACATCCATTGCCACTTAGGCCTCACCTTGTTCCCCAAAACACCACAGCAGGCCTCTGCGCCTTGAGCGTGGTGCTATGGTTGCTGTTGTGAGACCAGCTTGTTGCACACAAACCACCCCGGTAGACTCCTACACCACCAGACCTAATGTTAGGGTTCACCGTAGAAGCTGGGTGCTTGGTCTCCATTTAGTGAGAACATTGCATGCCTCTGGTTTCCCAACTAATCTCCCTTTTCCCTGGTGGAAGTGAAGGGGGTTCAGGAAAAGACATCCTTACTTGCCAGGTTCATTGACATTTTATTTAATTGGCATTAAGATGTAAATAAAAAAGTGCACATCTTTAATATTTCTAAAAAGAAATCGGTGGGAATGGAATCATTTCTCGAAATTGTTTACCTTCCCAGATGTATATTTTCTTAGATATTCCGAGAGATTTAAAGGATTCCTTGAGAAGTCCTTCCTCAAGTTTAATTATATGGATGTCTAGGATGTTTTTCCCTCTACAGTTTGTTTCCAGTTTGGACAACTACTGCAATAGCAGCGAAGTATATAGTATAGAACTATACCACCGCTCTCCAGTGCCAACAGTCCTCATTCATACCTGATAAAAGTAGCTACATGTGTAATCACAGCTGCCCTGAGGTAGACCGACAGAAACATGGCAGCCAGTGCCGACACTGGAGGCAAGGACACAACGACCGATGACTGGGGGAGTGGGAACTGAACCGCCGTCCTTCTGATTATTTGACAACACTCTACCATCTGAGCCACTGCTGCCCCAAAATCACATGGCAACAAAACCTTTGGAAATTAAAATTGCATATATACCAAAGTTCTTATGTCGATGAGATTTCAGACAATTAATTGTTGCCGAATGGTTTTCTTGTGATTTGTGTTTTTCTGATAACAAGAAAAACATAATAATGTCAATATTAGTTATATTCATATTACCCTTTCATTCATGCAATATTCTGTTAATATCAAAATCTCCATGTACTTACATTCAGCTGTTTATTAGGTTTCGTTAGGGTGTATTTAAGGTGAATTATAACCTTGCTTATTTTAAATGTTCCACGCTCAGTCACATACATAAGCTTGTACATGTCATGGGGGTGGTTGGTTGGGCTGGAGATTGCTGTGGGAGTGAGTCTACCACTGCACAACGTTTTCTGGGGTTTGCCAACTTCTATCGGAGGTTTATTAGAAACTGTAGTCAAGTTGCTGCCCCCCTGACCAACCTGACCTCTATTTCTAGGGTGTACGAATGGACCGCAGAGGCGGACAACG
>JBAMHW010000010.1:30767947-30781400 GCA_037177495.1 Rhadinocentrus ornatus | reverse complement strand
AGATATTTACATCACCTTCTGAGTCAGTGCGGTCTGTGTCTGCTCCTTGGGTCCATCCCCTGTCCGCCATTATGACAGCACATGCCACAGTGCAAAGCTGTGGATTTCATCACCCACTGAACTCAAGACCTCATCTGAGTTTATCACCTTCACCTCTAGGCTTAAGTCTTGGTTGAAAACAAAGCAAAACTGTACCCATTTGTAAATAACACTGTATGTGTGTGAATGAATGAATGAAAAATTAAGGAAACTCAGGCCTGCACACTGGTAGAGGTAATCTGATGACTGCTGCCATCTCAGCAACGGTAGTCAGATGTGTGGCGTACCCTGCTCTTTCGTTGCTCTGTTCTACATGCGGGCTAATTGTACGCACGGCGGCTGGATGAGTCACCCATCAGTAACCTGCAGGATAACGCCTCACACAGCGTAACAGTACCTGTGTGCAGCTTCCCCCCACGTTCCTGTTTAGAATTCAAGTGAAGGTGTTGTTTTCTGTGTCTGTATGTTTTGGAGGCTTACTATTTTCTAAGCCTTCATTTTAAAACCTCCCAACATGCAGATGAAGAAAAACAGTGCAGAATCCCAGACAGTCTAAAAACATTCTTCTCACTAACATTGTTACTGTTAACACAAAAGAGGAGCTTAAGTGACTTTGACGACTCTTCTCAGGGTTGTTTCAGGGTGGGAGACCAGAAATTTACGAGGCATCGACTCTGTAGTAGTTTCCCTCACCTTACGTAATCGATCATTCTGATTTTGCAAAGTGGATCCACGTAGCATAGACACTAAGTGGAAGTGGGCCACGCTTGGCAGAGAATGATGAGGCCTGGGGCTGTGTGCTGCTCCATGTTGCTTCTCAACCATTCCCCCCCCTCCTCCAAGCCATGGCCCACACTGTGCAGAGCTTCTGTTCGCAAATATCCTTGTCACATAGACATGTAATCATTCAATTTCCAACAATGCTCAAAACCTCAGCAGAAGAGTACTGGTGATCCCCCCCAGCTCAATTTTTTTTATTATGGATGATATGGAAAGCCTGACAGGAAAACAATGGCTTCTTTGTTGAGCCTTAAGAGTGAATGACTGCATTCGAACTTGGTGGGGAACAACGGCCAAGCTGTAATTAAGCAATTTCCAGTATCACTTGATAAATCATCCTAGTAAGCTCATCTTTGGTGCTTTAACTGTAAGAATCATTAAAGAGATTTTAAGAAAGTGCTTCTACCTTCAAACATCACAAACAGATGTTTGGAAACAAGACAAAAGGCTTCAAACAAGCATATAGTCCCTCAGAAGGATTGTTATTACAGGTTCAAACTGTCACACCCCTTCCAACGGCACATCTCGTAACGCCATGGGAAAATGAAGCCAAAGAAAATATTGAAGGTATCAGATTTTGGGTGTCTCCCCTGTACCAGCTGACTCCAGTTAGCTACAGGCAGTACGGTTTGTTAGGCTAGGTCTCCTACACATGTTTCCCCATCCTCTCCCCACCCCCAGGTACAGTGGCTTTGCTGTAAGAAGCAAAAAAATAATGAAAAAGGGAGGAGGTCTCCTGGCAGGGAACAGCAACTTCAGTTCCACATGGACACAGAGCTGGAATATGCACCAAGTACTCAGCCCCACATCCCTGCACACACATACACATGTACACATCTGATGCATGTGCACAAACACTTACAGTATTCCTCTTTTCCTCTGCTCCTGCCTCACTCTGCTGGGTTGTCAGACTCATACCCAGCGCATGCCAGGAATATAAATGCAAAATGGGAGTCATTGTTGAAACAGCCAAGTGCAGCCTTCAACTCTCCAACTAAGTTTGTTAGGTGGGGTTTGCCTAAAAGTTTAAGATGGAAAAACATAAATAGCGAGGTCAAACACAGATATTACAGAACTCACTCACTATAACTCTAAAATATTTGACCTTACTCTCAGTTTACTTTAAAATAGCATAAGTTTCCTGAGAAATGTCCTATACATCACCCTGTATCTGAAAACTGTGTGGAGGCTGTTCCATCCCCTCATTTTTTTTCATCACCCTTCTTCCCTTAATTCCCGTAATTATTTATAAATCATCAAAATGCGTTCATGTGTCCCACATGTCCCATCACAGAGTTGCATCCTCTCTGATCTTTGCAGAGTACAGTTCATCATCATCATCAGGTCACTCAAGCTCAACTCATTAGTGGTAATTAATGGTGGCCAGGTCCCAGACCGCCCCAGGCACTATGGCGTCCAATCCTGACCCAGAATAACTCCACCCCACCCAGCTGAGGCAGGCACACGTTGCTTTTCTGCCTGGTTGGCTGTGGCACTTCATCTGTGCAGCTTAATGCAATTGACTGCAAAGCCAGAGCTGGGAAATGGCCAACCTCAAAGAGCTTTAAAAAAAAAAAAAAGACGACCTTTTAAAAAGTGAAGTGAAATCTTCTGTATAGTGTATATGAAGGTTTCCTCGTGGAGAATGATAGTCTGACTTTGAAGTGAAGCAGCCTTTGAGAGGGTGCATATTGATGTTATGCTTTGAAAGTTCTGGCTGTTGGATGAGATGCTGTGAAGTGTGTCCAGATGTGTTAACACCTTAGCTGTATCGACACAACAGCACTCATACTAAACACACACCACTTATCCTTCTGCAGGTATGTTGGAAAAAGTATGACTGATGAGTTTGCATGAACATAAATACCATCTCAGAGCTTAATTTCCAAACGTTCCGCTTGCCTCGTTTCTCCACTTGAGGGAAGCTTCTATGGTAATAAAGTCAGTGAGGCATTAATTGAAGTCAACTACAGAGAGTTTCAGTAAAGATTAGCACAAACATGCCAGTGATTAATATTATTCAATGCATGACTGGTTGACTGCTATTACACAAAGAAAAAAAATCATTTTAGTCATTATTAGTCGCACTGAGTGGGCAAGTGAGTTGTAATCCTTATGCACGGCTTATGAATCCTACGTCTTGCTCAGCAAAATGTTGGCAGAAATACCCACAGGCTTGCCTCAGTTTAATATCGTGCTGTCAACAGTCTTGTGGAAAACAAGACATATTCTCAGCCCTTGTGATATTTTTGCTCAAGTGGCCACCCATTTATTAGTTTACTTTGTTTATCACATTGCTTGCTAGTAATGAGTTTTGTAATTGATTTTCTCTGTTTGCGTTAGTCCCCTTAAGTCACCACGAGCAGTATCTTCTGTTTTCACAGTAGACACGCTTACATGCATTATATAATGCTGACTTGGCTGCCAGGGCGATTACAGTCAAGGTCTTGATGGAGGGTATGAATAGGAGGGGCTAGGCCCTTAACTAGAGTCCGCCACCGAGAGTTTTCCAAAAGATTTGGCTGGTTGTTCCAGTCAGAGACTAGATCAAACTGAACCTGTCCTCAGTCAGGGTCTTTGTTTTCTTTAAATTTTCCTGTAAATTTCCCCACTTTCACTGTGCTCATAACTGACCTTTTGTGTGTATCTTTAGTATTAGAGTTTGTTTGTGCACAGTCGCAGTATAGCGTGACATGGCAACGGAGTCGGGGCATATGAGCTGCCTCTGTGTTTCCTGACGAATGAGTCAGGAAACACATCTCAGTTCCGTGCACATGCCTGCACATACGAGCGTTAATAGTCCTTTTATGTATTTAAAGTGGAGTAGTAGTCTATCACACATGAATTATTTCATGCCATGTCACATTAGCTACCGATTTATTATCTAAGAAGAACTGCATGGTCCACTGATTCTCTCAGCCATGTCAAACTGAAGGTTGAATGACAGTGACACAGACTTTAAATATGTCAAGGACCATCAACCAGATGCGTCCACAATATAGATTACTACATCAACTCTTGAAAGCAGCAGTGTGCAGAATGCAGTGACATGTAGTGGCAAAAACAGACTGTAAACAAATGAATTCTTTTTCCCCAGAAAGCCTGTAAAATGAGTGTGAATCTCACATTCCATCAGTTGTGGTGAACTGGAACAAACATCTTCTCCTCGTCTTTAACAGCTTCATTTGTCTTGCTTTGTCCATGTCTTTGTGTTTAAATACCATTAGGTAAATTACAGTTAATGCTACCCATTACACTGCAGTTTTAGAAATGATGTGTGCCCACAAACACCATTAACTGTCAGCAACCCACTCACACAAACTTATTTAGAGACTTTGGTTTTCAGGTCTCTCTACAAACTGTAGAACTTCTCTATCTCTTCATCTTCATCGGTGGGGATTTTTTCTGGTCCAAACTAACTGTTGTGTGAATAAAACACAGAAGACTCAGAGAAAAATGCTTCCTCAAAAAAATAGTGTAAATCCTTCCGTTGAAACCACACAACAAAATTACACTGAGGCTGCACGCTGACATCTTGACAACAGAGCATCCTACTGCAGTTCCTCAGAGTGCCTGCTTTCAGAGACAGCATGGGATACAGAAAGGAGACAACTCTGGAATATGGAGGCATTGAGAAATATTTTGCCTCTCTGTGCATCTGGCAACAAAACTGTGAGCTACTCAATCTACAAAGATGGAAACAAATACATGCCAAGGGAATTTGTAGAGTTTATATCCTGGAGAAAATTGTAGTCAAATGTCAAACATATTTTAAGAGACCTGTGATCCTTTTCTCATTGAAATCTATTTAATTTAACTTCCAATGAGCTTACCCATGCTTTACATTGGACATAATGCAGGAACTCTCACTTCACTTTTATACATGAAGGCTGCATCCATCTTTTATAGACAGTCTGTGTTGCCATGGTGTTGATCTGCAGAAGGATGGCTGCTCTGGGGTCCATGCATGGAGGCCAACCTCAAACAGAACCCAAAGCAAGCGAGAGATTGGTTTACACGCCCTGATACCAAGCTCAAAAGGCTGCAAAACTGCCTTAATCATCACCAAGGGCAGTCCATGATGGTGCAGTCGCAGTCCACTGATGGAATAGGAAGCTCAGGGTTTTATTTGCTCATTTATTTAAAAAAACAAGAATTTACTTCCTTAAAATTAGATAAGTGGTTGCAAAGTATGTGCTTCCACTTGTCATCATATAAAATACTAACAATGAGTTCCTGATTTCTAGCAGAGACGTCTAATCACATCCTATTGGAAGTTGCTTTTTTCTTTTTCACTTGAATATCTAATTCAGAAAACAATTTGTTTAAAAAGCAAGTTGTTTGGTCAGTAAAGGTCTTTTAAAAATGTTCTGGTTCTCTGATTAGATAAAGGTTGAGTTATTCATGAATAAAAGAGTACTTTAAACATAAGTAATACACCTACGCTTTATTAAACTGAGCATCTGGTGATTATAGCAGCTTGTTAAAGGGTCTCATAGATATAAGATTATAGTCTGTGTTTTTATTTTCACACTAAGAATGATTCATAGCACAAGTTACAAGACTCCCATCCACTGCTTCTGATAAATTGGATGTTATCCCAACCATTAGTATCATGGAGTGCCTGCGGTGATTAATGCCTCAGCTAAAAACAAGAAGCAGAGTGATGAAATAAAAAGCTATTTTTTTTGTGTAAAAAAAAAAGTCATTGCTTCCGTTTTCACTTCCCTTCACCTACTAGTTCCCAGTAATAAAAAAGAAACACAGCATAACAAACAAGAAGTCATCACTCCTTCTCCATTTCTCTCCAGTCCCAGGCTCCACCCAAATGCCAAATCACTACACCCTCAATGACTCAACTGCGAAGAAAAGACTTGTAAAGTCTTTGAAAAGCCTGCATAAGAACACTTATGCAACTTATGATCTGACAATGGAACACCTCTGAGCGTTTAGGCACAACGTCTGAGCATGTAAAGCTCAGGATTGAGCTTGCATGTCTGTTTTGTGTATCTTCGGGATGTGGTTGTGTCTTGTACTCCTGCGTGACATGCAGCGTGCACATCTTTATCATATCACTCTGTCACAAGCAGCACTATGTCAAACTTCCCTTCTTACTTAGTACTCAGCATTACACACTTTTTGCCAGAACTCAGTCTTTTTTCTTTTACATGACTGTACTTCTGTCTAGTGACCCAATATTCTTCCTTTGAAATTGCATAACAGACGTTTACTGTGAAAGCTTTTTATACAAATGCTTTAACTTTTTATGAAAGAAAAAAACTTTCTGTCACATGAAATCAGCAGAATCTTTTGTCAAAACAAAATAAGGGAAAACCAAACATGAAAACTAACTTGAAGCCTTTCGAGCAGTTTACAGATCTCTCTTTTAATTCATTGGGTTTTATTCATCGGAGGAAAATCCGCCAGTTTTCCTTTATGTATGCTCCACAATGCACAGTGGTCGGCCTGCTTGCCCATAAAACAGCATTCATAAGCTTGTAAAGTGGCTTTGATTTTTTTAGTAATACAATTATTACGTTGCTCCCTCTTCATGTAGCAAATGCTCATTTATATCTTTGAATAGTCATGGCACTGTCATTGTTCAGTATCTCTCACCCAAGTCTGCGACTCCTCTCCCTGCAGTAAAGGCTTGGACAGATTTCATTTTAAGTCTAAATCAAGCATCTAGTCTACCCGGATGTCCACTTAATCCAAGTGACCACATGATTGGCTAGAATGCTGTAATGCTTTTGTTTTATGTGAAGCACTTTGAATAGTCTTGTGCATGAAATGTGCTATACAAATAAACTGCCTTGCCTTGGCTTGCCTAGAAATGTAGCCGAGATCACACAGTCAGCTGTTAGGTGAGCCAGAAACAGGACATAAATATGTGATGGGATCTGAACTATAACATTATTTTGTCATGAATCATAATTCTTGCATATTATTTTTTTAACCAAACATTTCCATAAGCTCAGTTTTGTAATAGACACAATATAAGAGGAATAAAAAAGGGCCAGAACATATATAATTTGTCATGTTGTAGAGCTCTGTGTCACCTGACACAGCTTTTAAATTGTCTGCAGTCCAATCCAGTCCATCCAAAAAAAAAAAAAAAAACTGAAACAAATCATCTGTCTGCAATAAAAAGCAACCTTACTGCCTGTAGCATACCCAGTGGTCACGTCTGCTTTGTGATGTTCAGCACATTCCATGCTAGCTGCAACGCCCAACCTTCAGTTCAGCTCTGATGAGGAGAACTACGTCACCTTAACTCTAAACATTTGGTGCAAGGCCTTTTAAAAGCAACCAATACAACTTCAGGACATACTGGAGCTTTGCTTTGCACAAAATGTAAATAAATGACAAGCAGAGGCTTTGAACAGAAATATGAAAAGAAATAAAAACAGCTTATAGATGTTTTACTGGAAATTTAGCTTCTTTCTTGGAGCCATGCAGGGTAAGTAAGTTGTCTTTCAGTTTGATCCAGAGCACACTTATCTTCACATTGTGATGAGTATGTTTCCACAAATGTCTTTGACCATATCCAGGTGTGGTCCCCATGAATATAAGGCATCGGTTTTAGAGGTAAAATTAATCAGAGCTGGTCACTGGGAACAGGCTAGTTGAAAGCTAATGCTAACTATTACTATTACATATTTTATAAAGAAGAAGAATTATGCAAAAAATATTTTAGAATTCTGATAAACCACCTTGGAGCAGATTGTTTTCTTCTTCTTCTTCTATAGATTTCATGGCTGATTTACTCTGGTAGTTTTTGTACCTTTTTATTTAATTTTTTCCAGAACTTTTTGCAGTGCAACATTCTCACCCTTGTGCAGCATCATTGTTCACAAACATGAATGTTTAGAAAATTATAATAATAATGGATTAAGTTTATATAGCACTTTCTTTCAGGGAACTCAAGGTGCTTACATTGTATCCATTATTCATTCACTCCTCACTCATACCTGGTGATGGTAAACTTCGTGTGCAGCCCCAGCTGCTTTGGGGCAGACTGACGGAAACGTAGCATCTCCGGCCTCTGCAACCACCACCGGACATTCATCCACATTCATGCACCAGTGATGCAGACACTGGAAGCATGCAGGAAAATGCAAGCTATGTTGTTGGGTGCAGATATCTGTAATAGTTGCTTTTGTATTAATGAGTTTCTATAATAGATTAAATTCAGCTTTGTCACTGCACGTGTACAGGTACAGGGCAACAATATGCAGTTTAGCATCTAACCAGAAGCACAAAAAAGGTGCAGATATAATAAAAAATTAATGAACAGTATGTACATAATATGTTATGCCATTACCAAGTGGGTACTATGAACTTATTATACAGATAGATATGTGCCTTGCAGTAGACTATATAAAACTATGTTTTACAAGAGGAAATGTACAGATGATAAGTTATGCTATACAGAAATACAAGTGAATGGACATTAAATAGTGCAAAAATACAAACGATAACTACCTAGGGTTGCTAGGCTGGTGTGGTATTTGTAGTAGTGTGTGCATGTGTGTGCAGGACAGTCCAATAGTACAGTGAAGTACAGTCTTGATCTGAGAAGGAACGAGGAGGCGAGGGTGTGAAGTGGTGTGTAGGGATACAGTTCTGGGGAAATAGTTATTCCTAAGTCTGCTGGTCCTGAATTGCCTGCGAGGGCAGGAGGGAAAAGATTCCACGGGCAGGTTGGGAGGAGTCCTTAAGAACACTGCCAGCTCGATGCAGACAGCATTTCTTCTGGACGTTCTCAATGGTTGGAAGTGGGGTTCCTACGATGCCTTGTGATAGAGCAGCTTCCATTCCAGACTGTCCAAGGTGTGTCCTGCTTGTAGCCATTAGGATAGGCTTCAGCCTCCTACATCAGAATTAGCGGGTATAGAAAATGAATGGATGTATGTTTTTTCTGAATTTTAGAGTAAAGTGGAGTTACAGTTCTTTATACAACAACACAGAGTCAGACATTGGGACCTAGCGTTTCTGCCATGATAATAATGTAAAGTGAAGATTTGAATCGGTGAACCTGAGTAAAAGCTGTTATACATCAGGTTTCTGGCTCATATCTTGGTATTTGTGTGGGGGAGAAAAACAAGAGTTATGTCTGCGTTCACTGGATGTTGTAAATGAACAGAAATTGCTTTGAAAAAAAAAAATAATTCTCCAAACAAACTGTGCCAATCACAGTCGGTTCAGGTTGTAGCTATTGTGCATCTTGAGTGTTAAAAGCCACCTTGGCAATTTATTTCAGGAACTGCAGGTTTTAGCTTGATATCTCATTGAAGTCGAAAATTGTTTTTGAGTGTTAAAGCAGAGGTAAGGCATGACAGCGGTGGAGATCCTTGCACACCAAATTAGATCCAAATAATGTAAATAAGGCATATAAAAGGAATTTTTATACAAAGAAAGGAATCTAAATATCAAGTTTTGATGAACAGAAATGAGTTATGAGGGTTTTATACGAGGACGTATGAATTTTTACACAAAGTAAAATTTAAATAATTTTAAACTGGCTCATTAAAAACTTTAATTCTGAAGCTAAAACATGTTTGCAGATTAAAACAGGCTACATTATCTATCATCTACAGAGTTTAAGCTCAAGTTCTCATAGCATGCACTCTCCATGTTAAGTAGATATTGGTGATCGGTAGAAGAGAATTAACAATTCAAGGAAGAACAGAATCTTTTTAATATAATCTAATTATCATATTGGTTGATTGCATCTCATTGCACTGAAGCCACTCAGGATGCAGCGGCTGCAGTCTATTGATGCAAAAACTTTGAATAACTCGTTTTTTTAATTAAGGTTCGATTTTGGTGAGATGAGGATAAAAGCTACTCACACACACACATGCAGACAAACACAAGAGATCTTTGCAAGCAAACAAATAAGAACATAATATCACAAAAGGATGACTTCATGAATCATCCAGCTGTGTGACTGAAATGGCAAAGTTGCATCAAATGTAATGGTGATGTCTGAGCAGGCCTGACTAATACCACTCTGATTCACTTCTACAGCAAATGATCAATAAAGTTCATTTAGATGAAGTGAGGCTGTGGTGCTGCTTTTCATTAACACCCTAATGAGAGAACAAAGTGTCCGATCTTTAAAGCACTACTTTAATGGCCCATGTATAGTATGAGTATTGTGAATGAAAGACAATTTAGTGGAGTATTTATTGGAAATGGTTTAGTAAATGTAAATGACTTTGTGGACATCACCATCACCTTGTTAATGGAAAGTGTGTTTGGACTGGTGTCAGAATAGCAGCTTGTGTAACACCGGTGCTTTTCCACCCCTGAAGGGAATTAATATTTGCCAGGGAATTAAAACTTGCCAATGAGTGACTGGCAAGCCACTCATGTCCTCCCTGACAGGATGGTGTTGGCGATCCATTATTGATTCTGTGTCAAGACAGACGAGAGGTATAGATGGAGTCACCATAGCAATGGATTTGAGGAGATTTTCTTTGCCTTTATCTGACATACATGGAAGAAACACCTTGAATCCATAAAATATGAAAAGAAAATACTCAAAAAAACAGGATTAAGCTTCCTGTCAGACGTAGCAACCACCTGAATGAAAGGTAATCTGATGCCATTGCAGCAGATGTTGTACAAGTAGCTTTGTGTGTGCGTGTGTGTGCATACACATGCACAAATAAGCATGAGATCAGTGAGTTTTTCTCACCTGAACCCCAGGCGAAACTAAAGGCGTATTTACGCTTGCGCGGCGTCTGCGTCACCGCTGTAGGCTTTGTGTAGCTTGGCAGAGGCTCGACGCGCACCTCTTCCAGACCTGACGTGCACCCCTGCTACGCAGACGGTTACGCGGAGGTTCTCCCTTGTGATTGGTCAGTTTGGGATCACGTGTTGCTCGATATCTGGATCTTGTGGCTAAATTTGTGTGGTAACCACCGTTTCTAAAAACAATAACCAGTGGATCAACTTGATGAGAGGCTGATTGAAATATTTATTCATTTTCTTCCACAAACTAATAAAAACACTGAACCATACTGGACGTCATTGTTGTTTTAAAACAGAAAATACCTACCAAATTGAAGTTAAACATCAAAATAACTCCGACCTGGTGAGTTTACCGGCCGATACCACCCCTGCTGCCACCTTCAGGTTAGGAGGAGACACTGCAACAGACACCAAAACGACGCGCACCCCCTACGCTCGAGTGCGAAAGCAAACTCCCCAGCATTAGCTACGCCGTAGCCGGCTGCGCGAAGATGCCGCGCAAGCATAAATCCGCCTTAAGCTGTAAATGCTACATTCTGACTGGAGGAAAAGGGATGCTAAGATTAAATCTAATCCCGTATACGTGAGAGAACAACGTGTCCGATCTATAAAGCTTTAATGACCTATATTTACTATGAGTATTGTAAATAAAAAACATTTAGTGGAGTAATTATAGGAAATAGTTTACTGGGCTTTTTGAATGGTAGGAATGGGACAGAAGGTTATTAATAGCAATTTCTTCAGTCATTTTAATACACTCCCTAAAATCCTTTTAGATAAAGCATTCAACAAAGTACATTCTGCAATAGACTATATGGGGAATAAACCATGTGCTGCATTTACTAATTTAGGTCAGTAAATTAGAACAAAAGTAGTTTTTTTCCCCTTTTGGCAATAAATGTTAGAAATTATGGCATCTTCCTCTCTGTTTACGCTAGTTATGTGAGTAATTTTTTACCTTTAACCCCTTCAGACATAATGCAACATATTTCTGCATCTTGCTTTAGAACCTGTGACAATGTTATTACCATTCAAACCTGAGGTGATGAGAGTATCATCCTTTCAAGTGACACAAACATTTGTTTAAAAAATTATGCTTTTCAATAGAAGCCAAAGGTTAAACCAATTTTGTAGCTTTTATCATATTTATTGCATTTTTTTTCAGCGTGTTTATAGTTTCTTTACAGGCTTTGAATTTTAAGGTATTTTGCAGATATTTTTTTATTCTTTAAAAGACTGAAAGGAGCTGAGAGGCATAAAGGACCAAAAAACACATGTAGTGTGAAAAAAAAGACAATGTAAGTGATAAAATGGTGAACAGAATAAATCAAAAGAGGACATCAGTAAAAACTTGAAGACAGTGATAGACAGCCAATAGACTTGAGAGGATTTGGACATGGCACAGTCCCTACTTCTGTCCTCAGATATTATGGAGAAACACACTCCCAGGAAGTGGCGATCAATCACGTGCTAAAAAAGGGCTTTTGTTGTCTCCTGCGATGACCTTATGCCGCTGGAGTTTAGAAGCATGGGAGACAAAAATACAATCTGAAGGCTGGAGCTCAGTTGCCTAAGCTCTTTGGTAGAAAAAGTGATAGCGTGTCTACCTCTGAGCTGTGTGAGCAGGACAGAAACGCCTGCAGGAGCATGTGAAACACAATCGTCCCTCGTCAGCTGCAGGTCAGCAACTTTCACAGCACAAAAATAGGCCTTTACTGTCAACCCCTGTAATCACTGTACAAAAGCCACATTACAATTCATGTTGCGTTTGTCTCCCTTTTAGCTTCCCTTGCAAACAGCAAGACGCAGGCTAAAATAAGGAACTAAGGAAGCTTTGAAAAATGCTTGGATGCTATTGTGACTTAATGTTGCCCAGAAACAAACTACTATGGCTGAGCACACATCCTGGGGGTGTTGATAGAAGAAAAGCTGCAATGACATCAGTAGCTGGAGGCTGTCCTAGCCACTGGCCTACAGTCTTCCAGTTAAGGACTCCAGGATTAAGAGCTTCTCCCACTGCCATGTTGCCTCAACCAGAGGGCTGACAGACCACCAGCTCACCCATCCAAAACATGCTGACCAAAGAGGTCTGTAGACGAAACAGTCATGCATATAACTGACAGGGCAAAGGGAGTGAAGGCAGCAGAGTAAATTGTTGGATTGACTTAACACAAATGGGAAGCAATAAAACTCCCCACCACACACACTAATGACTACAGCATGTCATCTGCAGACCACAGTCCCTTCCTTTCCTTTCCTTTCCTTTCCTTTTTGCCCTATTGCTGCATAAGAAAAATGAATCTATATACAGAAACCAAAGGGAAAGTAAAACTTTAGTACACACAAAGTATTTTCAGTTTGCACACTGAAATGAATCCAACCATTACAAAGTCACAATGTTAATGTGCTGATTGTGGCTAATGAGCAGGAATGACCTGTCTCTGGCTGTCTACTTTTCATCTGTGAAATTACCTGAGTGGTTTGTCAAAAGTCCCTGGCAGATATCTGACACTGGCCATTACACCTGCCAGGCAGCGTTTTCTATGTGCAGACCAGTAAAGACAAAACATACTGTTGGAGCAGGAGGAACACGGAGGGGAGGATAACATAGTTCAAAAGGTGACTTTCTTTGTAGGTGTATACAGTTTCTGACTTGCGGGTGTCCAGGTGTTAAAAGCCCTCCTGCCCCTATTCAAACATGAGAAAGGAAAATGTCTTGCAGGGGTGTAGAGGAGGGCAGCAGGTGGTGGCTTTCACCTTTACTCCTCACGTCACACAGAGCACATCGCTGCATAAGATTCAGATTCAGATTCAACTTTATTGTCATTGCGCATGTCACAGGTACAAGGCAGCGAAATACAGGTTGCATCTC
>JBAMHW010000010.1:30735803-30767847 GCA_037177495.1 Rhadinocentrus ornatus | reverse complement strand
ATCTACAGAGTATGTACAGTAGTGCAGGGGAAATGATTTACATTATGAACAGCATATGTACAGTAGTGCAATGATAATTGCAATGATAACTTGCCGTGATTTGTATAATTATTGAAAAATACTAAAAATGTGGTGTGGTTATAAATCAGGTAATGATAATTTTCAGCAGAGCTGCGGGTTATAAAAGCTGAGAGGGTGAATCGTTCATTGTTGTTATTACACAATGACAACCCCCGTTAGAAAAAAAGTAAGCAAAAATAATGTTTTATATCTTTTATATGTTGGCCATAGTGTAGAAAAGGCAATTTTAAGCTCACATAATTTTATAAAAGACCCCTGAGCCATCGCAAGGCCGACCACCAAGCACAACGCAGCAAGGATTTGAACTCTGGTGACGAACAAAGAGGAGTGTCGGATAACTCCCTGCCTCTCCCGCCGCTCAAACTGGACAGATTTTAGTGAAAACCTATAGACCGTATGTAAAAGATGGACGGAGCCTCTGTGACGTCACCCGTGGGTTTCTGAAGAGCTGAATTGAAGCTCATTGGACGGTTCCCACCTTCGCCATCTTGACAGCGGTACGCCTGTCGTCATTCCCGGAAACTCAAAACATTGGCAAAAAGGTGGAGCTGAGAGGGGACTGTGAAGGTGGGGGTGGATGATTGGCACCCATCAAACTTCAAGCTGCCTGTAGCTAAGAGCTAACTGAGCTCAGTGGGTAAAATAGCTGTCTTTTAGCGTGAGGGTTGCCGGGTCATTCCTCGGCCTGTCAAGTTCATGTCGATGTGTGTGTGCATGGCAGCTTCAGCTATCATTGTGTGAATGGGTGAATGTGATGTCTAATAAAAAGCGCTTTGGGTAACATTCCAGGTACAGTAAAACGCTATATAAATACAGACCATTTACCATTTAAACCCAAAGCTAACGGTAGCTAACAGAGGAAGGCAGGCTAAACCTAAGGCGCGCTGTTAGCCAGCTGAAAAACCACGATTGTGCTGCACTCTCCCTTCTTGCTGCTGATATTGGATACCTGTCAATCAAAAGGAGACGCTCCTAATTATGCTGAATTTAAAGATTAAATGACATCTAAAAAAGTTCGCCCCCCTCACAGTTGTCATGAACTTTACCTATTAATCCTAAAAAGGATTTTTGTACCAGGCTTTAAACATGTTAATTTCTGCTGGGAAGTTGGTCTTTTTAACATTGGAGTCTATGGGGATTTTCTCTGTTTTGGAGCCAGCCCCTAGCGGATGAGGGGTGACCTGCAATTTTTTGCCCCTCCGCATAGGTTGCACATTTTACCGCCGGAGGTTGCCGCTTGTGAAACCCATATAAGGTTGAAACCCTAATTAAAAACTGAAGCCCAGAGACTGCATAAATTTATTGTTGCTCTATTGTTTACTTGCAGTGGACGAGCCGTTTTCAGCCGGGCCAATCAATAAGCCCAATTTTCTTTCTTTTTCTTGTTGGTCAGTGGTGGCTTCGGGGATTATCGCCTCCTAGCGAGCAGTTCTTTTAACTGCGTGACACGATCAAGGGGGTTTGATCCACTTGAGTAAAGTGCAGTGTGAAAGAAAATTCCCCGCCCAATCAAATCGAGTCCCCAGAACTATCCTGGTGTGAACGTTTTCTATGAGACCCCCTTAGGAGTGTTGAATGGTCTTGGTCTTGATAGCTGAGACTGGCAGTGAGGCTCACTTTTCATCATGACAATGACCCTTACAGTGTTCTTACTTAGGGGATGCATTTAAATGTCCTGGAGTAGCCAAGTCAAAGCCCGGGATTGTTAAGCTCTGGGGTAAAACTGGGAATCCAAGCATGGACACTACGGGTGGCATGCAAGACAGACTTTATTGTTTTCCGGAATCGCTTGGGAGGTGAGGGCGTGCTGGCGGTTCGGCAGGCGGGCAGGTCGGTCGGTCAGCAGGCAAACAGGTCGGCAGGCAGGCGGGTCACACTAGTAAGGTAATAATCTGGCGATGAATTGAGGGCTGCGCTGGTCTTAAATGCAGACTGCCTGATTGTGGGATGAGACGCAGGTGAGGAGCCCGTTGTCTGGCAAACCGGCACGCCCACCAGGGCCACACACCAGAGCAGAACCACAACAGAGATTCAACCAGACTGACAAGCTGTGATGTGATTTAAAGATTGCAGAACAATTTCCCATTCGGCTTGAATGAAAAAATTCCATTCAGCTTGGAACTCGGGAAGCTCTGCTTGGAGGAATGCGAACAAATCCCACTGACTAAATGTGCCAAACTTTAAGCAACACACCCTAGAGAAACCTAAGAATAAATCATAGGAAATGCAGGTTGTAATTTAAAAATACTAGAAAAACGCCAAAGGCGGTGAATATTTGAGACTTTGGTTCTCTTCCCAGTTGGTAAGATAGGAATCCAGTCTTGTTAACCCAAAATAACAGCCTTGAGGCTTTCACTTTTACAAGGACTCTGGTACACTGTATAATCTCAGTTAACTTTTTTTCTGTGTAAAATGTAATACAGATTCACTATGTGTAAAATATACTTATATTCTACACAGTAAGGCAAGGTATAGTTTAATATTAAAGATTAAAGCACTCCAGGCTCAGGTCTTACCTTGCTCTTGTGCTAAATGAAAACACTGACGGTCATCATGTTTGATGTGTTTACATGGTCGTTGCTGGTCACCCTGATAACATCTATTATTTACTTTTTTTACATGACTTGTCTAAAGCTGTACTTTAAGGACATGAGCTGTTCCTAAACATAACCAAGTGATTCTGGTCCCGACTAAACAAAGCCTCAAACTCAATACATGGATCTCCTACATGGATATCTTGTTTGCTATTCCTCTACCACTGCAATGATGTCTTGGAATTGACTTTGCAGCACTCTCAAATAGGAAAATACTCCCATTTGGCCATCCTTTGCATTTTCCTAATGTGCATGCAACTGTGTACGATAATTAGAAATCAAAAGACTAAGTTTTGTGATCATTTTACAAATTACTGTTAAACTGCTGTAACTTCTGCAGTCGTGCATGAGCTTGTCACATTAAACTCAATTCTAATCCCTTTAAGACTTTCTCCTTATTTCATATCTTAAACAACACTTGCTACAAATAAGCAGCTGCCTCAAGGAGGTTATCCAAAAAGCAAAGGTGGGCAGAAAGGGAGAAAGTAGGAAGGAATGCATCAAAAACTTGAACCTGGGCCAGCTGTGTCAAGGAGTTGCATTCTCTGTATGTGGGGTGTGGCCCAAACAGTTGACATACCAAGTGTCCCATACATGCTGCTTTTGAGTCTACACTGATTAGTTTCTTTATTGGATGGTAACAGACTGTATTGTGTCTGGTATGTTGCTCTGTGCAGAACACTGCTGAATCAGTTTAAGAACGCTTGCATGCTGTCATCATTGCACAGATCCCCAAACAGCTGAACACTCACAGTAATCTTTCATTGATCCCACACATGTTCAACAAACACTGCACAGCTATTTGAATAGCTGGATCTTCGACTCTACTGATCAGGGATTGATATGTGTATTAAGTTATGCTTCGTGCAACTGGTTGCAGGCGACGACTTTCACAAATGCAAGTGACAAACTGATATTAGTAATTTGAAAGGTGTACAGGTGAAAAGAGCTGACATGCCTCCTATAAGTGCTCTTTTTCTCACCTTTCTTCTTCTTGTCCAGGTCTTACTGGAAAACAAGTTTTTTATTATTCACTGATTCTATTGCACCGCCGCATCAGGCGCAACCTCCCGCAGCACGCTCGCTCTCGCCCGCAGCCGTATGCTCACTCATCCCCGGGTTTTCTGCCCTGGGTGGTCATTGTCTCCTTCTTAGTGTCACCTGGTTCTTCACTGAGCCGAGGAATGACATCTGAAGTGTCCGTGGCCATGTTTCTGACAAATTATGTGAAATAAATACAAATGGAAGCATGGTTTTAAGATCATACAGAAAGTCTGATAGGGCGTTTTGTATTTTACTTTAACTCTATTTTGACCTCAGTGAGTTGAGTTTAGATTAAAAGCTGCATCAAACGAAGCATGTGGGCAAAGGTGACACAGCACAGACTGTAACGAGTGCACACAGTGTGAGAGATCAGAAACACAGTATGACATATTAATCTCCTTCCCCATCAGGGACACCACCACACCACAACAGGTTAGAGAGGAAATTCAGTTTCCAATTGTCAGCACAGGGTTTGGTGCCCGGTCTCTGCTCTCTGCAGATCTTTCTCATTCCACATTGTTTTCATACAAATAAGCCACACAAACAATGTAGTCACAAACATTACATTTTTGGCCTACAGTCTCATCCTCATTGCAAGACTTTAAAGTTTTGAGAAACTGTTTTTGGCATTTGTATGTCTTTCTAAGAGTAACAGATCTCTGTCAGTCTTGTATCTACACGTAAAGTATGACCTTGGACTTGGGACAAGGATTAGCTCATTGGCCATTTGCAATCTAACAATCTCCGGTCTGATTTCAGTTAAAGATAAGGGATGCTTTTGAGATTAATCATACAGATCTTGCCTTAAAATGAGTGACACTGCGGTCGCAGGAGGAAGTCTGACTAGTTGCACCACAGCTTTGCTCACTAGAAACCGTACAACTCTGGTGGGTGAAACTTATCTTGGTAAACAGACATGAATATGACAGATGAAGTTTAGAATTGCAGTCTAAAATCTCTGATGAAGAAATGACTTCTGGACAGAAGCTACAAAGCAAAAGCAAAATGCACACATTTGTTAGCAGCTGAGGTTCCAAGCATTTTAATTCAGCATCAGGAGAGCTGACATTCAGATCATAGATGGTGATAGGGTCCTGACAGAAGAAAGAGGCAATCCTGCTAGTCCAAAGTTTAAAAAGAAAACCTACAAATGCCTGCAATTAAAATAAATTATACATTTTTATCACAGAACCAAAACTCTTGATCAGTTTCCAGCAGATGGCTGCAAAGCTGATTGCACTTTCCACATCAGACTTATACAAGATATGCAACATCTTGGTACAGACAAAAAAGGATTTCGGCTTCCTGAAAGGTAGTCTTTTCTGTCCTTTCACGTAGACGGTTTCTGTGTTGCATAAACATTTCTGTGTCTTGTCTGTCCATCTTCATCCTCCGCCTCTTTTCCCAGGATGTGAACAGAGCTTTGTTTACTCCTGTTCCACCTAAAATCCACAATCATCTCTTTTGTTTGGTTTGTGTTCAAGATCAGGTGATTGTTTCTACAGCATCCCAGAAACGGATTGACCAGTTCCCTGTAAGCAGCTTCTTTTCCATCACTGATACATCTCATTACTGCTGAGTCATGCATCGGAGTACTTTTGCAGATGACAGGACTGTGAAGAGAAATAGTGAGAGTACAGTACCTTGTGGAGCTCCTGTGTAGCTGACTACCTTCTCAGACACAATTATTGAGGTTCACAAACTGTTTTACTAATGACAAAATATTTTGTAAGTTATTTGGTCAGTTGATCCACAAACAGATATTTAAACTTAACTTGATGGAAGCTGGAACATTTTTTTTTTTAAAGTGCTGAATGCAGTGACAGTGTGCAGTTTCCCACAACACGTCTTGTTAAAGTAAATCCAGGAATGCTATCATTGTGCCACAACAAAAACACTGTACTAAACTGTTTAAGACAAATCATTACTTCCTCCGAGTACAAACCATCCAAAATGTCTCCACGGTAATTTGAAATGGGTTCGACACACAGGGGGGCATCCAGCGACAGGTGAAACTCATCGCCACCCAGGTGCAACCCAACATACGGGATGCGACAAACAGCAGCGACGGTACTCATCTCAAAAAAAGTTGGATTGGCTATGATATTGAAGGTAATTTTGACATTTTCAAAACAGTCCATGACAGACAAGGCATGAAGGATGAAGAGTCAGAAGATTTTGTTTGAATTAACAGAAATCTGGCTGTTGACTCTACTGTTAAAAAAACATACAACCCTGGGTTCATCCAAGTATACAAACAACAGCATGGTAAATATCATCATTTAATGGCAGATCTCAAGGCTTATCCGGATAAAAACCTAGGACCTACGTTCAGACAATTTACCCTGACGCCACGCGGCTGCCTGTTATTTACATCTCTGTAATCTTTGCGTGAAGTATCGTAAGGTACGGGAAAATCAGACACAAGTAAAATGATCTGCTCCTCCATGTTGAAAGTGTTTGCAGACTGTGCTATCTAGCCTGCTCTCAGCTCATTGGTCAGTCAATGCAGCCCCTCGCAGGTTGGTTGTAGTGCCATGCGACAGAGTCAAAAGTTGACATTTTTCTATTTTCTTGTGTCGCGTCGCAAGCCCCCGTGTGCACGTCTGCGTGAACAAGAGCAACATTTCACATGCATGAATGTCGCCTGCCGCGTGGCTGGAGGAGGGCAGCGATTTTCGCCTCATCGTGCAAGTTCCATAGGAAATGAATGGAGAAGGAGCAACGTCGCCTCCTGTGTGTCGAGTCCACAAAGGATGCAAATCCCATTCGATGAACAGGGCAGAATGTTAAGTTTTTACTGTACAGACAAATAATGCTAATCAGCTGCTCCCTGTGGCTAAAGCTCAGCAAGGAGCACAACAAGGCTTTCCTAAAATGTCAACCTATGTGCTCACAGTCAGGCAGCACATACTCATCTATCTTTTAGGAAGAAAATGTATTTTTGCTGTTGTTGTCATATATATCTGATTGTTTACATGCCTCAATAACCTGCTGCAATCAGAAAAAAGACCACAGTGTGATAATTCTGCTTTCAGCTGACCTTCAGTAAATTGAATGTTATTAATGCAAAAAGTGCTCTTGGCCTTTTTGCTTTTGGAACCGGGAATGTTGTTCTCATAATAGACCTTTATCCATGTGGCTCTCTGCCATCTTTCCTTCATTACACCATGAGCCTAAATCTCCTGAAACCAACATGACCACAACCCAAGCATGTGGGTCCTTTCTTTTCACAGTCACATCCAAATAGGTCCAGAAAGGCAAAGTGCAGTGATGTCATAGGGCTTCTTTTTTTTATTACCAAAGCTTCCAGAGATCATGTGAAATGCACACAAGTTCGGAGACAGATGGGCAATTAATGATTATAAATGAACTCCATTCCCTGCAGCCAATACTTAAGACTGTGAAGGAGCAGCTTGTGTTAGCTAGGACAGATATGACTAATTAAGAGCTGTTCATTTCATAAACACTGATCACATAATGTGATGTGACACACTCATGTAAAATAAGGGTGCTTTCAAACTCCCTTCATCATGAACTGCATCTGAAGTGATATCACTGTAGTGGTTTGAGCTGTTGAACACAGTTAAAGACCCATCATTATGGGCTGCAGTGCCATCCACTACAAAATCAAAAGCACATTCAGTAAGCCTGGAAATCCACACAGAGTGCTCAGAGCATGGTTAACATTTGCAGGGAACACAAAACAACACTACAGAAGACAGATTGAGCAAAGGCTGTCTTTGTGCCAACAAGGTCCAAATCCAGCACCTCAGACCTGTCTCATCAGGCTTCTGTTTGCAGGGATTATTGCTTCCTCCCGATTAAACAGTTTCAGTGTGTGTTGCATCTGATTTCAGAAGTCAAATGCCAGATTTGGGAATTCAAGAAGTTAAAGGTCTGAGGTAAAAAATATGGTGTCGCTTCAACTGAGCTCTTCAAATCTGAGCTCCAGTCACATTATCTAATTTCCATTAGAAGATAACATAAATTATTTTTAAAATACATAAAAAAAATCTGTTAATGTTCCTTAATGATGCTTCAGCTCCACTGAGATTTGCCAGCAGGAGAAAGAATCTGGTATCTAAATATCTAGTGTTAATTCTCCATTAGGCCTGATTTGTCCTTGAAAAATTCATTTTACTTGTTGTTGGAGGTAATTTGATCCTACTTGAAGAATTTATTCAGAAACTCAATGTATAAAGAGTTTACCTCAACAGCAAGATACAGAAATATAAATTCACTCATGCACAGAGTGTGGAGGAGAATGAAATCACAAAAAGAGGGAAGTGGAGCATGACGGACGCCTAGGAGTCGCTTTATATTTAAAACTCTGTGCTCCCAGGAGTCGACCACTATTGCTTTTAAACTAATGTTAGTGAGGTGAGAAAGCTAGGTAAATATGACTTGACAGGCTCAAGATTCATCTTATAATAAATCAAAATCAGGAGCACAAGAAGAACTCCCTCCTGCTTTGGGTTACAACCGTCACATTGCAAACAGCTGAGATGTGCAGTAATCTCAATAACTACTTGACGTTTAACTTAATACAAAAGAAATTTTATTGGTGCTATACTTCAAAAAATATTCGGCTTCTCTGACCTATGATGAAAATAATTGTATCCGTCTGAGTTTCCTCTCAAATGTCAAAATTTCAGGTGAGAAAACAAAATTGTGAAAATATGTCTGTCAGCTAAAGGAAACTTAAAGATTTATTCGTCCTTGCTCTGCACCCATTCTTCTCCTGCTGACAACCAGGCCTTGAGAGGCATGCTTCGTGCGATAAGTTTGACATGATTTATTTGCTTGAGCCTGCATCACAAAGAGGACACATTTCAAATCTCCATATACAAATTTCACAGCTCATGGTTCCCCAACTTTGATTACACATAGTATGACCCTCTCTGTCAAACCTCAGACTGCACACATTCACTCTTAACCTTCACAGTGCCTGATGTAATTCTCTTATCCCTCAAATCTGAACACTAATATCTCTTTGATGAAAACCAATTGGTTGGGGCAGGTCAGATTTGTTCCTGAAAGAATTTCAGTTTTAAGGCACAAAGTTATTATTAGAGGAAGAACAAGCACCAGATTTTATATTCTGATCCAAGAACACTGTACATGGTATTACAGCAGCACTGATATTGTATTTCTGAATGACACTGTGCTGCACTATAACCTGCATCAGTGAGCGAAGTGTAAATTGGCCAATCAGAGTGCAGCAAACAACCTGACATTCAGCAACAGTAGTGCATACATGCAATGCCAGCAACATGTCAAAGAGCTAAGGGAGGTTGTATCAGAAACTTTGGATAGCATGCATAAACTTTGCCTGCATACATTTGGTTATCTCTTGAGGCTTTCTCTCAAGTTCCTTTGAAGCTCCCCTTAACAACCGATGAAATCACAACTCATAATGGGCCAACATCGGAGCGAAACTTAATATATTTATGTCTTTAATTATTAGGGACAGAATAATGAGATTATTTTAAATCTGTTAAATATAACCTATGTATGCAATTTTGTCATGGTTCTGGCTTTGTTCCATCCTTTTTGCTCCTTAGTTTACTTTAATGTTCAAGTTTGGGTCTTGTTTGGTTTGATTTTTTGGTATTTAAGTGCTTAAGATTCAGTGGTTTCTTATGTTTAGATCTTGGTTTCTTGTATTTAGGGTCATGTTGTGTGTTTTTTGGTTTCTGCTCATTAGTTCACCTTGTCTGATTGGTTCATTCACCTCACCTGTGTCTCGTTAGTTCCTTAGTGTATTTAAGCAATTGTTTTCAGGTTCTGCCTTGGCAGTTCGTTGTTAGTGTTGTCTAGTGTCTGTTGCATGCCATGCCTGGGTTTTTGTTCTGTAGTTTAATTTTATTAAATCCTTTCACTTGCACCGGTCTGCCTCTTAAGCCTGCGTTTGGGTCCTCACGTCCTGTCGCGACACAATTTAACACTTAGAGCTCACTAATAATGCAAATGTAAGGTAACATTAATATCTGCCTTTAGTTTACTCTGCTTAACTTTACCAAAGTGAAGCTAAGAAGTCTTAAGTGAAGGAAAGCATGCATTCAAACTTTAAATTTTTTTTTTTATGTTGATCAATTCAAACAAGTGCTCTGTTTGTACAGTCGTATAGGAGTTTAAAAACACAGAAGTCTAGGTTATGTCTGCAAAACACATAAGACTGCATTCTCTGTATTCCTCCTGCATCTTTGTAAGCACTTCATGCTTGTCCGTTTTGTTAGCTGGAGTCCCATCAGAACAATTTAATGTATAAATATAATTTTATGATGGAACCGCTCACTATTTTACACAATCATAAGTAACTATATAGTAAAAACAAAAGAGGTGCATTACGGTATGGCAGCTGTTAGGGATCAGTGCAGCAGCACTGTAACAAAAAATCTAAAAAAAAATAAAAGTAAAATCACTGAGGCCAGAAGTTAAAATAACATTACTTTTCTGTTATTCTCTTTTGAACTACATTGCTGTTTAACATGCCCCACACACCACTACAAGCACACGCATCAGTGGTTTAATGCACCGCTGCTGCTCTTCCAAGTTGTTGTCATCCATCTTTTCAAGTACTGGACTTTACAGTCACTGTGGCAGCGCTGCTTTTAGGTGCCGCTTAGCCCACTTGGTTCAAACCACTAACATCAAAGCAAATAGATGAAATTAGATGGATGCGGCTTCCCCCCGCCGGCAGAGTCGACCCTAATAGTTCATTTCAGATCTAAATCCTATCTCATCTGACACACGCAAACCCAGAAACAAACCGATGTGCAGTCTCTTGTTTTCAGGCTCTCACCACAGATGTTTTTCACCTTGTTTTCATATCCTGCTTCTCCTTCTCCCTCTGTCTCAATAACTCGAGCGTTGTGATTTCATGGAGCAAACTGCACATGTCTGAGTGCAAACTATGTTTGGGGTCACTGTGGGGGTGAAGTCAGGTGAGTGTATGATTTAATTCATTAATGCTGCAGGTGTGAAAAAATTCAAATGGTGGGAATTACATTTGCAATCAGTCATCATTGCCTGGAGACCATCGATAATTTATTTCCAGGATGGAAAAACTAACTGAATATGACATTTTCAGAGGTGGAACTGAATGTGCTTCATTGCAGCACTCTCTAGTGTTGCATCCCATCTTTTAAATATTACCTGCACTGATCATTTATGATGATAACGGTCACTGAAACTATGTGGTGGAGTTTCCAGAAGAACATCCTTCCACCCCAGAGAAAAGGTTTTGATCTTTATCTTCATCAGATGAAGCAAAAAGCACACAATATTCGATCTCAGGTTTCCCAAAGTAGGAGTTGCAAGAACTGGCATGCATAACTAAGGTCAATTTTTGGGTAAAATTTAATGTCAGCGCCTCAAAGGTGATTCGATTCCAGATGCCTGAATAAACAACATGAATTAATGGAATTCATGAAGCTTCCCTACTGCTTGCATTTTTCTGTGGGTTTGGAGATTATCTCAAAGAGAGCAGCCCTTCCTTTTGCAATCCTGCAACTTATCCTCTCAGCGCTCATCCTTTCGTTTACACTTCCAGCCAGGAGTGAGCCTTTGTGGATCAGAGCGGTGAGGTGATGCACCACTGTGCCAGGTAGAAAACTGAAAGAAACACCTGTGTCATCAGCACTGCATCATTCTCTCAGCTCCTCTCTAACCTGTGAGTCAGACCATGCTCTGAGCCTTTAACTGTCTGAAGAGAGAAACTAGTGGAACTGAAAGAACAGAGCAAAATGACGAGGCTGAGTCATTCATAGAGGGTTTTTTTCACTATTGTCTGGTGGTAGTGATGTGGGTGTTTCCTAGAAATTAGTTGTTTTCATTAGAAGCACTCATGCAGAGCTCATCCCTCACATAAATAAATAAATAAATCAAACTTACTCATCACGCATCATTTGAAGGGATTTTTTTTTTTTTTAATAATGGCGGCTCACAGCAGAGCCCTCACAATCTAATTCTTCAGGTCCTTCACAAATACTGCATGTAGGTTTAATAAGGTCTATTGTGAGCAAGTCAGGACCTCTATATAATTATATAATCTATGAAAACACTACTTTACAGTTGTGGGTAGTTGCATTTCTCCTCTCTTAGTAGACCACACCAGTTATGTGCAGGTGGATTTAACATGAATGAAGCAACAAAGTGTTACGAAACAGATCACCGTGCTAAATGTTTTAAAAAGATTTGAAATTTCTCTCCATTGGTCTTTTTGTTTTTTGTTTTGCTTTGTTTTGTTTTTTGATTGAAAGAAAATGTCAGATGAATTATTATCACACAGTTATCTTTAATCGGAGAGTAAAATGAGGGCCAAATGTTTAACAGCAAAGAAATGGAAACAGGTTGCGGCTGTTTGAAGAGCAAGCCTGTTAATAAAAGAAATATCTTTTTGCAGATACTTTCATAGAGGTCATGTTCTATAACATTAAAAAAAGGCTAATCACCACACACACACCCAATGACCTCATGAGGTGTCACATGAAAAATGTTATATAAAGTTTCTGTCCCTCAAGCTAAATGTACATGTTTGGTCACATGGTAGATTGTGAAACCCTTCCATTGGTCCACTGCAGTTACATAATAAAGCTTAAAATAATGTACAACCGTTTTGTTTCTTTTTTAGTGAGGCCCATCCTCATGTAATTAGTTATGTCTCCACTCCTGTTGTTCTGTCATTACAATGTCACTTGTAACAATGTCAGAGGCTGACACTGTTGACAAGGACAAAAATGCCATAAGGTGTGCAGAGGAGACTTAGCAGATCCTCATAAACCACCAACTTTAAAGCAAGAGATTATAGGAAGGTTATTTAATATTATAATTACAAGCAGACCTCCAGGCCAGCTCTGTGGCAGTAGAGGTAGCGAGCCAGGCTATCATCTCTGATGGATCTCCACCCTAGCTCCTACAGGAACGGGCTCCTCCATCCACGGTCAGGTCATTCCTTCCTGCAGCTGTCAGACTGGACAACCAGCACGCTGTGCCATCACTTTCCACTTGTTTGCATTTGACCTGTGTGCACTAGCAGGTCTGTGTACTCACCAGGGCAACATGTAACAGTGCACAGTCTGAAATGGACAATATTCTTTAATTTCCTTTTTTTATTACTGTTAATATTAATATAATATCACATAATGTATGTAATATACATATATGTAAAAGATGTGCACAATTTATGTGAACATTGTATTTTAATCCAAAATTACTGCATACTCATGCACACTGCTAGGTATTTCTATATCAGACCTGGGGCCTCATTTATCAAGCTGGCGTAGGAACAAAAACTAGGCCTGACTGAAGATTTATAAAAACCAAACTTGGCAGGATAATGTTCCTTCCTCCATGAAAAACTCTGACCATGGCGTACGCACAAAATCTGGAAAACAGGAAACTGCGACACATCAGGTACCTAAAAGTTGACATCTGTTGAGTATCGGCTAGTTTGGGACTGGCATGTCCACAGGACAGAGGAGACAGTGATCTAAACAGTTCCAGGTCAAAATTTGTACAGTCCAAATTAAACTAAATAAAATGTGCTGCAACTTTACAGAAATTTTCAACTTATGAAGCTGTTATAATGATATAATGATATTCCTTAAGGCTCACATGCTCACAGCAGTAAAAATGTGATAAAGTAGGTTAAGCTGAAATTCAGATGAATTATATTTACAACACGTTGAACTTCTGGATTTCAGGAAGTGTGCACAGCTGATGGTTTTAGAATAAAATATATAAACTAAAAATGTTTTCCTTATTATTAAAGCATCATATAGAAATTACAGTTACTATTGTCAGCAGTCTTCTTACAGCATGGTTGTTCTGTCAGTCTGCAATCCACCTTGGGAGTGGAACAGGACCAGCATATGTTAGTGATGAAGGAAAAATGCCACGAACAAAAAGACATGTACCTTCGCCTCTGGTAATGTACCATATGTCGCTAGCTCAGCTGGACATTGAGTAAACTCACTCAGCAGATATAAAGGCTAGAGAAAATGTTTATCTGTTTTAACTCTAAATGTGGATCTAAAGATATTGTCATGGCACTTCACTCTTACATCTTACATCACCACCAACTCTACAATGAAAACTACAGTTACAATCCAAAGATTGGTCTGCGGGAGATCAGTCATGACTCAGATGTACATAACTCAAGGCTCCCCGGTGGACCTTCCAGGCCTGGATTGACAGAACTATTAGAGGCCTGTGTGACATGTAGGACAGGACAAGGTTACCTCACCTCTGCAATTACCCTCCGAGCAGAGTGAGAATATCAGCAGTAAATAAGAAAGCTGGCCTGAAACAGACAGGAGAAATTGAAGAGCAAGTCACAGAGAGTGAGAAATGGGTAGCTGAAATGAGACAAAGGGAAAGTGACAGAGAAGCAGTGTGGAGACACAAATAAAAGATGAATATCATCTGGTTTAATTTTCCAGGCGCTACCATAAAGGTGACTGCACACAAAAACAGAACTGGAATGGTATAAATTTACTTCCCTTAAAAAATGCACACAGCTGTATGCAGTGACACACATAGTCTGAAGGTCAGTGGTCTGAGGTCTCATGGGAGGTAATGGGAGACTGGTCCAGTGGAACAGAATCAGTACTGCATCAGCAAATCTGCTGCCTGCTTGAGCATTACAAAACCCTATTATGAGAATTTTCTTGTGTCATCTGTTGTTAACAACAAAGCTGCTATAACTTGAAGAAAATTTAAAAAATGGTGAAAATTAATTTATGCCCGTTGGTGTCTAAAAAAAAAACAGTTTTAAGTCAATATGTAAAACAACATTAAAGAAATACTCTAAAAAAGATTAGATATAACGTAATTTCCTCTTCATTTCTCTGCAAATATGTTGTCAGTAATACTTAACCTGCATCTTAAAATGTATTTTTCTCAGACCAATAACAACAATGCACAGCTAATAATGATAAATAAAGACAATTATGCATGGAAAGGATCTAACCTTCATTACAGTAATTTAGCTTAAACTGAGGCTGTGTCCTTTGACCGAGTTTTGCAGCGACAACAGACAGCACAAGTGCAAATCAATGTCTATATCCATCTATCAGAGTACATGTATCTCCTCCAGTAAAAGTAGATTTCATCCATAGAAACATTGGCATGTGAGAGGCAGAGTGTTTCTATTTGCTGAATCTGTCCAGCGTTTGTACTCTCCACAGCTCTATTGTCACCATAGCCAGAGGAAAGTGAAGTAACAGTCAACCTCTCACAGTTACTTTAGAAACCTCCCTTGCCCCCACACATCTCAGAGTACATGAACCAGGGATTTGTAAATACTGCAGTGTTTGACATTGACTGCTCAGAGGGCACAAAGGAGAACATTTGTTCACCTTTATTATCTGTAAATGTTGAGGACACGCAAAGATTTATGGATAGAAGATGGTAAATGACCCTTAAAGTAACAGTTTTCTTATCCTGAAGACTAGTCAGATTAGCTAAACATAACTGACTGCAGCTAGCTTCGCCTTATTTGGCTAGCTTTGGAACAGCTGTTTTTGTTTTGCTTTTTGCATTTACAGACATATAGTCTGGTGCCTGCGTCCTGATGTTTCCCATTCATATAAAACACAAAATCCACAGCTGATTATTTTAATTTTTCTCAGTAATTGATCCCCATTTACAACAAATACCAAGACGTATGAGTGTTTCTGAATGTCTCCATGAATCAAACAATTAATCAAGGTTTGTCTTCAATAGGATTTTGTAGCTAGATGCTCTGGGCAGATAATAATTCCTTGTCTCAGTAACTCACTGACTGATTGGCCCTGTGTGTTTGATTTAGGAGAATTAACCAGCAGTTCTAATTAATAATATTGGCGGAAGAAAACCACACATCCCCAGTGGAGGCTAATTGTCACCCCAAGCTGTTTTCTCAAAAGGCAAGAAACTGATTAGTGTTGCTGCTGGTCGATATATATATATATATATATACAGTGTAGAAACATTCTCTCATTAGATTTCAGATGTTTCTGAATGTGTTTGAAGTTGCATGGGCACAGAAAAGACACAATTTTACTGTAATTTTATTACATTACTGCACTAAATGAGCTTTAAGTTGAAAGAACTTTTAAATATCTGCTCGCAGCGATCATAACAGGTGAGCTGCAGAGTTCAGCTCCATCAAAAGATTAAATTTATATGTAAGCTATACTCACGTTTTCTTTAGTCTTGCTCACAGTCTGCGAGCCATGTGCTCAAACATCTGCAATTGAAGTTGTAAACTTTCCACCAGACTTTCAAACGACTTCATGGAGCAAGGAAGTGTGTTGTGTGTGCAGCTGCAGAGAGGTGGTGAGGACAGTCTGACTAGTCAACACTCTGCAGTGGTTCAGTGTTACTATATGGTATCAACCTAGAACTCTTGAAAACATGGCTGAGTTTGTACAAAAATAAGACATAGGAAAGTAGGGGGGGTGAGACCATACCATTTGGTAACGTGCTATGCACCAAAACATGTAGAATAAAGCCAGAGTACCCAGAGAGAACTCATGCATGCACAGGAAGAACATTTATACTAACTGCTGTGAACCAAAAATGTGGATTTCCTACTCGTAAAGTTGGAGAAACATCATCAGCCCCAACTTCGAAATCTAACATGGCCACCCTGCACATAAAAAGTCATTTGCAGAAAAGTACTGTTATAGCTGTTCATGTCTCATTAAATCAGCCACACAGTACTTTGTTAACAACTTGGATTGCTAATGATAACTAGCCTGGTCAGAAGATCCTTCTGGTTTTCCAACTTGCAGCTGGAATGCAGTGAACTTGGGTGTGGCACCATTCCTATCCCTGAATTACTGCCTATGAGCCAAATGGATCACTCACAGCTGTGAGCACACATTGAGACGGTGAAGCTTGTTTGCTGAGAACCTACTCTGTTCTGATGATTCCAGTGTTTACTGTATCTCATGTAAATTTATAGAAGTATTTGTGTATTTGTGTGCACTCACACTTCACAAACCATGACCTTAATGTCTCGACTTGTCCTGACATGCAGCTCTTTCTCTCACACATATCACATTTGTAATGGCGCCAAGACAATTTCTTACAATTTCTGTCCACACACATCAAAGAGAGAAAACAAGTTCAAAGCTTGTTTACCAGTATCTTCTTTACATTTTCCTGCCAGTCTGGCTGATTTAAATGGGATCATTTACCTTTATACACGATCAAGTATTCAGAACTCCAAAAGAACGTGGCAGATTCTGATGCTTCTCAACTAATCCACTTGCTGGTACTTGTTTGTGCAGACTTTCTTTCCTGCTATAATAAGAAGTAGATGCTGCTTGCTTGGGTCTCATCTGTCACCCATAGCTTCTTTTATGGATTTTCCTGTTTTGATCCTTGCCATCTGTGCCTCTTTCTCTCCCTCTGCTTTTCTTCCAAAGTCGGCGTCGTGAACAATTCATTCTCAGCCTTGGCATCACTGGATTGACTCCATCATGCAGAGTAATTGTTCATCTACAGTGGTGCATTATTTCTCCAGCTAAGAGCTAATTCAGATTACAGAGGTGAAGGTAAACTTGCTAACTTTGCATTGGGAAAAACATTCAGTAAATTTAGTTGAGAGTGACTCAGTTCTTTCTGAAGAGAGCTAATGCTGTCTTGAATGTCATTCAGAAAAAAAATCACAGAAACCTTCCACTGATAGTGGAAAGGAGGTTAAACATTTTCTGGGTTGGCATTGTCAGGATAATAATGGAGTAAAGCTCATTTTGGGATAAAAGGTCAAGCATTAAAATAAGAAAAATCTGTTATACTATTCTTAGTTACAGCAGCTCCAGCAGTGAAAGACTGTGCAACGACAGAAGATTTCACCCATGGCTGTTCATAATTAAACCGGATCTTCGTGCTCTGTTCTGGTGCAGTTTTGTCACGTCCGCGTTGAACCACCACTGAGATAATCCGGAGCAGTGCTCTTTTTTAGTGTAAATGAAGTAAAACTGATCTAACTACTCGTCCACCAACTAAATGTAACAACACATCCAGAAATGAGTAAGACTGCAATGGAAAAATTTTCCTAAGAACAAGGATTGTTACGGAAGAGAAAAATGACACAATCTATTGCAAGCATTGCCAGCTGGGTGCAGAATTGACTGTATTCTATCACTTGTCACCTCTTAATCAACTAAAGTAAACTTGGCTGGCGCTTTCCCCTCATTGTACCACATTCCGTGTCTCATCAGCATTTCTCGCTACCCCCTGAAATTCGCAATTTAAACCAGATCTGCTCCTGGGCCATGTGTGAGTCTGAGTGTGTCTGTCTGCTGCAGCTTTTCATTCCCAAATGTATGCTGCTGTGTGAGGGTTTCCCTAGCACAGATATGTTATATCTGACTACCAGACATAATGGGGGCCGGTCTCCACTGGTACACAGTGGCACCGCTGCTGACTGCAGTCATTCCTGTCTGCTTGCCTTCACCACATCACGTGTGCACCAGGCATCTACCTCACACAGCACAGACTCCTTGATAAGCAACAAAAGGCCTTTATAAGGAATGAGAGCTATAATTACCTCAACGAAGCACTATTAAGACTGAACTAAGCCACAACAAATAAGTGTCACTGTTATAAAAGCACATCCATCATATTAATAAGAAACTCCCTTTTGGTTTTCTCACAAGATATCTAAAATTTACAAAACAAATTATCTTTTTTTTATGTAGACACCGTTTGACTAGTAAAGCAAAATTACACACTTCCCACTGTCCTACTGTTTGCAGGGGGTGTGCTTCAGAGCTGTGATGCACTATTTTTTCTGAACCCACTTTGTGTAATCTTGCAATTTCAGTTGGTGGTTTTCCATATTTTTATTTTAAGATAGCTTTACCTCAGAAAGGTGTGCTCTTTTTGCTGAATACAGCGTGCATGAGCGACAGCAAAATATGTGTTCCGGGTAAGAAAAAGCAGGAGTGAACACAGCACAATGCCACAGAGCAGCGTGACAGTTGTTCAAATGATCTCAAATTACCCCTCAACAGTGTAGTATTTCACATACCCCTTGCAACAACTCCACAAAGATGCAAGGTGTTGCTGCATAGAATTTCTACTGCTGGTGCAATCGGTACTGAAGGTGGGATGTTGTTAATAGCAAGGCTTGCAAAGGCTTGTAACTAACAGGAACATGTTACTTCATTGAAATGACTGAAGTAAACAAGTTAGTCAGTTTTGAAACTTGATTTTTTTCTGTGTGTGTGTTTTGAATATTTATGCTTCACAAGCGATGGGACAAGAACAGGTTTACCATGATATTGCATAATTTTTTTAAACAACACTGTGCAAACATTTAGAAACTAAGAAGACCTGCAAGTATATTTATTTTTGTTTCAACAGTGTCTAAAATGTCTTTCCATTGTTACTTAATAAAAGATTTCAGTTGTATAACATTGAACTCCTGAAGTGGCATAACGAGGCTGGAGTAGCACCCGGACTGCAGAGTAATGTTGAAGTAATGTGCTGAATGTGGTTGCAATGTCTTGCTGAAACAAGCAATGCCTACTGTCCCATGCGGCTGTGCGATTTGCTTTTTTCCTCTTTGCTTTATAATTACTCATATTTGGCCCCTGTGAGGACAACACTGTTATAGTAAATTACATACTAATAATATGAATGTATCCAGACACTGTTGCCTATACTCATAGTAGCAGATGTTCTACCAGATCAACAACAGCTTATGCTTCTCTTCGGCTTGGTTTCCATAATTGACGGTGATCCTACAGTGAATGTAAACCCCTTCCGCTGTAGAAAGTAGTTGCTATATTTTGATTTTTAGATTTTCATTTTTTAAACATGATTTCTAGTTTGCAGATATCATCTGGTTGTTTCAGTCACGCAGCATAAAGCTGAACTTTGTGGGCACTGTGTGGCCCTGTGAGCAGTGAAAATGGATAAATGGTTAGGATACATAAACTAAGTTCAGCATCCTTTGATGATTTTTCTCCTAGACTCATAATCGAATCTTAAATATTTGGTGACTAATACACAAAACTCTCTCTGAAGCACAGTAATTTACCTATCTATGTTTAGATTACTTCAGGATAAAATTGTCTTTATTATATTTCAATCAAATCGGGTCTGCCCAGACTTGAGTCATGTCACAGCTAACGTGTTAGTGGAAACCTGTCCTCGGGGTGGGACGGATCCTTGAGTACAGTGTATTATATTCCATGAGACATTTTCTTTGACATGCACACATTAAGAAAATCAAAGAATCCCTGTGTCTTGGGTCTTGTGGGAGTCATAAGAAATATCCCACCACACAGAGTAGTTTCCTGTTCTGACAGGATACCACAGCTGAAAAGGGGAAACCCAACACCCACCTGTGAATAACACTGAGTCCGACATGGTGAGAGGAACCCCTGACATTTTGATGTATGTGTACGAGCGTATGGGTGTGAGTATGTGTTGAATGGGAGTGTGGGAGGCTTGCCATATGCTGGATGTGCCTATGCAAAACTGCTGCAGTAGGTGTGAAAAGACATTATAGAAGAGGTTAATTATGGTTCTAAAATCTGACATCGGTTCATGAAATAATCAGCAACAAGCTTTTTTCTCCCCTTGCTTTTAAAAATGGATAAACGGCAAAATATCCATGCTTGTTTTATAACATACCATATACCCAGTGCTACAGTACATCTTATGTTTTGGGATCGACCAATCTAGAGTTTTAAAACCGCTAGTTTCACATTTTGGGAGATAAACATAATATCGTTATGGATACTACTCAACAAACCATTGTTTTATGCGCTAATTCATAATGAACAAACTATATATAGTATGTTGATTAGTCCCCGAAGTCATCTCATTTTCTTTGGACAGAGCAAAGTTTCCTGTTTCCTCTTTATGTCTTGTCTTAATGGTGCACTTAGCTAAATGCCTGTGGATATAGTTTCATATTTACCACACAGTCATAAAAGTAGTATCAATCTTTTCACATATCTTGTAGTGAGAAAGTCAATTTCCCAGGGCATTAATTTACGTCTCTATCACTGAGACAGATATCAAGCCAACCAAATGATGAAAGTCGTGTGAAAAATTCAATGCAACACATACAATATGTTTTATTCTTTTGACACGTCTAAAGAAGTATTTGATCTTCTCTAAAAGGTTGGAGAAGAGACACTATTGGCTGTGATTGCTTTCTACGGCCCCAACATTACAATGATGGAGATTTCTGAGTCTTCTTATTAAAAAAATTGATCTTGGGCTGAATTGTGTAGACGCTTGTCCTGGACAAAACTGGCATTTGACTGAAATTTGTAATTAGAGGCTAGAAATTGTAGAGACTTGTACATGAGCTTCCATCTAAGAGCAGTTTCAAATAATATGGATTTCTTTTAAATCGCTTGACAAACCCAATGACTTTCACGTTTTTTCTTAGGTCCTCTGAGAGCTCTTTAGATCTGGGAAATATGATTCCACGCACTTCAATCAAAGAGTATATTACATGCCAGTGGTTTATATGAAAAAATATTCCACCTGTCTCTCCCTACAGGAGACCCTTATAACTGACACCTAGTCAGGAAGTCATGTTTCTAACCTTAATGATTAATTCATTCATTAAATTCAGAAAAATACTACAAAAGAGCCACTTTCTGAATAATTTATTTGATTAATCGCCTTAATTACAAGTAAGAGTGGAAACAAGATAGAGGCACAATGTTTCCGAGGGGATTGAGTGCTTGCTTGTTTGGATATGTTTAAAAAAAACCTGCGTGATGCATACATACATAGCTCATTACTAAGGTGACAGAGCCGAAAGGTTCTAAAAGAAAAAAGACCCACTGAAGTAACAGCCTCATTGGATTTGTGACAGCATAGAAATGGAAATCAGCTTTGGTGAAAGAGATGCAATAAAGATATTCATAAAGGTCTCTTCACAAAGCAGGGATACCAGCGTTGGCCTAATATGGAAAAATCACCTCAATTACTCCCACTTGGCAGAAGCATAGAGATAGAATGGAGCAATACGGGTGTTGAGTTTGACAGGCAGAAGCTCCGTTAAGGTCAATCCACCCTTCAACTGGCTTGGTGTACCGTGTTACAGTATTCTCTGTCACCCAGAAGACCACAGGAGGTTGGTCTCAAGCTTTAGAGGTCTTTGCTTTTTAGGACCACAGATGTGAAGTAACATTAAATTTTAGGTTGCACTTCTTAATTCCCATTCATCTGGCCAATATAACTCTAGTTTCATCTTTGTTTTTGTCTCCAACAGTTCCTTATTTGCTACTGCTGTGATATGAATCATATGAATGTTTAAGAGGAAAACAGAAGGATGTCCAGTTTGAAAAAAAGCAACAAGTCCACAGAAGTGTGGACTTTTTGTTTGAGCTCTTTGCAGGACAGTCACTTCCTTTTAGGTGAACATTTGAATGCATTCACGGTATCATCACGCCAGTGGAAGCATACAACAGAAAGGATTATATGACAACAGGCAACAGATAATTTAGATGGTTGAGCTGATGTTCTTACAGAAGCCAAATGTGCACAACAGAATTGGCCCAGGTTTGAGTCCTAGCCTGTAGCTCTTTGCCACGCCATCCCCCCTTTCCTCTAAGGCCCACTTGCCCAAAGAACATTTATGTAAAACACGTCTGCGATGGACTGGTGACCTGTCCAGGGTGTACCCTACCTCTCACCTGAAACAATGCTGGGATGGGCTCCAGCTCACCCCGCGAACCGTAATGGAATAAGCGGTACAGATGATGACTGACTGACGGCTGCAGCAAACCCTTTTGCATTTTCTAGGTTACCAGGTTCATAAGTTTAGAAAAGAATTTAATGATTTAACAATTACTTAACTGTACAACCACAAGACATAAAAAGACATAGAAAATAATAGACCAAGCAGTTCTATTATTTTCTTTTTTCTCTTTTTTAATACTTTTTATACTTGTCAAATTTTAAATCTTGGCCTTTTACTTACTGCTGTAACAACTGCCATTTCCTCAATATGAGACTAATAAAGGGCTATCTAGCTATTTATAGCTAAGCTAGCCAAAACAATGTTAGCTTAGCTTGCTTATATGCTTATTTTAATGTCAGCAATACCTTGTTTTTCTAACAGCATTCGACAGTTTTTAGAGTTGTCAGCATTGTTGCTTTTAGGTAATTCACAAGACAAACATGTTGTTGTTTAGTAAGCTTTTGTCATGTTTCTTTTTAGTTTGGCACACAAGCAAGCCACAGGGACTGATGGGCAATAAGGTTTTTTGAAATGATAAACCATTGTTTAGTTAATCCCTACACAGTTTATAGTCTGTTATCTATTCCCAGCTATGTTTCAGACTGAATGCATCTCATGTTAACTTCTTGTTGTGACTATTTGTGTTGGCTGTTAGGTGATGAGCATAAAAACACAATATGAAGGAAAAAAAACAGTACTTTAAAGATGTACTATAGAACTTTTGCTGATTTTCTCACCCCCTATCAACGGCTAATCCATCTTCATCCTTCCTGTGTTGGGGGCTCTACTGTGAACATTAAGGAACACTTTCTGAACTGCTCCTCCAGTTGCTTTTTGATTTGTGCCAGTTACTTTTCCAGTCTTTTGTTGCCCCTTTTTTCTGAGATGTTTGCTTCCATCAGATTTAAAACGAGCAAATATTTCCCAAGAAATGGTAAAATGTCTCAGTTTAGACATCTGATAAGTTAATTATGTTATACTAAAAATAAAATATGAATTTATGAGATTTGCAAACCTTTGTAGTGTATTTATGTACATTTTAAACAGCGCTGAGGTTGTCTCTGAAGCCGAGGTTTAAGATGGATCACAAACAACCTTTCACATGTCACATAATAGTTAGTTTCATTGCTATGGCTGAAGTATTTATTACATCAGGTCAACATTTTTTAAGTTTTATAGTTATATAATCAGTACTACCTAATGAACTACATAATACTGCATGACACAACATTAGTTGATGCACTATTTCACTTTTCTTGCCTTGAGCATTATGTCAATATTTCACATGCTCCATATGTTTTACTTGCATCTGGTCCTCTTAATGGGTCCATTGCTCCAACAAACCCTTTCCACACCTCTTCTACAGCTGGAGCCTCACTGTATGCCAGGCTGCCTGCAGAGTGACTGATATTCAAGACTGTAGAAGAAGCTCATACTCTATGCACTAATGTTTCATTGCAATCTCTCTGAACTGCATGTCACCAGTCTTGGCATTTTTGCTGCATGCATCAGCATATACATGCACTGCATACAGAATGTCAATCTGACTCTGCCCATCAAACTGAAGCCTCACAATTCTGCTCTGAGCACTTAGACATAGAAACAGCAGACCAACTGACATGCAAACCCAGAGGCGTGGTGAAGGTAAAGTGCTGTTCTTACGATGCAAGTCATCCCACTGTGATTCATCAATACAGTTACAGAGTCTTTCTAACTTCTTCTGTCTGCCTGTCTCACTCTTTTCTCCTTCACTCTATAGCTCAGTTTTATTCACATCACTCTACATAATGCATGATAGCACACATGTCCCCCAAGGCTTTTTATTACGTAAACCTGTTGCAATAGGAGCCACAGCAGTGCTTTAACAACACCCTTTAAAACAGGGGCAAGCATGTATTTGAGTGGTTTCTGATGTATTAACAGTTAAGCAGGAGTGAGGTCTGAATGCAATTACTTGTTCTTTGAACCCACTTCCAAAGCAAACACCTAAAACTATTTCTGAACATAGAAGGTGTGAACTACCAAGGAGGTTTTGTGTGAAACAGAATCAGCAAATGTTGATAGGAATGAATAAAAAACTTCCCTTGGTTTGACTAAAAAAAAATTTAAATAAAAACTCTGCAGGGCTGGGGAAACCAGCAAGGAAAGGCACTTTCACCAAAAGCTCTTCAGATGGATGCTGGACCCATTCTCATCACATTGTGGATTAAGAAAATAGATGCATACAGTATACAACAGATAAAGAATTGCATCTTCACACCATGATGGATGGAGGAGGCCAGGTGGCCAAAGGAGTATCTCCCTGACTCTCATTACTACTCAGTCACTTGTTACCTGCCTGCAGCTCTTGCACTCTTGTACTGAGAGGCACCATTTCAGTTTCAAAGATGGAAGTTAAAGGTCACAGCTTCTGAATGAAAGAGAGGCTGACAGAATCTGGCAGCTGGTGAATCTGAGTGAATTCAAACCTGCCCACACAATCTTTACACGGCACATAACGTTTGTGTTGCAACTTCCTTTCAGGGTTATCGAAAACAGGACCGCTTGGAATAAATTCAGTGTGAATGTGTATGGAAACCGAGAGCGGGGATAATTTACGCATTGGGAAAATATATGATATTGGGAATATTATCGGAACATAAGAAAGCTCCTGTTGCACTAACAGTTTTCATTACTCACCGCTTGCATTCTTTCCGCAGATCAGGTGTTGCCAGGGTTGCAGAGACCCCCATATCTCTGCATCACTGTTGATGGCCTGTTCTAAGGTCTCCACAGTGAACTTGGGAATCCCATTATCTCGTTCCAGTAGCGCACTGCGCAGCACACGCGCGTATACTTCGTGGAAGAGGCTCTCCATGCAGGCAGCCAAGTAGATCGCCGCGTGCTCGTGGATCCTGACCGCTACCCTGCTGTCGACCATCCACCTGAAGAACTTCCCCACGTTGAAGATGAGACCGCAGCGCGCCGACTTGCCACGGCTGAACTTGTCCTCCTCTGTGCTCATATTGTACATGGACAAAGCACTGAGGGCCGAGCTGATGCAGTTCATCGAGACCGTACATGACAAGATGATCTTTATGGCACTTTGGATCTCGTACTTAGTGCATTTCGCGTAGCGCAAACTCAGGCGCTGCGCTTCCTTGGCGACCCTAACCAAGACCCGGCTGACCAACACCGAGAGCCTAAGCAGGACGTCCTGCGGGGGGGTTGGCAGGTTCATCTCCTCGTCCTTGCTCAATGCGCTCGCCACTTCCCCGAGGCTCCAAGGCACATCCTCAAGCTCGGGTAGTTTAGCGCACTGCCCGGTGCACTCCAGGATCTCGGCGTCTTCGACCAGGACCGTGTTAACAGTGTCCAGACTGTTGTGTCGACTGTGCATCGAGTCGGTTAAATGCCAGTAATTTCCTCCATGTGCCTCTGAGCAGCACAGCGACGCACTGGAAGATCTGAAGGAGTCGGCGGCTCCACCATAACCCGAATCTAGCGTCAAATCCTCCAGGGTCCTCGCTACTGACTTGTTACTCCTTGCCATAACTGCACTTCATACTGTAAAAGAGAGCTTTGGAAAAGTGGAGGTGAAATATTAAAGACGTCGTTGTCTTTACGTGTCCTGCACGAGATCTGATAAAATAAATAAATAAAAACAACGTTTGAATTCGTGATTTAAGGAAAAAGTCCACCCAAAGTTAGGTTGCAGTATTCCACTTCAGTGCATCAACAGTCTCACGGTGCCTTACAGCGCAGTGCCTGACAGATGGAGGCGGGGCCGTGGAGCACCGAGAGCTCCTGTCAGCCAATGGACTCTTGGAAAGAAACAGCAAACAGTTTTAATTGGATCACTTTGAAGAATCAATAAAAGTATTTGATGCATCTCTTGGTAAAGATTAAAATCATGTCAAGCTGTAAAAGCAGTAAACGCAACCAGTTATTTAGTTTTTTTTCTGCTTTGTTTTTTTTTTTTGTTTGTTTGTTTGGGGGGCGGTCAAAATAGTAGAGCAGAAATAATGTGAACTGCAGATGGGCTATGTGAGGTAAAATGTAAAACACACTAACTGCAGCAAAAAAAGTACACATGATAAAAAGCCAGCGGGCTTAATATAGCCACGTCTGGGGGACAAGTCCGTCAGAGGATCAGGGTATTCAGATGTAGTCTGAGGGCCCCATGTCCGATCGTAACATGACTCAATACCATTAATAATAGATTGCCTGCATAATGTATCCTCTGGTTCTCTGGAGGATAACTCATTGAAAAGATCTGAATTACTCCCAAGGTCGTTTATACTCGATCACTCACATGGTTCAACTTAAATTTGAGCTCATTGCCTTATGGGCGCCATTAACTCGAAGCCACAACGTTTAAATGGGCAATACATTAGAGAAATAAGCATTATCAAGCAAAGCAACGAAGTGGCAAGGTCAGGTGAAGACAAACAAACGTATAATGTTGAGGTTTAGTGAAAAAAGGAAGTTGGTGATTAAATAAATAAATAGGCTACATAAAATACTCTTATTACTTTCAAGGCTGTCATCTGAGATGCGGTAGAAAATGTAGAATCTGCATTTAACAGCAGGTTGGAGATATCTCTGGAGCAACAGTGACCTCTGGTGTTCTGCAGGCAAAACTGCAGCTTATGTAAAATTACAGACTGAAGCAGCTGTTGACACCATTTATATAAGCTCACCAAAAGCTATAGTTCTCCTACTTTCAGGTGAAAGTTATAGAAAATAGAAAAAACGGATACTAAACAGATATTACATCATGAATGTAAAGCATATTAGTGGAGTCACGCAATGGTAATTCCTTCATCTCCAACAATTTAATGAAACAAAAGCCAACAACAGTGGTGGGTACCAGAACACTTACCATGTGTTATTGTCTTGGACAGCTTGTTATGCAATAAGTATTTAAACTACATGGTCATTACAATGCATAAACTGTAATGAAATGCAGTCTCCTTCAAGCTGTGAGACTAAAGACAGAACAGACTTCCAGACTAGCCCAGACTATGTACCTTGTCCCCATTCTTAAGTCTGTATCTGGGACTCCAGTATCTGTAGAAAAAAATCTTCAATTTAACCTTTATGTCAATCATATAATTATCATGAGTCTAAATCAATTTTTGATCCTGAGTGCTGTCAGCAACGGCTGTAGACAGATGGCCCTCTCGTCTGCAACCATTTCTAATCTCTCATACCTTTGATTACAGTTTATGGAAAACAAATTACACCCACACTGTAGGTACACAACTACTGGAATGCTAATCTTTTCCCTTTTGTGTTTTTTTTTCTATTTAGAATCAAACCGAAACCTTCCTTAATTAGTTTTATTGTGTTTGTTGTTGCTTCTGTTGAATGTGATGCTTTTTTGCTTTAATATCAAGCGTGTTTACAATGTGATATGTAAATAAATAAATAAATAAATAAAGCCTTGTAACTAGCTGGGTGAAATTTTAGTTTGCTTCCTTTTTAAATCTTGTCTAAGTAGGAAAAGTAGCTATAACCCTAGGGTGTTCTGGGTATGGATGAAGTCTTTTGATGCCTTGTTTACAGAATTTTGGTATTTATTACTGTTTATTGCTTATTTTCCCGAAGGATGACTTACCTAAAAACCACATGTAGCATTAATGCTGTGCCTCAGTCACTGTAAACACAGCACACGCATGCTGTACCTAAAGGATCTGGATTAACTGGAGGAACTGTATTAATACCTGAAAGTAAGTGCAGCAGGAAAGCATAAATTCATTGTACTGCTTTAGGTGAGTGACTGAGTTCAAACTGTCATAAACTAAAAGTACCAAAGGAAAAATAAATGTGTGCAACAAAAAACTGAAATCCTCCCCTTTTGTCACAAATGCCAGAAACAAGAGGGGGTTGCATGAGTTTATCTGCAGTATCAGCATTCATGACAAATTTTGTCCAGCTTCCCAAAAACATGACTAAGTCTTCTCCTTTAGTGATTTAGCTGATATAGAAAGGCAGGCCTACCTCATGTAACCATGTTCAGCCTCTCTCATCCATATTTGGAGATGGCCACAAATATAAATGTTATAATTACGTGTCTTTCTTAGACAGAAGAGCAAATCAAACTCATGTTTAGGTTGCCCTCTGTCTTCAGGCTCAGATAGGTTTTTATATTAAAACAGATATTGACTCATTTAATAGACTGGCAACCTGTCAATGGTGTACCCTGCCTCCAGATTGCAACTTTATTATTCAAGTAAGTAAATAAATCAACAAAAAGGTGTGATGCTGGCACTAAATCGTTTTTGAAAGCCATTTCTGTTAAAAATCATTCTATGCTGAGTTTCAAAACTAAGCTTGAGGGTCATTTGTAGTCAAGTCTGAGGACTAAATGAGCAGCTCCAGGCAGTGTGGCACTATAAAATAATTCACTTAGTTTGTCATCATAATCACAGCTTGAGAACAGGTTGCATGTTTTGTGGCAACAGGTTGTTTTTTGTTTTTTTAATATTTAAAAACCAGTAGAAAGGCTCAAACACAGGGGCGTTGCTAGACGAAGGGCTCTACGGGGGCACAGACCCCCATCACTCAGATCGCATATTTTTATATCATAAAGTCTTGCTGTGTTTATGAAATGAACAAGTTGTGTTTCATCTACTTCTATTTGCTAAGCCGACTGTTACCACTGCGCTAATAAAAGTTAAAGAAATGTATGAAATGTGAGTTAACATAAAAAAACAAAAAACAAAAACTCTGCGGGTGCAAAAACAAGCTAAAATCAAATCTTAAAATTATTGGACATTTGACATTTTCTTTATTCCAAATGATTTTATAAAGTATGACTTGATGCAATAAAACCGTCTTTCTGCCCACATTCTCAAATGATCTACAGTATTTTCCTCTGTTTTCCATTCACTCCACCCTAATCTCTCTCCTCCGTCTCTGTGCTGTCAACAAGAAGTGGAACATACATCATTTATAATCTAATCAGATTATAAATTGATCTGGATGGAAGTTATATGACTAATTGAATATTAGGTTGTTTAGGTAATGTCATTTTGAATTTTGCCTTGAATTTAGTAATTGAATAACAATGATGACACACTTTTATTAAGATCAAGAAGTTCTTGGAAGAGAGTCTGTCTCAGAAGCACCAAAAGCAGATTATAATATCACCAGACTCTTGCCTTATTCATCATTCATTGTGACTTACAGTAGGAATATTCTCTTCCTCTGTTTCATTTGACCAATTTTAACTCTCTATAACAGGATGGGAGATAATTTTGTGTAAACATTACGAATTTTGAGGTGAGTTGCGTTCAGTTCTACAAAGTGACGACAGTTGCCTCCTCACAATCCTGAGATTATAAGGAAATCATTCATGATGTATTACTGGGAAAGAGCTAAAATATCGACACAAAATTAAACTATTAATACAACATGTGCAATGCCAGACAGTAACTTTGATGAATATCTGATAATAATCTCAGTTGTCCCTATGAATCCTGTCATGCTGCTGATACCAGCTCAGTCTGCAGGTGTGCTGGACCGCTGGTCGTCCTGTAGCAGCTGCTTCTTCGTTTGATCTACCTGCCATTTCCTTCTTTTCTTTTTTAGTAGCCTGATTTAACATCTCATGGGGAAAAAAACATGACTTTTCCTGCCTTCTTTCCCTCTGATTGTCGATCAATCCATCCACTGGCTGCAGTTGAAATGCCCGTGCAAATGTGGACTAAACCATGTCGCACCTTTTCAAAGGGGTGAGGAGGGAGTCAGAGAACATTCAGAATTATTATTAATGGAAAATTCAGAGCAAACTGGAACTAACTGGAACTTTTATTTTCATTTTACTCTGCAAGTTAGCATACAATACATGTCTTGTGTCCCTGTTACTGTTATATCACCTCACCGTTAACTCCTATGTCATCCTTTACCAGGCCACAGATCTCTTACACCAGGGCACGTGCCAGACCTCTTACACCGGGGCACGTGCGACGCTCATGGCCAAACATACACATGTGACCTAGTTTCTGAACCATGCAGTTACGTGCTCTTGACGGTGTAATAAATGAATGAACGAATGAATTAAATAACTCAGCGACTATTCACTGGATTAGTTAACAGCTATTCAGAAGATGAAAACAATATCAGTTAAATTTTTTCAAGATCTGTAAAGACTGCCTAAATTTTTTTCTTCCCTCTCTCTTATGATGCAATGTTTTAACACTGGTCACCTTATAACAATAAAGCCAACAGTCACAAAAAAATCAGCATAAGATTATCAGGGGAAAAATACATGACGTTTGTAAAAGAAGTATCAACCAAAGCGAATGTGCAAGACAAAAGTAGATTGAAATGCATCTTTAATTAGTTTTTTGTTAAGGCAACCATCTAGTGTCAATTTGCAAAGCTGAAATGAAACGAAAGGATAAAGGGAAATTATAATATAATATGATGTTGCATGTGATGTTGGGACTGTCCTGTACGCTTCTGTGTTGCATGGCTACACAACACTTTCTACAGCAGACTTGGAGAACATGCAAAATCTTAGATTCAAGGACTTTCATTATGTGGGATGTCAGGGCCACTGTCTGCAGTCATTTAAAGCAGATGGATGAGATTCTTTGGGTAGTGGAACAAGACAGGATGTCAACCACAAAACAGGAACTTTCGTCTGGCTCAGGCTAATGTTGAATAGGTGTTGTATAAGCCATCAGCTCTTTATTATCCATTATTTTTATAATCCAAAACAATTTGCCTTTACATGGTTTTGTTTTAGAGGTGCAGTTATATTTAAAGTATTTCACTACAAATGACTCAGAACTACCCATGGGTATTCAGGTAACTTGTTTCTTAAACATTTTATTACTTTAATACTCATTTAAAGAAAGAAAGAAAATTGAAATTAAGTCAGGAATGGCAGATGAGAAAACGTTAAATACAGAAAGTCAGACTGGAAAACGCCTCCAGGTGATGACCAATGAGTTTGGTGTTACATCAAAGACAGTCACCGTGCTCATCTTAACCTTATCTTCTTCAGTAAGATGGCCTGAACTTATCACTGGGTGATGATAGAAGTGTGTTTTCTCAAATCAGGGTGCCTTCAGGGAGTGAGGTGTTCACGGGCATTCCTGCTTAATTTGCTTCAGCCCCTTGGGAATTACTGTGACGAAGTAAGAAGGTGGAGGAAGGACCCAAATGCAGGATGATGGGGCAGGAGGCAGGCACATATGGGACATGTGATTTGTTTTTAAATAAATACAAGTGCTGCTTTAGTAGGAAAAACAAGTGCATGGACAAAACTAAAATTAAACAAAAAACAGACAGATACAGGAAAGATGAAGAATAATAGGAACCTGGTGAGGAAAAAAACAAGGACAAATTACACAGAGGTAAAAAACAACAACAAAAAAAAAAATTACAAACAAAATGCAGGTATAAAATCAGTAACTATTAAAAGGATGCATGAAACACAAACTCAACTAGACAACATGAAAATAATGAACCAAGAGGAAACCAAGAGGAAAATAAAACCTGTCACAGCTGTAGACATTCCTGGACCGCTGTGGATGGATGGATGAATGGATGGATGGATGGATGGATGGATGGATGGATGGATGGATGGATGGATGGATGGATGGAT
>JBAMHW010000010.1:30716131-30735703 GCA_037177495.1 Rhadinocentrus ornatus | reverse complement strand
GGATGGATGGATGGATGGATGGATGGATGGATGGATGGATGGATGGATGGATGGATGGATGGATGGATGGATGGATACCTATATTTAGGCATGACATGGAGATGGAGATATATGCACCTGGCCTACAAGTGGGTTTGGGATATTTCATCTGGAATTTATATCAGATGCAAGCACCAAAAAGGATCTGCAAAAAAATTATTAACACTGGTTATTATTATTATTTCACTGATCAAAAACTGTCAAAGGATCTAATATTTTATCTACTTAATAATTGCAGTGTGAAAATTGCAGTGAAGATTTCGCACTACATACATTTTTATACAATTTCCATAGTTTAACACACACACACACACACACGCACACACACACACACACACACATGTTTATATAATGTATCATACCAGACTTCCAAACTTTTCCTCGAGTGATTTAATTAGATTATTACACTGAAGTCCCTTCAGGATTAATGCTGGTAATAACAGAGTCAGTTTAAGATGATCTAAGATTATATGTTTATTTATGCATTCCATCTGTATTTCCTGTTTCCAAAATTGTAGTTAGACCCGTTTAGTTCTTATCGCCACAAACTGTTTTATATAATTTAACATGGCTGACATTAGTTAGAGATGTTTTGCCTCTTCTGTGTGGGCGGGGTGGGTTATAACCGAACAAACGCATTACTGCAGGATAGCGGTGTGGGCCGTACATCTAATCGAACAAACCAGATGGAGGCAAACCTCGCCGTACGGCATGTGACCATCCGGGTACTTCTGGGCTTACCACATAACTCTGACCCAGGCTTCTGATTAGCTGCTTTTAAAAGCATCTTTTAGATGTTACTATTGGGTTTAAGCTCCAATAACGAGTTTAGATAGAAACTGTAATGGGAATACGACCAAAATGTGACATTTATAAGGTAAAATAAATACCAGAAAGTGTCATGTAAGTAATGTAAAAAAAGGAGCACATTATTGAAACGTGACGGAGGAATAGTTGTATAACGGCTGATTCTGACCAATCAGAACCCTCCATTCCTTGCTAAGTATTCCTGTGGGTGGAGATGTTGATTCAGAAAGGACATCTTGCATGGCCGAAATAGTCAGGCGTCGAGGTTTGTACACATCGTTTTATTTGTTAAATAAATAGATTTTATGTGAACTGTATTTATAGTTACTGTACTCTAGACATAACCCGTAAATCTGTGCGAGTTTTTACTTTTTTGCCAGCCGTTGGTGTGTGTCAGATGGGCTACGTGCACGTCTCGTGTTTCGGCGTACGAAAATAAAAATAATACATTACTAGTAGCTGAAATTGATTTAATTTGTTTTATTCTTTGAGCTTACTTCTTTCAGGTGTTTTCGATTCGTCGTTGTTACTAATCGTGATAACGTTTGCGGCATCTTTATTTAATTTTTTTTACATCTGCGGTTATCTGCTGTATACACATGCAGCCGCTGCTGGCCAGCAGACCCAACTCTGTGGATGAACACATGGAGCAAGGCTAAGGTCAGAAAAACCTCCAACGTCACATCATCAAACTCTTAAATCACCATTAAACGAGAGAGTGACTTTTTTTCCCTCACGCAAAACAACATAAGAGAGAGTTTTGTTGTTATTGGGAACTTCCTCGCCTTCCTCCCACTCCCCCCTTAGTTTCCCTTTTGACCCCACCAGTGAAAAATAATATTAAAAAAATACAGGCGACATGGTGGTCAACACCATTCACTGGTTCAGAAAAGGACTACGGCTGCATGACAATCCGTCTCTGAGAGATTCTATCCGGGGAGCTGACACCCTACGCTGCATCTACATCCTCGACCCCTGGTTTGCAGGGTCATCCAACGTGGGCATCAACAGATGGAGGTAAGAGTTGGGACAGCATGCCAAAACTTGTATAAAAAATGATAAGAAGTGATCAAATGAATTATAATTTATTAGATAATGCGTCATACTAGACTTCCAACCTGAATCAGGCTGATGGATCCTGTAATTTCCCAGGTCTATTTGCTGCACCCCTGTCTGGTTAGTCCACGTGCCGAGGTTATTAGCTCATCTGTAATACGTGGCTGCACCTGCTCAGTTAGCCCGCAACAATAATTAAAGAGATACAACTTTTATTTTCCAAATGATTATTTCTTATTTTTTCTAAAAGACCATTCCTTTTTTCCCATTTATTTACAGAGACACAGATGTTCCATGTTGTTATGGATAATGCCTATATTTAACGTACACACCTTTTTCCCTCCCTTTTTTCACCAAAGCCAGTTAAAAGGGAGAGTAGCAGTTTAAAGTGATACTATTAAATAAAATGCATAACATTTGCTAACCTTGCAAACAACTTTATCTAAAAGTTTATTGTAAAAATGAGGAATTTTTTGCAAACAGTCAGAAGTCTTTAATAAGCTTTAATACTGAACAGTAAGACTACTTTTGAATGGCCATGTGCTCTGATGGTAAAACATTTCTACAACCTAAAGAGAAAAAAAACACATTTTATCTTTGGTCATTTATTTATTCACGGCTACAATGAATCAATCCAGATCTTCTAGTAACAATAAGTACAATTGCAAATCAGAAAACATCAACTTGGAAAATGCACGTTATCTTTATGAATGCTCATGTGTTTGTGCTTGAATAAAGATCCAGAATCCATAAAAGAATGTGTGATTTAGGGTCAAGAGATGGACAGAAAATCTCCAGTTTATCTGCAAATACCGAGTAAATAGTTGAAATGTTTTAAAACAGTATTCCTCACACAGAAAATGTGTGTAATTCCTCCTTTTTGGTCCAAAATATCATAAACAATTCAATAAATCTGGAGGAATTTGGGCATTTTAAAGAGCAAGGCAGTTAGTCTAAGCTGGACGCATGATGGTCAAGCTGACCTGGAGCCAGCATGATCCCGTCTGGCCACAAATGGACTGTGTGAAGAAAAAATGCAGGTGAAATTGGATGGATTGAGGATGTGTTGCCATTACTCCTACAAAAAGCTGTCAGCAGCCATGAGGCCATGCAACATGGCAGCTTAAACGTTATTATAAGAAATTTTTTATTCTCTCATTTAAGAAATGCATTTTTTGTTTAAATAAAGTGTAAATTGATTTTTGTGTTATACACAAAGTGTCAGGTGCGAAAATGTTTGCGGTTGTAGAGACAATCCACATAGATTCCCATGTTAAAAAGACCAACTTCACAGCAGAAATAAACATGTTTAAAGCCTGGTAAAAAATCCTTTTTAGGATTTATAGGTCAAGTTTACCTTCATGACAATTGTGAGAGGGGTGAAATTTTTAATAACTCATCCGTTTAGATGTTACTTAATCATGAAATTAGGCATAATTAGGGGCGTGTTCTTTTGATTGACAGGTGTGGCAAGAAGGGAGAGTGTAGCACAATTGTTGTTTTTAGCCAGCTTAGCCTTAGGTTTAGCCCACCTACCTCTGTTAGCTGGTTAGCTAGCGTTAGCTCAGGATTAGCATGGGTAGCTCTTAGCCACAAACAGCTCGAAATTTGATGGATGTCAGTCATCCATCCCCGTCTTCACAGTCCCCCTCTCAGCTCCACCTCTGTCCATTTTTGGATTTTCCGGGAATGACAACACGTGTGACACTGCCAAGATGGCGACGGTGGGAACCGTCTAATGAGCTTCAGTACGGGTGACGTCATGGAGGCTCCGTCTATTATTTGGTTGCACATTTACTACATGAAGTAATATTCACTTTGCTTTTAAGTCCTTTTTCAGCTCATCAGCTGCATCATATTTTGGAGAAAAATAAGGACTTTAGATCATGACTTTATCTGAAATCATCCTTTCTAAAGTAACACACGGATCAGCGTAAAAGAGCATCAAGCAGCAACTTGCTGTAAATGTTCCAGAGTATTCATACATATTGTACTCAGTTTCTGGTCTTACTGGGGACCTGACCAGCTAATCTTAACTAAAGGTCAGCAACGCAAATGTTGAACACAAGTATATCTGTGTTTTCACATGAAGCCAATGTTTGGTAAATTTCTGGGTGTCAGTGTGTGAAAATGCCTCAAGAATCGGCGTGTAAATAAATGGAGGAAAGTGAAGACCAGTAACCAAGAAAGGGGATTTCAGAAGAGGACCACTAATAGTCTCAAGGTCTCAGAAGAACCCAGTGGTGGTTTCAATAAGCACTGAATACCAGTCATATACATGGCAGAGAACAAGAAGTAACTACTTCTTCTTATCATCAGCAGTTTGCGTTAGATCACATGGACAAGCCAGACAGTTACTGAACATCGTTTGCTTCACAGATGTCAGTTTAAATATTAAAATTATATATGGAAATGGGAAAATACTGTGTTTCAGCTTGGAAATCCATTACTTCCTATTACATGTTGTGCTTCCAGGGAGAGCGGTCTCTTCCAGGATGATAGCTCCCACATTCATAGGGTCCCAGGAGTGACTGAATATTTTCTATTTTTAGAAATTAGAATTTTCTACTTTAGAGATAAAGACCTCAGTTTGCTGTGTCTTTAGATCAGCTCACCTATCAGGTTATCTTTGAAGTGGCAGTAGCTGATTACAGGTTGCACAGATGTATTTATATGTAAGAATGTTCATGTACTGGCTGCTAGTGGTGCAGTTTTTTCTGTACCGAAGGAGGGCTGCATAGCACGTGACAGTAGTAACCACATGTTGTCCCAGTGCAGAACTCTAAATGTTTGATGTTCTTTGCTAAAGTGGAGAGGAACAACTTGTCCCATTTATGTCCAGATGAAAGCTCCAGGCATTAAGCTTGCTGTTGACCACCATGACGGTACAAGTTATCGTTCCCTCTGTTCAGTACAGAGCGAAGTGCTGAGAAATTAGGTCAGTGTGTTACATCATGCCCGCTCACAGCGTTGACCCACATTAAACTCAGATTTTCTTAATTGTATCATGCCTTTTTCTGTGTGAGCACGATTTCTGGTATTTATTCTACCTCTTTCATGTTTCCCAACAACGCTGTGCATTCTTAGACTGCTTTTGGAGGTTTTAGGGACCATTACAAGTGCTCACTTTAAACACACACAAGCTGTACTGCTATATTTTATGTTGCATATTTCCAGTTTCAGTGCTTCTCACACAAGTAAATACTCTGGCCTCCACAGACTTAGATTGTTTGTTATTAGATTGTAGCTAGGAAGACAAACAAGATAACAACATTTCAGCTTAATTTAACACAATATTTTGATTCAGGCCTATTATTATTGTTATATGTAGATATTATGATATTTATAAAAATAAATAAATAAAAAAAATAAGATTTGCCACGAGAGCAACACTAAGAAACCTGCAGCAGAACCAGGATTATTTGTGGCAACTAGCAGCCTCCACCAGTTAGACCTGAAACACAGTTTACATTCACCTGAGATTAGAAGATTATTTACAACTGATATAGAAAAAGTTTATTTACATTCTACAGCTTACATGATAAAATTGACAGTCTGAGTTTGAAGTAGAGGAGACTGAAGCTCTACGCTGAGCGTGATGTTGGAAGGCGGATGAATATTTCATGCATTTTGCAGATGCCTCTTTAACTTCAGAATATTTAGGCTCATCCAGAATTTTTGAGCAGTATTGCTAAGTCATGCATCTCTGTGTCGACTCTTTTTACCAGAGGCAAAAGAGACGACACATGACAGAATACTTTGTTGGCTGTGTAGCCTAACTTAGCATGTCCCATCTGTGGGATGAGAAGGAAGAAACGAGCGTAGACCACATGAGTTGGTTGTATGGTTTGTTCTGTGTTGATCAGCTTTCAACAAGTTCCGGTTTGTAGTCCATTTACTGGTTGAATCACTTGTGTATAGACTATTTGTTTTTGCTGTTTTAGGACTAATTAGGAAATGCTGTTACGCTTTATTTAAAAAAAAAAAAAGATTTCACCAGAAGAGGGCTGCACGTTCACACAAAACGCATGTAGTCAGTAGCATGTGTTCATACTTCATGTGTTACTTTGCAAAAGCAAAATACTTCTGCCCCTTGCAGCCTTATTTAATTTTTCAATTCTAAAATAAATGAATAATTAGTTATTTTTTAGATAAAGCCAAACATTTAAATTCATAACTGACTGAAATAATATTTGTTTCTTCACTGCATTCACTTCCTGTGTCCTGTCCTTAAGATGTGATGTTTTGTATGGTATTAGATTAAAAATAATATACTTTAATCATACTAGATAATTTATTCATAAAAGTTGGTAAATTGTTTTTGTTTTTTTTCATGAACCATTTTTTAACGCATTATTTTGCCATCTTCTGCTGAGGCAAAGACTCCTACCCAAAGCAGCTTAAGCCTTCAATCAGAGCTGGTTCATATTGAAATGTTACTCATGTGACACACAAACTCACAATTTGTGCTGAAGTTGTGGTATATAAACCCTGCTGGGTGTTCTTTCAGGCCATCAGATGAGCTGTGGCTTCGTTTCATGGTCTCATGATTGCATTTAGTGCTTTTATGGTGGGTACATGTCACATGACCAGTAAATTATACGACCCTTCTGCCTTTTCCAGGTTTTTGCTGCAGTGTTTGGAGGACTTGGATGCCAGCCTGCGCAAACTCAACTCCCGTTTGTTTGTCATCAGAGGCCAGCCCACAGATGTCTTCCCTCGTCTTTTTAAGGTAAAGATGGAGTTCAGTAGATCTGAACATTTTAAAACGGAGAAGAAAATAAATGTTTTTCTCTACATTTTGATTGCACGTTCAGAAAAGAAAGTACCACATTGTATTGCATCATCACATTTAGACACGATACATTTATATAAAAACATGAGGCCACATTAAAATGAGCAGCAGGTCTTTAATAAGATGTAAGAGAAACAGGTTTGTTAAATATAAATATCTAATTTATTTAATTACCTACAAGTCTGATGCCCTTCTAAACTTGCACACTTTGATTTGATTTGATTTCTTGGTCTTGGATTTTTCTTGTGACCTTAGTCATGGAAAAGCCAGTTGATGTAAAAATCACATCGCTTACTTACTAGTGGATATAAATGAATACTTTGTGTTTGTTAAACAGGAATGGAAGATTAGCAGTTTATCCTATGAATACGACTCTGAGCCGTTTGGGAAGGAACGTGATGCAGCCATCCAGAAACTAGCCAGTGAGGCTGGCGTAGAGGTCATAGTGCGGATTTCACACACACTCTATGAACTCGACAAGTGAGTACTGGATAAGATGGAAGTTGCATCATAATAAATCCTTTTTGAGACAATTGATTTTATGTTTACTTTTCTCCTCTTAAGGATAATCGAGCTCAATGGTAGCCAGCCTCCGCTGACTTACAAGCGCTTCCAGGCTCTAATCAACCGAATGGATGCTGTAGACCTGCCTGCAGAGACCATCACATCTGAAGTCCTTAAAAACTGTGTCACTCCTGTCTGCGATGACCATGATGACAAATTTGGGGTGCCATCTCTGGAGGAACTTGGTAAATGTTGTATTTTTATTCACAAATGTGTAGCTTATGGGCCTTTTCTTACACAGCGGGGTGGATGTGTTTATGTAAGTGCTTTCTGTCTGAGGGAGAGACTAACAACAACGTTTGCCTGGCAGGTTTTGAGACGGAGGGCCTGACCACAGCAGTATGGCCAGGTGGAGAAACAGAAGCCCTCATGAGGCTAGAGCGCCATCTGGAGAGAAAGGTACATTTTTAATGAACAAATGTTATTTTTACGACTGGCTTTCATGCTGCTGATTACATCACTCAAGCTTTTGCCTTACTGATGTGGCCTATGGGTCTTCAAGACAAACTGCCAGTGTGGTTATTCACTTTGAAATGTAATATAATTGAATTAAAGACTTGCTGCAGTTCACTGGTTTTCCTTAACTAGGCAATTATTTTTTATAAATTGGCTTGTATGAACACTGTTCTTATAAACCGGACTAATGTGGATTTGTTTTAACTGGACCAGAACAAATTGGCTTAAATTTGTTTTGTCTGTAAAGTTCCGGATTGGTTCTATACAAATAAAGCTGAAGTGAATTGAATGTGTGTACACAAACACAGTTTACTCTTAACGATTTATTTTTGGTGACTTTAGTCACATCAACATTACTTTTTAGACACTTAATTTCTGACCAAAAATGCTGAATATCATGTTCTTTGACAGGCATGGGTGGCAAACTTTGAGCGTCCACGTATGAACGCCAACTCCCTGCTGGCCAGTCCCACAGGCCTGAGCCCCTACCTGCGCTTTGGATGTCTCTCCTGTCGGCTCTTCTACTTCAAACTTACCGATCTGTACAGAAAGGTAAAAATGACCTAACTTTATTACTAGTGTTTTAGGTCTGCATTTATTGTATTTTATCAGAACCAAACCAGGCTGCACTGAAAGTCTTACCGGTCACCTTTTTGGCTCAATGTTTGCACTAGGTGAAGAAGAACAGCTCTCCACCCCTGTCTCTGTATGGCCAGCTGTTGTGGAGGGAGTTCTTTTATACAACTGCCACCAACAACCCCTGCTTTGACAAGATGGAAGGAAACCCTGTGTGTGTCCAGATCCCATGGGACCGGAACCCGGAGGCACTGGCCAAGTGGGCAGAGGGACGAACGGGCTTTCCGTGGATCGACGCCATCATGACCCAGCTGAGGCAGGAGGGGTGGATACATCATTTGGCTCGGCATGCTGTGGCCTGCTTTGTCACAAGGGGAGACCTCTGGATCAGCTGGGAAGAAGGCATGAAGGTAGGAACAAAGAGGAAGCATATGCTATTAATCATTGTTTGACAATGCACTTGAAATTAATTTAGGATACACAACTTTGCTGTTGTCAACTTTCCATCGTGGGCTGTCTCAAGTTTCCTTGGTTTGTGTCTTTTTAGGTCTTTGAAGAGTTGCTGTTGGATGCAGACTGGAGCGTAAACGCCGGCAGCTGGATGTGGCTTTCCTGCAGTTCATTTTTCCAGCAGTTTTTCCACTGCTACTGTCCTGTGGGATTTGGACGACGCACAGATCCCAATGGCGACTACATACGGTCAGTCAGTACTTTCATGTGCATCACATGAATATAAAACCACGGTCTTTCATAATCTGGGAGTACTTTGGGTCTTTGTGCTGCCCGCAGTCATTCCAATTAGGAAATGGGGAAAGTAGAATCTCATGGTTAACTTGTGCTTCTTTTTAGTCTCACGTGGGGGAAAAGAATTTGCCATGGTTTCATCTGAGTTATGAAAGCAACTTGTTTTGGTCTTTTATGCCATTTTTTGGCTGTTTAGGAGAATTATGCAGTCATGGTGAAAGTGTTGCTGTGTTATTTCTCCCATTTTCCAGCTTCCACACTTGTTAATGTTCTTTTCCTTCTTTGTTCCCAGGCGTTATTTGCCTGTTTTAAGGGGGTTTCCAGCCAAATACATCTATGATCCTTGGAATGCTCCAGAGGATGTGCAAAAGGCAGCCAAGTGTATCGTAGGAGTCCACTACCCCAAACCCATGGTGAACCATGCTGAGGCCAGTCGCATCAACATAGAGAGGATGAAGCAAATTTACCAACAACTCTCCTGCTACAGAGGACTGGGTATGGACATAACCAGTTGTTTTTACATTATTGCTTAAATCTAATCGCATCTGTTCTGTTTATATTTGTCTGTTGGTAATCGAGATCTGTTCCCAACAACAAAGGATTTGCTTTGACTAAGAAATGAACACCACCTGATATTTCTTCAAAATACAATATTCATGCAGACAAGAGTCATGCTGACAAATACTGCAACTCCATCACAGCCACACAGTTCATTAGATACCATGAACTGCAGATGGGTTGCAGACAGTGAAGAAATTAGATGAGCAATAAAGAGTTGGGAAGGTCAATTTAAACATTAAGTTTCACATCTTTCATTTACAACTCATAAATACCAATATATGTTCGAGTCTTACATTTCAGATGTTCCGATTCATTTTATGTGCTAATGTTATTTACGTACTAACGGGCAGAGCAGAACATTATAAAGTCGGACATTCAAAGTATTCCTGAACTTCCGATGCTTCCAGACTAAAGATACATTATGATTTAACCCCCTTTCACATGCAGTGCTTTCCATTTATTGGCTAGCAACTGAATGCATCTGCGGCACATCTAAATGAGCACTCTGATGCTTCTCTGTAACATTTAGCAGCAGCCATCTGGGACGGACCTGGAAACGTAAACCAGTCACTTTCCAGGTCTGAACTGCAGCAGTCAGTCACGGACAGACACAGCAGTGCTGATCTAATTCTGTATATTATTAGATGTTGAGAAACATCCAGCCGGTATTCAAGGTGACTGTTGGATTACTTTGATTATGTAGATAAGTGATTCAGCTGCTGCCACTGTTTTAAACAACCACTCTGCAGCTGGCTGGTTAATCTGACTTGTTGTGGCTCAGGACATGTTGTGCTTTCCTATCATGCCTAAACAGCCAATTTCACACATGCATTTCTATCACTTTTAAATGCCTGAATGAAGCCACGAGGAGCCATAAGTAACCAATGTCTGAATGACCGGGTGCCATTGCTTCAAAATATTTAGAAATGAATTGATGGTACAAATCTCATGTCCAAAAAAGGCTTTAATATGAAAGAAGTCTGGTCAGTGTACAATGATTATTTGACATCTTTCGCTTGCCTTGCAGGGCTGTTGGCATCAGTCAATCCCAACAATGGCGCCACAGGGACCAGTCAAGGTCCAGGAGGGATTTCGGAAGACCCCTCTGCACCGGAGGGAATGTCACGAGCAGGTATAGAAGCTTTTATTGAACCAACACAACTATGTTTTGTTGTGATCCAGCATCAGCATGTTGCTTACATAAGAAAGATCCATTCAAAGCTAAAATTACTCCCCATGAGACTGGCAGTACGCTGACCTGCAGCGCTGCTGTGAGCTGTTGACCGCTGAAAGATGAATTTTGGGCTTTATTACAGAGCTTCACAAAACCACCACTGCACTGCCAGAGATGTTAGAAGCATTGTATCCACTAAACCTACACCATTAAAAGAAGAAAGACTGGGTTTTTACATGCCACTAAAGATGTGTCTGAAATATTCCATTACTCTGCAGAAAGAGGACATTTGACACAGAAGCGTCGTCATGAGGACGCTCCAACTGAGAGCAGCTTCAGGTCCTGGAAGCAGAGCAAATAAGGAGAAGAAAGCCGAGTACCAAGGATTCCTAAGCCGACAACCATCAGCCTGTTCCAAAGCGACCACAATGGAGACAGAACCTTCTACATTTCTGGCTTTTTGTCTGAAGACCCCCCCTCTTATACACACACACACACACAGTTTACACACACTGTTCGTCAGTTTAGATGTGAGGAGTTTAGGTGGTCGGCTTCTAACGTTGGTAGGTCAACAGATAAGATGCAGTACAGCAGTTCAGAGACGGCTGTGTAAAATGGGTAAAGACAAAAACAACTCAGTTTTCAAGTCTTCACATGACTGATGTGAAGCAGTCTGTTGTCTTCCACTACAGTATGTAGCTGTACGATTCACGAAAACACTAAACTATGATTTAGTGTTGACACAAGGATTTAAACACCACCTGTCTACATGTAAACGCACCTGGATAATCTCAGAAAGCAGCCCCTAACTGTTTCCTATCAATATTAAGTCATTTGTGTAAATAATGTGAGATTTTCTTTCTTTTTCTAAATGTAAAAACAAGACTGATGTAAAAAAATTTGAAACCCATCAAACTTTTTGTTAATATTTATTTTTTTGATTTTCCAGCTTTTGTATATTTGGGATCTTACAAGTTCTTTATGTAAATAATGTTACCAAAATTTAAAGTTCTAACATAAATGTATGTTTTGTCTCCCCTGTGATCGTAAAATTGTATTATTTTTGTATAAAGAATCTAACTATAAATGTATTGGAAATTATAATAAAATGCTGACATTTATCTGGTCTTCTGTTTCTGTTAAATGAAATTATTTCCATCTTTTTTCCACAAGAAAAAAACAGCGATTTTACTGGTAATTTCGTAAGTTAAATTGACAATTTTTAGTTTCTTGATCTGTCTGAAGAAGTATTATTAACAGCTTTTAGGATTTTTAAGGTTTATGATTTTATTCCATAAAGTTTTACCATGAATCAGAAACAGCTGCCAGGCCTCCACCAACGTCCAAAGCTTGTCAACACACTTAACATAAGAGATGTCTGAAGTGGGAGAGGTAATTGATTATATTTAAACTTTGACAATGAGCCTGAACCAGTCATGTTTACACATCTCATTTTAATTAGTTGTGACCTTTTACAGCAACAAAGGAGCATGAATCGGCCTGAGTCACCAGGGAGCATCACTACATGCAGAATGATGCTGGTTGGGTTCAAGGCTTTTCACGTTTTATCCACTATAGTTACACAAACCATTGCATAAGAAAAACCAGGCGGAATTTGTCAGGATTTATTTACACTTTGTCCATCTGTGACGGCTGCATGCTGCCAGCTGGGGGGATTTTGTTCCGTTTATACTTGAAGGAAATCATTTTTCTTTCAGTGGGTAGCCTTTAAAAGCTCATTAACAGTCATTAAACAATTAAACAGAATACGAAACTTCTATATGCAAATAAATGTCCACAAACTGCATTTAAAATGTATTTATTTATTTGATTACCTATACAGGCTTATGCACCTTTTTTCTCCATATATTATTATTATTATTAACACTGTCAGTGACGCATCATTTCTCTCTCTCTCTCTCTCTCTCTCTTTCTCTCTCTCTCCCTCTTTCTTTCTTGGCTTCACTAATATTTTTCTACTTTGTGACCTTTTAAAATAATTAGCAAATAAAGTTGATATTTAAATCAAATGTTTTGTGTAATGAGTGAGGACGCCCCCTTTTGAGTGAGTCGTGTTATCATCCGGTCTCATTGCGTGGAAAGACTGAGAAGTGAAACTGCGGCTCCACCGTGCCGCTCGGTGGGCGGAGATAACCGGCTGCACACTGAATAAATACGGTTGACACACACGTGCGCTGCCTCTGTTACAGATCCGGATCCCGCACCGCTTCCTGGCTGCCTGATTCCACTGCCTGTTGCTGGAGATGGAGAAGAACCAGGACAGAGCCGTCCAGAAGAAATCTGTTCGCCCCATAGCAGCGATTTGTAACAACATGGGGATCGGAAAGGATGGAGCTCTGCCCTGGAGTCTACCGTAAGGAGGAAGTGATGTAGACTTTTTAAACTTATTTTCTCTTTGAAAGTAGTCAACATCCTTAAATTCTGCTCAGAAACTGGAGTTGAACAGTTATACAACAATATTTGTCCTGATGATGATAATCTAATTTCTACTTATTTTTAAATACTTCTTCAGTGATGCTTACTCAGCAAATGTTGTTGCTCACCATTAACTAATGTGTCTTATTACCATTAGTAGTTTGATAATGGACTTTTAAAATCTATGGTTATAATCATGTGAAAAGAAGTGAAGTTTTATAAAAATGAGCTATTCCTCGCAGACTAGCAGAAGTTTTCTAAGACATTTTGCTGGTCTGGAGCTTTAAATTGACGCAATAATGAGCCAGAAAGAGAAAGATAATTCACATGCTATTAAAAAAAACACTTTTAAAGTCAGATTGTGCAGCTCTCAGAAAAACTGCAGAAAACCTAAGAGCTACGTCCCAGACTACGCAAGCCTCAGTAACGATTGCTCAATGTTGAAGCTCATTAGGAAAAGACTGAACAAGTAAGACTTGTTTGGAGCAAACACTACATTTTTCTGGAACAATGTCCTATTAAAATCAAAGTGAAAGTGTAGTGGAAATGCAGCATGTCAGCACACAGACCTCACACTAACTGTGCAGGGGTGGAACGCTGATAATCTAGGCTCAGTTCTGCAGCTGCACCACCTGGACACCTTGCTGCCATTGAGTTGAACTTCTAAAAAAAAATTTTCCAAGGAAAAATGCAAGGCCAACTGCCGAACAGCTAAAATTTGTGAAAACGTACAATATTCCCAAGAACGGGAGCAGGTCTACAACAGAACTGTTGCAATAACTGAGTCAAAGTCCAGACCTGGAACCAGCTAACATGCTGTGGCAGGACCTTCTGGAAGCTGGTCATAATGAATCCCTGCAAACCTCAATGACTTCTAGCAATGTGGTAAAGAAGTGTGGACCAGATTTCCTGGAAAACAACATGGAAAACCTCAAGCAATGAAGTGTCAAGTTGTTGCTGATTAAGACGGTCCCACAGAGTGTACTCAGTTACATTTTCTGCATTTTGACTTGTTTTTATTAAACAATAAGTTGTTGCTCAAAGTCCTGGAAAGTATGGTTTTGTTATGTCTAATGATGACTAAGATCTTAGTTTTAAAGGTAATAACAGTGCACGCAGCTGTGCTAACAGCGCCAGAACATTGTGTACGCTGTTTTATGACTGTTGTGCAGATTGTCCATGGCAATAAAAAGAAGAGATTGTTTTCTCTTGTTGCATATGAAATCCGTGCTCCTGTCTTCAGAAGCAACATCTGACTGTTTTCTGCTTAACTGAAGATTGGAAATGTGACTTTCACAGGTCTGAATTCCAGTACTTCATGGACACCATCACAAGAGTATCAAGACCAGGTATCAGTGACCTTTCCTCTCATAAAAACTGTTATAAAGATTCTGAATCAACCTGGTAATAAATTTGGGTGGGTAAACATAAAACATCTTTTAATCATTTTTCCTGTTTTTAGACATTACTAGTTCCATCATTAATGGCTTTTTCGGAGGCTTGAAAGTTACAACATTTAAGATGTTTTAACCTTAAAACATTTGATTCTGTGAATTGAAGGAAATATAAATTTGATGATATGGGGAAGGTTGTGCTGGAACTCCCACCCAAAAAGTACGTTTCCACTGCCCAACTCATTGCATGTGGTGTTGAGTAAAACACTGAGGTGAGTACTTCAACTCGCAAACACTTGCATTAAAACAAGGGCGTCAGAAAATCCAGACATCTCTTTTCTTTCAGCACAGTCCCAGATCACGCCCACTTCTTGTGTCAAGACTTTGAGAGTGCCATTGGCCTGGCTGCAGAGCCCCCCCTCGCTGATATAATAGAGACCATCTGGATTCTTGGTGGGACACAAGTCTATGAGGTACACCAACCGGCCCAGAAATCCAGAAACCTGCTTGGTACTTTTTGTGTCTTAATAAAGTGTCTAACTGTACCTGGTTATGACATTTTGGCATAAGCAGACTCTCAGTCACATTGTTTTGACTTTCTGGAACAATTATTAGTACTTTTTAATAAAACCTGTATGAACTGTGGAGAAAGGCACTTACACCAGCAGCTCTCTCACCAGAGATCTGCTTCTCCTTCTCTGTGGTTGGACCAGGAACACACAAGCGCCCTCTAGTGGCAGATAATGAAACAGACATTTTTTGTAATTAAACGTTTCATTCAGATTTTCTTATTTTTTCCTCAATAAACAGTTGCATCAACAATTATACCCTATATTTTACACATAACCCCACCTCACCCTACCCAACCCATCCCTCGGACCTTAACACTTCAATAACAACAAATCATAATTATTAATAAAGTATACAAGAGGTATTGATATAATAAACTGAACTAGGACAGCAGCAAAATGGTAAATAAATCTTAATTTCATCTTCATCTTTCATCAAGATTTCATCTTGATCTGCTACTATATGCCAGAATAGGATATTTGTTGCTTTGCATTATGGATCCAGGCTGTAGATATTTCCAGTTAAATTCTATCAAGAAAAGCCTAATACCAGTGAGAGATATTAAGCTTGTGTCGTGGTTTCCATCTTACTGCAATTGTGTTTTTATTTATTTATTTATTTTGCTGCTGTTAGACCAGCAGGTGGTATCTGTTTTTCCACATTGTGATGCATTTATTACTGATAGGTTATTAAAAATAAGTATCTGAGGGTTATGAAACAATTAAAAATTCCTGTTTTTCACATACTGTTAACCTCGTAGCATAATTGCTGCAATAAGTTCACGTTTTAAAGTTTTATAGGTAATGATGCACAGTCAGCCAGCAATATTAGGAGAGTACAGTTAGATAGATATCACAATTTAGCCAAAATATGACTTGGGCACGTAATGAGAAAGCAAGAAATTCGACATTGCTGCTACCAAGCTTGTGTTTCTGTTAAGTACTTTTCCAGAGATTTGTTTCTTCTCTAAGCCTCACTAATGCATATATTGAGCAGCTATTTGCAGGTTTCCTGAATCATTTTATATAATTGAAGTACTTGTTTGCTGTGTCCACAGGAAATGTGAAAGAAAGCAGATGAGAGATTTGTTGTTTTGTCTGTTTAGTAAGAAGTGGCTCTTTTTTAGCTGAGGTTAAATACTCCACACCCGATTAGTTTCAGGAATGTTCTTACCTCTCTCTTTAAAGCTGTTTTGTGCCTATTGGAGCTGGATTTTTTTTTACAACATGGGCACAATTTATTGGTATCACATGTTTCCCAGCTTCGCTCAAATTCCAGGTCTGTCCTGGCAGATTAATAATAAATTCATTAAGTAAAGCGGAGTCTTTATGGGACATTTTGGACTTCAGAACTAAACTGTAACAAAACCAGTTGCTACTTATAAACTGTAAACCAGCTAAATCAAAACAGCAGCCCCACCTTTTCTGACAGGGTTGGTAAATATGCAAAGTTTTTCTGTGGATATTAGACATAAGATGGTGGTAAAAGGGTGTTGAGCTGCACACGGACCCTGTAACGAGCTGCAGCCCTGCAGGAGGTCAGTTATTACAAGTCAGACAGAAATTAGAAAATCGGATTTAGAGTCTAAAGCATCCAGAAAGGCCAACCATCTGGTTCATCTTGTATCATTAAAAGAATAAAATGATTTTAGCAGCAGTCGAGCAGCTTAACTAAAACAATGAGGTGTTAAGGATTGATCTCAACATGCTCCCTCTGTTTTTCTCACTAGGATGCATTAAAGCACCCATGGTGTGACCTGCTCTACCTGACAGACGTCATGGCCGACTTTGACTGCGACGTCTTCTTCCCAGAGTTTGACAGAGAGTTATTTAAAGTGCAGGAAAGGTAGGTTTTCATCTCTTTCCCACAGTGCTGGGGGGGTTTAGCGTTTCCTGATCCCGAGGCTCAGGCAAAGCCTCTGGAATAAAACTTGCTGGCATTTAAACTGTTGCGAAACCTTATTCCCTTCACCCCATGACGAAGCGATTTTTAGCTTATTGTTGCAAATACCAGCATCAGCACAGTCGTCAGTTTGCCTCAAAAGGATTTGCTGACTTCACCAAAGCTTTGAGGAGCTTCGTTGCTTTAATTACGAAGAATTTGAATTCTGAATGAGTCAACTGTGTTCAGTGAAAGTAAAAAAAATGTTTGTTAGTAGCAGCTGTAACTTAATACTGGATCAGTTTCCCTCAACAATACAAGATTCTTTTCTACTAAATTTAATAAAGTTGAAGATGTTTGAGCTTTACTTCTAGACAATGTTTGTTTCACAAAATCTTCTTTTCTTTTCCAAAAAATAGATTTCCAGATGTGCCGAGTGACGTTCAAGAGGAGAACGGCATAAAATTCAAATGCCAAGTGTTCAAGAAAGAGACCGCTGACACCATGTAGATAAGAAGAAAGAAACAGGAATTTGACTCCATCAGAAAACACTTCATCCATTTTCCTTTAAAAGCTCTGCTTCTAACATCATTTAGTGAAGAGAATCACTAGATTGTAAAGACTCAGTGTGTCAGAGTGTTTTTGTAAATTTAAGGAGACTCCGCATTCCTCATCTTAAATCACTTTAAAAACAGACACATACCCAAGTATATTTCTGCATTTATTAGTCTTTTCCCACATTTTATAATCTTTGCTAACATGTGATGATAAGAACTGGTTTAAAGAGAAAACCTTCAGCTGTCATCTTGTCTGTTGGGAGTGTTCCCGTCTCGTCCTCCCACTCGTCGATCGCAGCTGCAGAGAAAACATGTTGACAGTGAGTCAGACAGCAGCTTACATGGAAATCTACCTTTTTACCTGCTGCTTGCTCAGCCAACACAACAGGAGCCAGTTCAGAAAATTATTAAAAAGTTAACTTACTGGTTTCCTGTCACTCCAGTAATGGTTTTATTTACACGGATGAGAGGAAATTATGAATTTTGTTCTGGCTGGAAATTTATTTACTAAAGATGGTTTTAGTCTGTTTTCTTTTTTGTCCCTCTTGATGATTTTTAATTCCAGAAAACAACGTAATTTTGAACTTTTAATTAAGAAATAAGCAACAGCATGGTAATATTTGATAAACTTAAATAAAATTATCCTTATTTATTTAGTTGTATTTGATCCATTTAGCCACTAGATGGTGACATAAGCAAGTCTTCACCTTTCTTGTACCTGAATATTGTCACATTTTATTACAAGTTTCAAACCAAATAATTAGATTTATTAAAAGAAAGGATAGTTTTGTAGTAAACTGAGTCTCATATTGCTTGTCAGTTCCTTTCCTTCATTGTGTTTTTAGGTCTCTAGTTACTTGAGCTGCATAAAGTTTCTTCCTTTAATTAATGACATAAATGTTAAACACATTTCTATAATGTATGCTTTGGGTTTAGCTTGAAAAGCATCAAAGACGGAGCAGGCTGGACCTTTCAGGAGAGGGTTGGGAAGAAAGGACATGAACAGTGATTGTACAGAGAGAGAAAAATAATGTGTTTTGCTAAATGAAATATTCCAAATAATGTTAAATAAAATCATGGACCCATAAATGAGTTGCTTCATAATGGTTCAAACATGCATTTCTACATAAAGGCTTGAATGAAAACTCCAACATCAGCATCGAGAGACGTGCTGTCTAAAGACTTTTCTCTTACTCAATACAGCAATGCTGAGTTTCTTTTCATGATTTGACTTTTTGTTGCAGGAAACACAATGTTGTGCTGTTCTGTTCCTACCTGTAAACCATAATAGTGTGATAGTAGAGGCAGGACAAACCTGGACCCGGAGTGAAAACCAGGGCATCTTACATCCAGTCAGCTCAGTAAGAATAAATGTTTAAACAAGTTTATATAAGTGTTAGTTTAGTGGAATCAACACTGTCGGTCCATTTGCAGCTGACAGACGTTTCTCCTCCGTCTGCAGTGCATTCAGTGTAGTTTAACGTAAAACAGCACTTTATGTAACAGTTTTATTACACAGGATCTCATTCTACAATGAACGAGGCTTTACTGTACTGCTGACAATAAAACAAGGCTTCGTTGAATCAGGTTTAATTCGCATAATTAAGGTGGATTTGTGTTCAGCTGAAGCTGTTTTGCTCATCACTTTTTAAAATTCCCACTTTTCTGCTAATCTAAGAGCTGTTGAAGCTGAAATAAGTCAACTTCATCCCAAAGCCTCTAATTATCAGTTAAATGAGCATTAGGTCACCAATGAAAGGCGTTTTATGATGCACACTGTGTGCTTTATGTAACCTATAAATAGTTGTTTATATGATATTGTGAAACATGGCTCGCATATAGTCATTGCTTCCTTCAAGTGTGATCCCCTAAGTGATGTACTAACTAGATTTAATCTTTGGATACAGCTCAAATACTAACAGTGTATAGAATGTCAGAAAGTTGGTCCCTATACATACATAT
>JBAMHW010000010.1:30688089-30708251 GCA_037177495.1 Rhadinocentrus ornatus | reverse complement strand
TTACAGAAAGAGGTGTAAATAAACAGAGTCAGTAATCAACAACATGAATGTACAGAAAAAGAACACACAAGTAAAAGTAAGGAAAACAAAAGAAGATGAATTTAAAGTCTGAATTAAACAGAAATAATTAATAAATCCCTGCCTCCTGGTCAGGCACCCCTGGGTTCAGATACCATGTAGTACTGGAGCATTCACATGTTGGACTGACCTAAATTGGGATTTTTTGAAAATAAGTCAAAATGAGCAAAGATTGGAGAGCGATGTCATGGAATCCTTATTTGTAGTTTCCTGTCAAGCTGCTTTGACCTGATAAGTGTTTTTTTTTGTCTAATTTGTCTATATAAAACTGAAACACATTTCATCATACAATGACTTAGTTGTGTTTGTTCTAATGCTTAACGCTGTGTGTGGTGCATAGAAATGAATGGCATAACAGTAACCAAGTTACAGCACAGTTCCCAAAACAAGTACCAGCTAGAGACAAAATTGAGTTTAGTTTTTGCTTTTAGTCCACTCTCTCTCCATCCTTCACACACAGGCTTCTTCATCATGACATCAGTTCTCCCTGTGGCCAGCTTTGGAGATTTTCCTGAAGTCTGGAAATGTGTGTTTGTTTTACTGACCTTTATCCAACTTGGCCAGACATTTCATCTTGTAGCGAATGGTTCCAATTTCTCAGGTAAAAAGAGTACCTAATATGCCACCTGCACAGGTGCAGGGTTTTCCAGCACAAAGCTTTGTCACCTTCAGGCTGTTTCAGGGCAGATAATGCCTTTTACAACTACAGAAACTGAAAGTCAGATAGAGAGCCCACTTTACTCAGATCATATAAATAGAAAGACTTGAAAGGTAAATGCAACTTTTCCACTGTACACAGAATACTACAGGTAATTAATATTTAATCAACCAAGTTCAGTATTAACAGATTTCAGTAACAGCGCCCTGATGTGTTGTGTGATTAGTAAATAGATCACATATTAACAAATATTATTGCTGAGTTATTTTACTCTGACTTGACTGCTCAGTGGATATAAACTGCATGTACTTTTAAAGAAGTAATGTCCAAAAAAGCAACAAAATGACACTAACAAGAGCATTACCAAGTGCGCGGATCAAAAGTACACATTTTCATTCAGCTTCTTCATATTGTGTGTGAAGCATAAACATCTGATGCTGCAGATAAAAGTGTTGAATTAACATTAACATTTTTTCTCAAAGCAACAAAAGAAACAATATACTGACAGTTTCCTGGGCAACAGAAACACTAACCGCCCTATTCATCTAGATTCAGTTCACATTACTCAACAGAAGCATGATGGTACTGAATGCATTCACTGCATGCATTTGCAAATGTGCAATCAAGCTTGTCTGCACGAAATACCAATAAAAGAAGACCTTAGCATAACACTTGCAACTGTCAAGCGACATGTTATGGTGACTGACCACGCCCACAGCTGAGGGAAAACCTGTCCTGCTACACGTCAATGCTTCATATAAAACCTGCAACATATCTGTTAGTTAACCCTTATTGGCTTGTCACGCAAAACGAATGACCTTAATGCCATGCCAACTGTTCCTGTCACTCTAACTTTAGGCGTGTTTCTGTCAGTGTGTATCTGCATGGGAGTGTTTGATTCTGAGGATGAGAATGTGTGTGATTGTGTTGTGTGTGTGCATTATTGTGAAACAATGTGGAAGAGGCGGATATTTAACTGGAGGCGGAACTAGAGTGACAATTCAGGGCAGGTACAATAAACAGAGTTACTGTAAGTGCACATCCCAGTGTGGCCTGGAAGAGACGGACAACATGACCTGCATCAGCTTTTCAGAGGTTCTTCTTTTCCTTCTCTTCCTCAGCCACGTCTGCACTGAGAAGCCAGCAGCTGACTTCAGGGCAGAAGGTGAAAACTTTGTGATGGGGTATTGTTTTGGAGTTGATTACATTGTTGTTTACAGATCTGCCTCAGAAGGAGATCAGCTGCTTGGAAACTCCTCTAACATTCACCTGCTTAAGACACTTCCTGCGGACCTACATGGTCGGGTCCACTTCAATGAAGACCACCTGCTTGGGCTGCGGATCAGTAACCTCACAGAATTGGACTCTGGAACATACAGAAGGGAATGCTGGGACAACAAGTCGATTGTTAGCCAGCACACTAAGCAGCTCTCCGTATGCAAGAAGGAGTTTTTCCCTAAAGAGATCATTGTGAATAAGGACGGTGGAGCAGAGCTTTTTTGCAACAGCACATCCATTGGTCTGGCGGGAGTTTCTGTGCGCTGGTACCATGAAACATTTCTGGCTGATAACCCAGTTCTCTTCCTGGATAGCAGCATTTCACTGAAGCCCCTAATACAGGAAATACAGGGCAATGTGGAGGCCAGAAACAATGGGGCTGTGCTTGTGCTTGATAAAACTGCGTTAAAGAGTAACTCACAGTTTTACTGTCAGGTTATTGAAGGCAAGAATTGCCTTGGTTTCCAAAACATGTACCAAGGAGACTCAAGTGAAATTAGGTACAGTTTTGCCTCAGAAGGGGACAGAGTGGTGCTGCAGTGCAATGCTGAAGGGAATCAACAGAAATGGGAGACACCACGGGGGGAAATCAATAGCAGCAGCACAGGGAAGAATCAGATGTATATTTCAACGGCTGAATCAGACTTCTCCCTGATTATTCCTGCTGCTGCTAATGAACACACTGGAATGTATTCCTGCATCTCCCCATCACTTGAAATCCAATACTCATTGCTTCTTTGCCCCAAAATGAAATCCCAGGAAAAAGTTGCAGAGAAAGGACAGAACGTCTCTCTGGAATGCAGCTTTCACCAAGATGATTCCCACAAAGTGATGTGGTACCGCCGCATGCTATCAGAGCAATATGAGGTTTTCAGTGACTCGGAGGACCACAGCGTTGCAGTGCCAGAGGATTTGAAAGGGAAATTGTCCCTGTCTCACTATGAATACATGCTGCAGATCTCAGACCTGGATTTGAAGGATGCAGGCGTGTACGGATGTGTTCTTTTAACAAGCCCTGGATTCATAGATGGAGACCATGATGATGATGATGATGGTGATTTTACTGATTATGATGATGAAGACACGACTGAATATTATTATAGTGATGGTGAACTTTTTGAGTCTTCAGAGAGGTGCATCTTTAAGCAAGAGATTGTTTTGAAAATTATACCCAAGAATAAAAACAGAGATGCAACAGAGATCGCAGTGGCGGCAGGACTGGCACTGGGAGGACTGGTGGTGCTTGTGGCTGTAGTGGTACTGATTGTAAAAATGAGGAAAAGACCAGTTTCTAGGACTAATAGGGACATCCCATTGGAGGATGTTGGTTGTACAGACAAGTTAACTGGTGATCGTGATGCTTGAACAGCTTTTATTATAAAACTGGAAAAAAAGCTTTTAGTTTGCACCTTGTTCACAACTGTTTTCATCCGTTCATCAATACTAAACTTGTGTTGTGCACTTCTCATGGATTTTGTGTAGAGGAATCTGATTGAAATGTAATATGCTCTTCACTTTGCCCTCTATCTACAACAGATCACCATCTTCTGGGGAACATGAATGTTTCTAAAATGACAGGAACATCAAACATATCTCTGCTACCTTTAATGCAAAAACTGTGTTTCTGTGTACTAACCAAGTCACCATGTCTTTTGCATAAAGAACATTCTGTGTTTTAGTGATGGCATGACAGTCTGACATGATGTCTGACGACTAAAAACCAGTCAGACTGCTGCCCTGTTGACAGATTTGTTTGGCATCAACCAGGTAGGGAGGAACAACCAGAAAATACCTAAAAAGTCCCAACAGCAAGATGTCCTTTCACTTTTGATGAAACTGACACTTTTGCAGTGAATTGAGCTGCTGCTAATGTTATCTTATCCTATGCATAACTGACTAGTTTAGTTACTTCTCAATTCATTTAGAGCTTGTATCTTTTCAAGCATTGTTACAGTTATTCTGACTGATATTTAAGCTGCAGCAATATAGTAATTAGTAAGCTATTTTGGGCCAGTGACTCATTGTTACATACAAGATTAGCAACTGCTGACCTTTTTATTAGCAGACATAAAACAACATTAGTATTCACTGGAGTCTTGTTTCTGGCTGCGTGATATAAGACGTCTAATATCACTGTCCCTTTAAGTTTTGTTTTTAATCAAAGCCTGACTCCTACCTGCTGATCTAATCTGGTTGGGTTGTCTGTCTGGTATGTAGCGCTGTCTGGGTAATGTAAATACTGTTGGCTTCGGAAGCTTTGATTTATTTACTGGAATCACTTGCTGTTGGAAAGTAGAATAATGACACAACTCTTTGTTTAAATAAATGTCTAAGAGCATGCTAACATGCAAACATGTGTCATAGAAACTGTGGAGTCAAATATAGACTTCCTGTGGGTTAATCCTGTAAGCTCAAATAATCTGATATACTGTTATTAAAATTCTTGAAGTAAGCGATTTAAAGTTTTAAAGGGGTAATGCCACTTTTTAAAGTAGAGCTTTAGTGAGGAAACGAATGATTTAACGGTAATAATGAGCAGATTGGATTCACATTTCTTGTTGGAAAACAAATGTGTTGTGCATTTTTTTCTATTAAAGGTGGTTTTAATGCACTTCTCAAGAAGTCGGAATGGTCTATCCTTTGTTAAGTGGTATTTCGCAGATTTGCTATATTAACATTATTTATATTAGTTGAGCATTACAACATGAACTACAGTTGAACATAGGTTTTTATCCAATATTTTAGCATTGTATTAAGTGGTTGTTTATGCTATTGACTTTTTGATTATGTTCACATTGATTCAGTGCAAGCTGTTGTGCAGGATAATGCACAATTCTACTTTATTTATAAAGCACTGTAAAACAACAGTGGGGGAAAGTGCTTTACAGAATGTCAACAATGGGATGTGTAGCTTAAATTTTCAAAGAAAAGGAGCTGCTCTGACAGCATCAGTGCGTTGTGTTCAGGAAACCTTTACAATAAAACCTAATGAGTTTGAGTAAATATTTTTTAACTAGTTTATGGAAAATGGCTAATCTGTATGATCATCATTAGTTGGCTGATCATGCTTTTTTCAGTTAGGAGAACTTCCATAATTCTGGTCTCATTCTTGCTTTCAGACCTTGGTTACCCTCTCAGTCAATCCCATGTCGAGAATTAATATGCAGCGGTCGGCAGACTGTAAGCCCCGAGCTCCTCCACAGCGAGGCCACTCAAACACCTCTTCTCTCTCTCAGGGTTCTCAGTAACACTTGGTCTGGGTCTCATTTCACTACCTAACCACACTTCACATGAGCAATCAATAACATATATGCCTGTGTGCAGGCTCATGTGTAAACCATATAAAACATGTGTATCACGTTAGTGTGGAAAGTTCTGTCACGAAAGCATTAAAAAACTGAGGGGGAAACAGAAATTATAATTTATTCATCATTCTGTTGTTTAAGTGAGACATTTTTAGACTTTTGATTGTAGCCGAGCATCACTACCTGCTATGTGTGTAGCAAACCTGTACAGCTGCTGTCTGTCTTATTTATAGCTGCTTCAGAACCCTAAACAGTGAGTTTTGGTGGGTGGAGTCATTAAATTGCAATGACTGAAACAGTAATAATTTAAATGCTAATCAGATATCTCACTGAGATTAGACAAAAAGAAGTAAAAAACGACAAACTGTAACTAAATAACTTTAGTCAGATTTTTAACTACAGTGTGTTATACATCATTGGAAAGCCCGATTTGTCACCTTTATAATGAGGTATAACCTGTATGGATGGTGCTCTGTGGAATGAGAAACACGGCTAATTGTGGGTAGGAGTCTCCACAAAAGCCACTACAGTCTTGTTTAGAGTTGCTTGGTGGCTTGACGTTTGCGTGCTCCCACAGTATGACAGAAAAAAGAAAGAATAAAAGAAAAAACACGTATTGGCCTATTTTTGTATTTTATTATTTTACACCATCAGAGACCTCGGTAGAGTGTGAACGATCCACATGAGCAGCAAACTCTGCTGCCTCTGTGACGGAAATGGAGTTAGGTCACAGATTCTGGAGATATGAGATTGCCACCGGATCCAAAATCTGATTCTCATACGTTTGCATGTCAACTGCCAATTGGGTCCCAGTCATGCATCTGTGACTGGAAAACGGCTGGCAGCAAGCTACACACATGTTCACCTGTGTTGCTCATTTCAGAAATGATTGTTGTCAAGGTTAATAATAATCAGACTTTCCAAAGTTACATGATACAGCACAAATTGGTATTATTAAAGGGGAGAAATAATCAAGGTAAAGTTGCTCAAATGAAGTCAAGACGTTATAAGATATACATCTCTACTTAAACTTTGCAGTTTCTTCCAGACTGAAATTTACATGTGTGAGTTCTTTTCAGTACGGCATCTGTCACACATACCTGAGATGCTTTTTGTAACGTAATTATCAGCAGAAAAACTAAAGAACTAAACACCATGAACCCGTTTGGTTTACGTGTGTGAGTATTAGGTAAGAAACTCCAAAGCATTAATAGAAAAGCTCCATTACCAGTTAATAGAGTACATTTACAACTTGTTTATTAGAACAACAAATAAACATCTATAAGTCCAGTTAAAATGTCTTCCAACTGCCCTATTTCCTTGATTCTTATTGGCTGCACTAAAAAACAATATTTCATACTAACGGACATGTGAGGCTGAAAAAATTCAAATGAACACAAATACACTGCAAATAAACTGAACACTTTCTGGAGATGTTTTATTACGATAAAGAGCAAGATCTGTTTATTTCTCTTCAACAATCTCTAATTTTGAACTCATGATGTGGAAATGAGCAACAGAACCAACCACACAAATGTCAGCTATACAGATTCTTTAATACGGTCCTCCTCTGCAGATCCTTCAAGACGGCAGCCTGCCCACACAGCTGGAAAATAATAGCACAATAGTCTAGGTTAGACTATTACATTAGCTTTAACATGCAGAGGTCAAAGCAAGAGCTGAGGCAGCAACAAGCTACTGTATGTATGTTACTTAAAAGAAATATGATGGTTATTACTCCTGTATAGCTACTAAATAATTCCTTAAAGTGCTCCGATCGAACCAGCATAAAATATAAGAGCTCTATGATAAAAATTAGCCACCGTTAGAAACTTTAAAACATTCAGGATTTCACACTCCTGCAGTTTGCAGTAACACAGCTGCATGCTTTAAATACATCGTCTAAGACCTTGTTTTTTCTATTGTTTTTTTTCTTTCAGTTATATTTGGCAATGCAAAGGTCATCAAGTAGCTGTAATGCTTTCTTAAAGCGTTGCATCTTGCAAACCGGAGATGTCGGGTTTCAGCAGTATTTTCAGCTGCCAGATGCTATTACTCCCACACACTTAACCTTTTGGAGTCTTGATAAATATTTATGTTCTGCAGTGAATACATCCAAAAAAGAAATACAGATTGTGAAGGAAATATTTGCTCAGCTTCTATGTAAATTTTCCAATCTCATTCCATTCCTGTTCTTAATTTGATCATTTCTGATGGATGGACTTTCCGGAAGTGAACAACATCCCACGCCAGCAATCATATGTCTTTTGTTTCTACTAAAGATAAATATATATATGTATAATAATAATATATACATGATTTTGTCTCAAGGCCCACAGTTTGGGCAACATTAAAAATACATTTAAACATAACAGCTTAAATCTACCTCTCCTATGAACGCCATCGGTTTTCCAAAAATGAAGAAGCACAACAGAAATAAATTAGAGGAGAGATTAGCATCTTTAAAAACTATTTTGTTATTTGTTTTTAAAGACTTTCACTTTATTTCTTATCATGAATCCCATGACAAAACTGTTGGCAAAGCACCTTTGTTTGTTTCCGTGCATGAAGTGTGAAGGAATCTGATGAGTCAACATCAGAAAAGAGGCATAAGCAAAGAGGGTTGTTTTCATATTTGCCAGTTTGCTTTACAGAGCTGACTGATGGAGACACAGATGTGGAAGAAGAGCAGCTGTTGGGTGCTATCAGGTGTAATTAAGAAAAGGCTCGGTCACACAGAAAAGCCCTGGGGGCCTACAAGAGCTCTGAGAATTCTTCACGCCTTGGAGAACAGCAAGATCCAGCAGTAAGCTTCCTTCGGCTTGTTACAGTCAGAGACTCTAAATGGATCCGCTTAATTGCCGCAGCATCTCTCAGACCATCTGTGTGTGTGGGAGGGCGTGTTAGAGCAGCAAGTGCATGCCTTTCTCAGTGTGTGCTGCCAGTTTAAGCACACTAAGACACTGCAGTGAAAGAGCAGAACTAAAGTTAAGAAAAGAATCAATGAAATCAGAGAGAAAATTGTGTTTACACTAGTTGATACTCAGTCGACATTTGGGGAACAAACCAAGATGTGTGACTGGACTCCTAATATAAGGATTATCTAAAGTTTTCCGCCTCACACACATGCATGTGAGCAATGCAGAAGTAAAATTCACAGCAGGTGGATATTTGCAAGATTTCTACTTGGCTCCTGCGTAAATGCCTAGAACACAACCCCACCCTTGCGGAGAAGCTGTCTGTCCGATCAGGAGGCCTTGTTCAGTAGAATCAGCATGTCTGTTCTGTGTTCCCTGGTGGCCGCCGGGCTGAGCCTGCTGAGGCCCGATCTGCTGTAATTTGCCAGGCCCATTACTCCCACAAATGTGATGGCTGCGAGCCCTGTGAGTGTGAAACAGTTGGTGGGATAAAGAGATAGAGAAGGAGAGAGAAACAGAGCAGGGTACCTCACTGATGCTGTTGTCTAGCCACGGAGGCTGAGAGTGTGGGATGATTTGTGCTAATGGCACCAATTATGCACCAGAGAGCACTGCTGATGGGCTGGTTTGAGAGCAAAAGAGCTTGGGGGGAAAATAGCTTCAGAGAGAGGCCTTTGGGTCCAAAAAAAGTATTTTTTCAGACAGGAGGGGGATGAGCCACTTGGGGTTTTTCTTTCCTAATAGAAGTCTGTTTACCACCCAGACATGTGGAGGTGTCTGGTAGGATCGCGGTTACACAGGGATTTATGTATGTTATTTTCAGAGGCAATCCAAGTGAGACTTGGACCAATCAAATGTTCTCAATAAAACTGACTTCCCCTGGAACTCTCAAAGGCTTTCAGTAGATTTGATTTGAAGTCTATAACCTAAAAAGTAGTGGGCGTGAGACTGAGTTGCCATGATACTCACACTCTCGCAGATTGTAAATTTTCAGCCATGGCTGATGAAACTGCAGAGGAAGCACCTCTAAATGTAGTTCTGCTTTTCAGCCTGTGAGGTAATTGTGCTCAGTGAAAAATAGTTTGTTTATAACAAACTATTTTGTAACATCTTTCATTTGTTAACCTAAGCAACTTTTACAGACATTTAATTGGGTTTCTGGGATATATAAAAGCACAGAAATCATCCATATTGATTGGTGGCAGAAGAAATCTTCACTTTCACAATTTCACTGAGTGCTGCTCAGCGGGAGAGTAGCTTTTTTTGCACACTGCAGATTCAACAACAAAGCTTGTTCAGTCGTGCGCTGTTAGATTAAAGCTAAAACAAATGGATAGAGGTAACTAGATAGACAAGCAGAAATGAGACCAACTTTATTTCTTCATTCACAAACAATCACACACTCATGATTTGTGAATGTAAGCTAGCGCAGCTAAACTTTTGATGTGTGTGAAGTTTCTTGTTCCAACCTCCTGCTTTTCCTCTAGTGTAATTTCTCTGTCTCTCATGTCTCATGTCCCACAAAATTCCTTCCTCGCATCATCCTGTCCATCACTCAGTAGAAATGTCTCACTCTGCCATCAGCGAAGCACTGTGACACACATGCCGGTTTAACAAATGAAGCCGAGTAGGGTGGGGGAGGGGAACTCCAAGGCAGGATCAGAGATGGGACTGTCTGGTAAGACAAACTCGTGGCCAATGACCCTCGTCTCTCCGAAAGGTTCACTGAGCAGGACAGCAGAGATACAACTGAGGCAAGCTGGGTCAGAGATGCAGCGTGTGTGAGGAAAACAAGCAATGAAACCAACACACACACACGCACACACTTCAGTCTGAATTTGTTCATGACCTCTAATTAACAAACTTTATTTACAACAGTTAACTAGTTGAGAAAATAGAAATAATTTTCTGTGTGTTTATAATTGCACCGTCGTTATTCCAATGAAAATATATTAATTAAATATCAAATCAAATCAATTCAAATGTTATTTATACTATTACCAAAGAGAAGCACAAAGCCCCCGGACACACACCTACCCAACAATCTAATTTACTACAGACAAACGCTGCTGGGAGGAAGGAATATCTTGGGGATACATCAACACCAGGAGCCACCCATGACCATAGAGGCTTCCACCACTGGAACCATCCAGACCATCAGCCGGGTCCCACACCACGATCATTAGGCCCGATACAAATGATGAAAGAAAGAGTCTAAACCAAGAGTGTGTGTCATCCTCTGCTTATTTACATCCAACATAGAATGCCTATAGGTAAACACTTGACACACACATGGAGCCCCAGCATATATCTTCCAGATCTAAATTCCCTCAGTTTATTAAAGCAGCATCAACAAACATGGTGGCATGGTGGGCTCAATGAGTGCCTGAAAGAAAATGAGGTCAAGTCTTAAATAGAACTGAGGAAGAGTTTTACAACTCATTTTTAGTTTCTGTCAGTATCTTTAAAAAGAAAAACAAAGAAAGATAAAAACATGACCTCAGGAAGTCTGAGACCATGGGAGATATTGTGCCAGCAAGCGGAAACATTAACACGTTTGCCAACATAGCTAGCATAAACTAGTCCTGGAGCTCTGTGAACTAACTAACTGGAATTCTAACTTTTGGGGCTAAACACAACAAATAAATACATTATAAAACAGAGAAGTGCATCATTTTTTAATGATTTTTAGACCATATTTTGTCTGTCACGTGAAGAACTTCATTAAAAAGTTGCTATTCAAGCTCTTTCCAAACATAAATAGGCCTCAAATGCTGAGCAGTATATCCATAATGCCCATTCAGTTTTATTTAAACAATGTTTAAACAACATATAACATAATATTCTATTTGACATTTTTCCAGTGTGTTATATTTCTAGGAAACATTAGAGGTTGTTTAAAGTGAACAACTGACATAAACTCCCAGCTCCACATATTTTAATACCTCAATTTTGTGTGTATTTGCAGTACAGTGCAACAATGTCTAAAGTTTACAGAGTGCTCTCACGGAAAGAGAATCATTAGGCCTAATTGTACACAAGGTCAGAGGAAATTAAAGCTATTTAGCTGTGGCTTCGTGAACTTATTCAGATTCTTTATTCTCTTTGTATAAAACAGCTACAACACAGTGCAACAGGAAACATGAACAGAGTATAACTGCCCGAAGTACATGTACAAAGAAGGATAATGAGCCTTATAAATGCATTATATATACTTTTAAAAAACAACCGTAATTAATTTGATTTGTAAAGCACATTTCTAAACAATATTACAAAAATACTTTGCAAAAAGAAAAAAAAAACTAACAAACAAGGCAGATAAAATGAAAATGAAGGACATGAAAGAATTAACATGAAAATTAGGAAGATAAAATGGAATTTAAAACAAAAAGAGAGAAAACAGGTTTAAAATAGAAAAAAAACGGAACATCTAATTTTATTTTAATGTTCTGTCAGGTTTAAGCACCTAACATTTATGAAAACACAAAGAAAAGAAGAAAGACAAGGTTAAATATGTCTCATGAGGAGAGCGGATCAAACTGCATGTAGTCACAGATTTGATCTACTCTGCCGTTGGTCCGCTCTGTCCATCTTTCCACCACCCATCCACCACAGCAACAAGGCAGTACATTCCACACAACCTTATTGTAGCAAAAACATCAATGCTTAATCACACAGTTTTGTGGAAAGAGTAGGGATTAAAGGATTCTTTTTCTCAATAAAGCATCGATTGACTCTCTCAAACTTTCCCTCATTTAAAAATCCTCATCCAGATGAATGTCATGTGTTACACCTGCACCAGGTTCCACTCTGGATCACTAATCATCCACTTATGTATCCAATCCACTCACCCTGCTATATATACTCCAGCACCACAAACATTCCCTGTCGGACCTTGTCGTTGCAACATACATGGACTGCTTCTGTTCCCCTTCCCAGCTCTGTGGCTCCATTTCTCCAGGAAGATCTGTCTACTCCTCCAAGGCTACCATTCATGCTGTTATTCCATGTTCAAATAAAGTCTGTTTATCCTTCTCCTGTGTCCGAGGGGTCCACACATAACATCATGAGGCTAAAGGTTCAGTCTTAGTGTGTTTAAGTTTCTGGCCTCTGTACAAACACACTGTAGAATTTATCCTTTATTCTATTTGATTTACGATTTATTCTTGGCTAAATAAAACCTTACTTAAACAACCAAGTATTTCTCATGTTGTGGCCTAACTTGTGTTTATAAACTTGCTCTTTGAATTATGTACGACATGAATAAAAAACCAGGATCCTGGTCCAGTCACCATTATTACTGAGCAGATCATTGCATTAAAATGTCAGAACAACAAATCTTTCAGTAAACTACTCAAACTCTGATTTGTATCTTCAATAAAAACTTCCATTCAAGTCCCCTCAGCCTCTTTATTTGTGGATATAAAATGAGAAGAAAAGTTCCCAGAACCATTAGAGGATGAAAATGATATATGGCAACCTAACCAGGGCTGCAGGGAAGTGTTAAGACCTCTTCAGTTTCTGCAAACTTTAATTTGTCAGAGATTCGATTGGAAATGCATAAAAAAACATAAATGTAACAGAAACAGAAGGAATGAATAACGTAATCAGGATGATAAAGGAAATATGTAACATATTCCTTTCCATGTAAACAAAGACCATTACAGACCCCAACAATAGAATGAATGAAACAACACAAAGAAAACAGATGCTTTCACAAAGGTGGAAGCAGATGCTTTCAAAGAGAAAACAATTAACATCCAATCAAACCCAGTGGCATGCTTCACAGAACTGAACAGACCCTGCTGATGCTGATTTTTATCAAGCTGATCAGGGGAAGGAATTTAAGTGACTTTAAACAGTGTTTGTTTTCGGGCCGGATGACTCACAGCAACCTCTCCCTGTCTGAAGTGACTTCTGCTTTTACATTTACAGGAAAGTCATCTGTAAATAGGGACAGAACTTCCATTTGATTGTTTCATGTCAAACAAGTCACTATTTGTCATATTTGTGATATGTAGGTGGGTGCTTGTGTGGTACAGATGAAGGCAACGAGGAAGAGGAAGAGAACAAATGTCTGACTTTGGTGTAATAGAGGCATTTTGCTTCCATGGTTTGGTTCCATTTAATCCCTTATCCTTGGCTCGGGCCACAGGGTTTTAACCAATTTCATTTGTATATTAACCACCAGAAACACATTTGTTACAACACACATACAGAACCTAACTTTATATATATATATAAAAAAATAATAATAAAGGAGAATCTAAAAAAACAAAAACAAAACACTTCTCTCATGGAATTTCAGCTGACGTCTATTAGCCTTGTAACTTAAAGTGCTAGAAGTTCATCAAATGTTTAGATGCAGTTTTTCATATAAAAATAATTTTATTGAACAGAAATTTATATTTTCTGACTAAGGTTTAAAGTTCAGGACCTGCTAGCTGCATTCTTAGAAAAATCCAGGAGGAGTCACCCACTCCCGGAGGAGATTTAAACATGTCGACACTCATTGATTACTTTTGTTCTCCCAACTCCAAATTTTCTAACTAGAAGTTGCTGTGTAGGCATTAAAATTTGTAAGATTAATGAACAGAGCAGATGCCAAGCAATGATATTAAAATATATTAGACCTCAAGGTTAATACCAGCGGCCTACTCTGCACCTTTAGTTCTTAGAGAAAAGACTGTGGATGTACTTTTTCTCTCCAACGTTTCTCTTGTTTAACTTTAAGAATATTATGTGTGAGTCTAAAATCTTGAATCGTGGGCTCACGATTAGAAAGAGCTTCTGTGAAACTTGTCCTCATGTCATTTTAAAATCACATATTTGTCTAAATCTGAACCATTGAGCCTGAGATTAGATGGAAGGGTCACTGCAAATCAGTTCAAATGTACTCTGTGATATTACTCCTATGAGACAGCTAATCTTCTCCAGATTGAAAATACCCACACCCGTAGGAGAAATATATGAATCATGTGCTATTTAATTCATTAGACAGCATTCCTCACCACTATCATCAAAATAAGAGATTATCTTTTAGAAATTAGCTGTGTTCCATCACCAGTTGCGGTCCTGAGACTTGCAGCATCAGTACCATGTTGCATTGAAACAGGCAGCACACGGTAGCCCTAAACTTTACAGACGAGCTAGTTTTTCCTTTGTCACCGGCCCATTGTTGTCAAATCTCTTCGAAAAATCAGTTTTTACCAGTAATAATTGTGCCCTTGCACAGTGTTATTACTGTTAAAGTGACTTGATATAAGATCTTCCCAGTGCAATAGGGCTGAAAGAGAGAAAGACTACTTTTGTGCCCTGAGTTGTTGGTTTGCTGAATTAAACTAAATTGTCTCTGCTGGCACAGAATGGGTAAAATTACATTTGTTGCCACCTGCTTATTGCGCATGCAGCAAGAGCAACGAAGGTCTGAACAAAGGATATGTTGTTTATAGCTGTGAATTAGACGTGTGTGGCTTCGTGAGAGATGCCTTTTCTTGTGACAACTTGACAGGATTGGATCTTGTAAAGCGAGAGGAAGATGAACTAACAGTGATGCCTTTTCTATCTACAACATGATGAGAAATTCTGCCATGTTAGAGCCGGCTATAGAGGTGAATCACAGAAATATGGAGAAGACAGAGAGCAGATCGGTGAAACATCTGTTGAAAGACTGGAAGTTAAATGGAAAAAATCGTGAAGGCATTCTAACTCTCTGATGTGAGCCTGTGAATATTTGAATTTCTGCTCTTTACATGTGCAAGTTTGGTACAAGTGTGGGCATATTTAAACGGGGAGGCCCACAGAGGATTCACATAAAATTTTACTTTTTCTTCAATTCTCACCAAGAAGCTGTGGGGGCGTTCGACTGCTCAGAATCATGGAATCGGTGCTGTAGGCAGCAGGAGGGATCAGTGCACAGAGGATAGAAGGACGCTCTGCTTTTGTATCACTTGCAGAGCATTCTTGGCAGCTTGTCATCCTTTGTGACTGATAATGTGCCTCAACCCTGGAGCACCAGGAAAAGCTTACTCTTTACCTGCGCAGGTAGATTTCTTCCCCCCCTCTTTTCATTTCCAAGATCATTTTTGCCTTTAATTCTCTTATTGTACTACTTGTCCCTAAAAAGAAAGAAAGACGAGAAGGAACAACTGTCGGAAATTTTAAGGCTTCTTAGGCTTTGACAGACTGCTGCAGCAACAGCTACATTACTTCACCAATCTCTCTGAATCTCTGTCAAGACACAGTTTTGTCAGCATGACTCTGCCACAGTGGGAGATAAATCTGAAAGACCACAAACAGAATCCACCCACGTTTCTAGGAGTAATGGAGCTGTCAGTGGCTAAATCTGACCCCACAGTAATCCCCCGGGGGCTATGATATGGTACCCATTCCTCCACAAGAGGGGGGGCAGCAACAGAATAAGAAGGGGAGGCATCTGATGATAACAGTCATCCTCGCTGGAATGAGAAAAAATGGAGGTCATTGTGTCACTGTGACCTCACAGGAGATGTGTTCATGTGCTTGTTTGTGTGTGTGTGTGGGTGTGTGTGTGTGTGTGTGTGCAGCGCTCCATTTGAAGCTATATTGAGATTCCCTGCAGTGTGACTGGGAAGGATGCTGGTGGGATGCTGAAGTGATTGTTGATGCTCGGCTGGAGCTGATGAAGCCTGTCTCTGGGCGATATGAGAAATATAAGGTTCGCAAATTCTTTCAGATTCCTTCAATTACGGATGGACAGACGCACTCTCACATATTACAGTATTTGAAGTTAGTGGTGCCTCATAGGTCACTTCCTCTTTGGCTCGCATGCACTTCCAAGACGTAATGAAACGTACCGTAGCCAGGAAAGCGTGATGCACGGCAAGGCAATCTTGCATCCAATCTCGAGTCTCAGCTCCAGAAGCCTGTATGGTCTCTAAAGGGATGAGACATGCTTCCTCTCCCCGCCTGGACGCTCTCCATCCATGGCGCGCCTCCAGCTCTAAAACCACTTTGGCTCGGGACACCGGCGGCAGCGCTCCTTCCCTTTGCTTCGCACACAAACGAACACTCGCGCACACATTTGCAAATGCAGCTTAAAGGATTGGAGAAATATACTGCCTGATAGACAAAGCTGATGAGAAACCACGTTATTGTTTGTTTTTTTCAGCCGTTTACGCGCAAAAGCCGCAAACCGAAGTGACCTGCCACTGATGGGCGAAGACATGAGGAGAGAAAACCTTAAATAAATCAACTATTTGTCCACCCAGCGCCTGAAAGTGCGTCCGAGTCACTCAATGGTGAGTTTCGTTCTTACTTTATCGGCTTCCGTGAACTGTGCTCTATTTTAAGTTTTCAAATAAGCATATTTAGATTATTAACATTTAATCTCAGCCTGTGTATTTTCTGAATTGGGTTTTATGTATTTAAGCACTATTACAACCCATTAAACGATTTTTCCATGATGTCTTGTGTAAACTTTTATTTCCTATATAAATATATATTTTATTCCAGTCTAACAACCAACACCCTCTCCTTTTTCTTTGATTTTATTTAATACTCACAGAGTACATCCAACACTCAGCAGCCCATAAATGCAATACAATCTTGACCATGGATGATGTCAGTTGAGCATTGACCTTTTTCTTCTTTTTCCCCCTTCTCCCTCCGTGCCTTTTCCCTCTGTGTGTTTATGACTGTAGGGATCATGCAAGACAAGATTAATCTTTTCTCCTATTACAGGATCTCCACTGTTACTCGGGATCACATGCATCTGGTTCGCTGCTCTGCACTGCCTTCTGCCTGTAGTGTGTGTGTGGCATTGGTTAAAACAGAGAAAGAAAAGGGAGAAACATGGATTGATCAATGGAAACTAGAGTGGCAAAGACAAGCTGTAGGCTTCCAAGCTCCCCTGGTGCTGCTACTGTTGCTCAGCCTTCTGTGGTTTCCCAGACTGATCACCACCTTTTGCCAATAAACAGCCTCGCTCAGAGGATCTGTGAACTCACTGAGGCACCTTAATAGAAAAATCTTTGGCACTGTCACATCCCTCAATCACCTGCATCCCAAATCCCTCAGTCCCTCCCTCATCACTAACTTCTAACCTCATTTATTGCTTTTATTTTCCACAGAGGCAATTACCTTTCTCTCACCATGCTCCAACACTCTTGCTGCCGGCTGTGTTGCCTCAGCAGCAGTGCCTGCATTCAGTGAATTTACAACTCAAACGTGCCCAAGGAACGTGCACCACACAGTGTAATCTTTGGTTGATCCTGTCCCCCAGGCTTTTATCCCTTGTAAGAACTGTTATTGTATGAGGAATACAAAAGCTGAGACCGTGTGAAGCCTGCAGTCCCCTTCCAGCTGTTGACAGACTTTTTTCTTCAGATGTGCGTTCTGGTGCAGGAGGAGTTATAAGCCAGGAAAGCAGGAGGACTTGCAAATCAAATTGCCCAAATCTATTGAAGCATCTGTCTTCATTCTCCAGAGGGCTGCAGGAGGGAGCAGAGGGGCCCTAGAAAGGAAAACATTATATGATGTGTCTTGGTCAGCCCGCTGTGCACTTCCAATAGTGTGTGGATGTCAGGGCTGTGAAACTGACAGTTTTTTAAGTGTCAAAGATGGAAAGAAGCTTAAAGTTTCTCATTAGCTGCAGTCATTTCCACGATTATATTTTTATGCCTTCTATTTCTTTACAGAGTTGCTTTGAGACAAGCAACAAACAGAACAGTTTACTTGTTTCTGTCATCCTGTCTGTAAATACCAGTCCAAGAAAGTTTCTTCCCCCGATGAGTTCATTCTGTTAGCTGTTTTTAGCCATATTCAAACAGAATGGCTCATGATGACAGCTTGATTTCGTTTCTCTTCACCCACTGAGTAAACGTCTTTGGTTTGGCGCTGTTTGTGATTAATGGAACATCAAAAGCTCAGTGTGATACATTCCTGAGGATATGATTCTGCCAGGGACACATAAACATCATTAATGAAGAAGACGCAAACTGGAGAGTGGCAGAGACATAGAAGGAAGGCGAAGAGGCAAAAGGAAGGAAACATTTATTTTTGTCAGTAATATGATGCATTTTAACCTCTGCAAAGCTGCTTTGAGTGATGAAGAGAAAGTTGCACCCAGGGATCTTGTATGATTACATTACATTGGTTTGGTACATGGGAACAAATGGGTGGCAGCACCCTTTTTTTTTTCTAACTCCATTTGGAAAAATCATATCTTTCTTTGCTCTTTCATGGCCAGTGGCAAAGAACTCAGAAGCATACAAAGGAAACTTCTCAGCTCATGAAGACAGCTATATTTATCTGAGTATGTAGCTCTCTTCTGGGCTTAGTGGCTTAATTACCCAGCAGAGGGGGAAGCAAAAATGAGATGCAATTATGCAACAGTGAGCAGACTATCCCGAACAGCGGAGCTGCTGTAGATGGGAGCATCACTGCTACCATTTCACAGTGAGGGTCAGACCTTTGCGTCATATTTCTTTGCAGAAACTGGGGGTTCTTAAAGAAGAAGAAAAAAAATCTGAACCTTTAAACTGTTTATTTAAAGTATTTAAGCTACTTATGTCAGAAATGCCAAAAGGTGCCATCTGTTTTCTTTCCTTGTGGATGAAACATTTCTTAGGATGATATGTTGATATAGAAATACTGCAAATGTGCAACCGAGAATTAGTTTGACATTTCGCTAAATAGTCTGCTTAGCTTTAATACTAAGAGGTTCAAGGTTATTTTTAAGCATGTAGTACAACAGCCAGTATATCATAATATACTGTTTCATATTCCCTGCTCTGTCAATCTAATTTACTCTTTTTTGTGCTTAAAATATCCTTTTTACTTAAAAGAACATACTGTCAAGGTTTCATGGTTGAAAACTCCAGACAGAAAAAGTTATTTATACTTAACCTTTTACTGCTCAAGTGCCCTTGAGCAATATTCCCAACTGCTCCAATGAGAGCTGCTTAGAAGACCAGCAGAAGAAACCTACAGGCATGAATGTGTGGAAGCTGCACATGCATGAAGCAGAAAAAAAACATCAAAATGAAATCTCATTTTGTGCGTCTCTCTCTGCCTCCCTGTCGGCCTCAGCGTGAAGGATGTAGAGCCAGAGGTGGTGGGAGGATGGAGTGCTCCTGGAAGACAGTGCTGCTGCTGGTATGTGCTTCTCTTGGGGTCCAATACACAGCCATCCGAACCCTGAGGGACTCGCTGTCTGGACCTTGTCAAGGAGCCTACCGGTGCCGGAGCAGATATCATGGAGGTACAAGTTTAGATTGTCCCATATACTGTACTAAATCTTAAAATGTGTGAAGCTGCTTGTGTATTCTTGTTGAAATCAACTCAAAAGGAGGTTATTCTGACTGAACAGCACCAACATGCACAGACAGATCTATTATCAAACTTTATTCGTAATATGATTCGATTATCAAACAAAAGACCTACAGTAGAGAATCCCGGCGCAGCATCATTGCTGTTACTGACACAAAGGTAAAAAGAAAGTGGAACATTAAATGAGGGAATTCCTTGTAAGTGGAGAGGATAGAAAAATGAAATATGCATGATTCATTTTGCAATTATCCTCCAATTTATCTCCATTAATCCCCTCTTGCAGTGCAGATGTAGCTTGCCAGAGACAGGCTCCTGTGTACCAAAGTAACAACCCCTCTGCAATCAACTCCTCATCAGCAGTAATTACATGTTAGCAATGTGCGCTATATTTAGGGATCCACCATTTCATAAACCCCCTGGAAACCAACAGCAGAAACTTACTCTTGCATGTTTACCCTCTAAATTATTCAGGTCTTATTGGCTTGACTCAGTAGTTCTTAAGGATTAAAGATATATACTGTATTTATCACTGTGGTTAGCTTTTATGAGCTGAAATTATTCTTTGGAAATGAGTAAAGTGCAGACATGCGTTAAAGAAAGTACATATATATATGT
>JBAMHW010000010.1:30672509-30687901 GCA_037177495.1 Rhadinocentrus ornatus | reverse complement strand
CAGCTTCCATAAAAAAGGAGGGTAAGCAGCAGCCAGATGCTGCTAATCAATATTGCCTGGATAATTGACCATCAGTAAGTATAGCACTCTATAAAAGCAAAAGTTTTGGGCGTTTGGGGTCTGGGGCCTTCAGGTGTGTGTTAACATAATACCAAGGAGGAAACACATCAGCAATGAAATCTTAGCAACATGTCACATTATCCAAAAAAATAAAAAATCTGTCGACACGCGTGAAACGTCAGGAGCATCGCAAACCAACAGGCGCTAGCTAGTCCCTGCCTCTGAAGCCAGTTGGGCCACGCACCCCAACACTTACAATTAAACATATGAAGAAATGCTCTGCAAATTAGCATTGTTTGGCAGAGAAATAGTCTGGTATCTTTAGTTTTTTGTTTGATTTAAGTTTAAATCATATGAGTGGCATAGGGAAGTATTAATTCCTCTCCTACAGTGTGAAGCTGTTTAGACTGGAAAAACTCTACTTTATGTATATGAGGTGAGTTGAGCAGTTTAGCTGCTTTTGTAAAACCACTCTGCTATTTACAACAGCTGAGGAGTTCATATTAAAGTTATCTATAACCTTTTCTTTGCGTTCAGGATGAGAAGTCTCTCTGTGGTTTTGTAACTTGTTTGGTTTCAAACTGTCAGACGCTAATATTTTGAGACATACAACAAAATGTGGTCTCTCTTCATCACTAGCATACTGCTCGAGCCCAGGACGAGAAAGGTCTTGTCATATTTACTTCTGTTTTTTGTCATTGATGTTGTTGTTTGTCCATTGTCCATTGGTACATAACTCATAACTCCCCCCCCCCCAACAATTGTTATATGCAAACACGTCAAGTCCTGTTAACACGATTAGCAAGTTTGGTTACATCTGCAATTTCCATGTAAACAAACCAGTTAATGACATTGTGACACAAGCCACATAGATGTCTGACGCTGCAAGCCAGAAACACCCATTATTCTCTCCACATTTAAAAGTCTTCGCCCTGGGAGGCATTTTCTAAAAGGTTCGTAGTCCTCTACCAAGGCATTTGCATGTGAATGAAAGATGCAAACATGTTGAAAAACATGGCCTCAGTTGTGTATTAAATTATTCCAGAGTCAAACATAATGCCACCTGTCTGACATCTAAATTTGGATGAAATTGAATCATACAACAGGACGGGTTTGTCAAACACAGCAGCAAACCTGCAACACAATGAGTAAAAAATAGACGAATCAAGGTGTGGCAACAGCCCATCAAAGCCCAGACTTTAGCTTGATTGAAATGCGGGGGCATAGACAACTGTAGATTAAAGGATGAAATAAGTGTGGGCCAAAATTCCCCCACAATAACATCATACCTTAAAATAGCAGAAATAAGATGTAATAGAACAATTTAAAGCTATTTAACGCTTTATGAGAAGCAGCAGTAATGCTGAAAGCACACAACTTTATTTTCTTACCTCCAGACTCCAGATGGGCAGCCTTGTGCGATGACAACTGGATGCCGACAGAGTTACCACGGAAACACATCCTGCTGTTTGCCACCACACGCAGTGGCTCGTCCTTCACAGGGCAGCTTCTTAACCAACATCCTGGGATCTTCTATGTGTTTGAACCTCTCTACCACGTCCAACAGGCCTTCACCAACTCTAGCAGCAGGCTGCGACGCACCTTGGACCGCCGGGCTCTGCTGGGAGCATACAGAGACCTCCTCCTCAATCTGTACACTTGTGATCTTCACTTCATGGAAAATTACATTCGTCCTGAGCCCCAGGACCACATAACAAGCTCTTTTTTCCGAAGGAGCTCCAGCCACGCCCTATGTTCTCCTCCCGTGTGCTTGGAAGGGGTGGACGCCACGGCTTCTGATCTGCCTGATGAAACATGGTGTCCTAAGAAGTGTGGAGCGCTGAACCTGACTTTGGCTTCTATGTCATGTCTATCGAAGAGACATGTTGCCATAAAGACCGTGCGGATTCCTGAGATTAGAGACCTGCGCACTCTGACAGAAGATCCACGTCTGGACCTGAAGATCATCCATCTGGTAAGAGACCCCAGAGCCATCCTGGCCTCACGCATGATGGCGTTTTCTGATCAGTTTCGTGCTTGGAAAATATGGAACGCGACTGGGCGGCAGCCTCGATTCGTGGACCTGTCACAGATCACCAGCACCTGTAAGGACATGATGGCTTCTGCAGAAACAGGTCTGCAGAAACCAGCATGGCTGCAAGGACGCTACTTGCTGGTGCGGTATGAAGACTTGGCTTTCAACCCAAATGCCAAAACAAATGAGCTCTACAAGTTTGTGGGGCTGGAGATGGAGGACAGGGTGAGGATGTGGATTGCAAAGAACACCTACAGTAATGTGTCCTCTCTCTCTGAGTGGAATTACAGATACTCCACCAGCAGAAACTCTAGAGCAACAGCAGAGAACTGGAGGCTTCATCTTGGTTTTGACATTGTGAGGACGGTTCAGAGTCTTTGTAATGACACTCTGGCTCTGCTCGGATACAAGCAGGTTCATTCTGCAGCTGAACTCCGGAACTTGTCACATTCTTTAGTGGAGCACAGGACATTTCAGCCTGTCACGTGATGCTTTTATTAATGGTCCAAAAGAAAAAATAACTTATTTATTTATGCATAAATACTGAGCCACTGAATTGAGTGAATGTAACTTATCTTAATTTCTCATAATGGCTGGAGTAATGTAATGTCAGTGGAAGATTTTTTACATATTAAAGGATTATGTGGTGCAAAGAAACATTGGGATGTATTAAGATACAGCTAGAACTGTTTTAGTAAAGACCACCTACGCTGAGTCCAAGTCATGTCCAAATCAACGAAGAGTAACAGAATATGCTTATATTTGTTTACTTTGAGAGGAGGTTTAGGCCGAGTCAAAATCAGGCCCAAGAAAAACTACACAAGTTTAAGTAAAATCTTTTCCCAGACTTATGATGTTAAGATCAGCTCAGCTTGGGTGTCATGGGTCCACACAGCAGTCAGACTCATTTCTGATTCCAAACTTTTAGAATAACAGCAAACTTATTTTAGGTATCCAACATTTCATAAGTTCCTCTTTAACAAAACATCTCTGATGAGAAAAGATTAAATAAAACCCCCTGTCCAAATAGAGGATCAAAATATATAAAAAACAACAACATCAGCAACAACAAAAAAACAAAACATAATAACTGTAAAATGGTTTGTGGACTTTGTTCTGTTTGGCTTTTATCCAGATGTGCTCCTCCCAGTTCCACCAAGGTGATGGTAAACTGTTACCTGATGATTGGACCTACCTGATCTGACCAAGAGTTTCTTTTCTGGTATTAGGTGACTTCTATCTTGCGCTTATGCTTCTATCTTAAGAGATGCAAATGCCTCACAAACCAACAAAGAGCACAGGACGGTATATACATGCACAGTGGTCTGAATCATGTTAACATCTGACAGTTTAATTCATTTTTATTTCGTCAAATATTTAGAAAATAGTGAGAAAGTTTCGGTAAAGAGCAAAATTTCTACTTGAGCTGACAATGTTTGCTCTCATACGCCAAACTAACATCAAGAACCAGAGGTGGAAAAAAGACACACTGATGCGTGAACACATTGTCCAGTCCAAGGAAATATAATCCACAAGTGTGCAAGAGAACATAACAGAGCAGTGCAGAGGAGAGCAAGCCTCACTGCCTCTCGTGCGCATATTTAAGTACATGAAAGGAGCACAAATGAAGCTTTAGGACTGCAGATAAATTACCTAGAGGTATAATAAAAACCTCAACCTGCATAGATGTTACAGAAGTAATGTTTACATAAAGCTAAACCAGTTCTAGCTTATTTTGCTCGATATAGTTCTAGCGCAGTTCTGCATGTTTTAATGTGCATAAACTAGAAAAAAATGCATTTTTCTTTGGATGAGTTATTACATTTTGGGTTATATACTTTTTATTTCCAGACAGATTTTCATGCCTGTGCATGCACTGCTGAAGGTTTTCTTTCGGAAATTTCCACTTTGCTCTCCTAACTCACAGAGTCAGGATATTTAAAGGAGCAGGATTTTCTGTTTTCCTAGTCTAGACCGGGGTTGTGGTGGTTTGGACTTGAAAAATCCATGAGAATGAAATCTTCAAAAAGAATGACCAATATTAGGACCAGGGATTTCAAGTTTGCATCATTTTAAAATGACGCCAGACTGATATACACATACAGCTTGCTGCTGCCCAGGACCGGGCTCTTGATCTAGGACGCATGTCTGAATACTTGAACTTAGTTTGTTTTTAAGCAAGTTTTGATTTGAAGAGCTGGATTTATTCCACAGATCTGCCCAACACCAATCATCACGAGTCCTAAGCAGCATTAATGAACCGGTTGAAACCTCTTTCTTTGCACAGCAACACCGTGGACCATAATGGTAGGACGTTACAGTTTAAATTATTTTAAGTTTTTCTGTTTTTATTAGATTTTTAACTGGGACAGTGCACTTTATTAATTATCCCTGTTAAATGTACCACAGCAAGATAGTGGACAGGTGTTTGTAACATCTGTTTGCTAAATGCAAAATAAAAGATTCACAGTTCAGGCATAATTTCAGTTAATTCTTCAAAAGAAGATGTGGTAGAAGAAAAGGATTATAAAACTAAGGGTTGATTTCAAAGGATCTCCTGTGTATTTAGGAAAATGTCATACATTGTTGGTAAAAAATCTTTGTCGGGCTTGTCTGCCACATCACACAGCAGCTTCATGTTCAGGATTAAATATGCAAATATTTGTTGTGTATCTAATGTAAATATTGCAGCTTAGTGTAATTGTGAAAATGTTACGTACCAAAGGTAACATCTTTGTCCCTGTAATTCAACAATTAACATTTTTTAGAATTTTAATAAACATTTATCATGTCAAAGAAATTCAAATTATTTGTATGATGTGCTTAATTTGATTCTGTGAATAGAAAATCTTTTGGAGGTGATTGCAGAGAATAGTGCAGGTTTGTGGTTTTTATCTTGTAATCCTCTTTGTATTTAAATGGCCATCCAGCCTAATTTCAGTCCTTCTGATGTGTCTGTAATAACAGATGTTTTTAACTCCAGAGAACACAAGATGCACGCAGTGTTTCATTTTAACTCTGAACCAAACAGGAATGAAATCAGCATCATTCAGCCTCTGTCTGTAGAGTAGTGTAGTCAGAGACAAGACAGCTCCAGGTTCCATTTGAAACTGGTCTTTGTGCCTAAACAGATGAAGGATGTGTGCCATCCAGGTTCTAGCCAGTTTATTTCCATGTGGAGCTGCTCGCTTGAGATAAACACTGGAGTGGTTTCTGAGGAAGAACTCATTGCATGAATCACAGACAAACCACTTATTGACTGTGATTTTCTTGCCTTTTATATGTGAACATTGCATTTAAAAAGCAATGTCCGGGCTCCTATGGAGGCTGAAATTCTCTCCTGTTGGTAGCTGTGAGCTCTCTTGCTTATGATGCTGATGGAAGCCACGGGAGAGTGATGGAAGTATGCAGTTTGAGTAGAATGGTCATGCTGTTCTCTGAGTACTATTAAATCTGAGTTGAAATTGTCCATTTAATAATTTATTTTTAGACATCCAGTCCTCCCAATACTTTATGTAGATTCCCTTTAGCTGCTGACACTGGGGATATCTTAGCTCAGGACAAAGAATTGATCTACAGATCCAGTTGAAGGGAAACAGGATTTAAGATGCATGAAGAAAAGAGCGGCCACCTTTCTTTGAACTTAATCTGCAAGGCTACACAAACCAGCCATAAAGCAAAGCTTTATGACACCCGGGAAGATGTGCTTCATCGGTTTTTCCATCCCCGCCCTGATGCACAAAGCTGCAAATGACCTGAGTCAGCCGTCCGCTAATTATCCATTTCTTCTGCATTCAATACAGAAAACCTCCTTCTATCTCCTTAACTGACAAATTCAGGTCCTATCAACTCTAAACAAATAGAATCAGAATAAGAATGGCTTTTATTGTCACTGGATGCATCACATACAACAAACCTGCACCGCCTCACCTACAAAGAACTGCACACATACACAAAACTCACTCTTACTCCCATTAATAACCCCTCCCCTAACCCCAAACATTAAAAATAAGCAGTAAAAAACAATAACAAACAATAAAAGCAATAAAATAGACAATAACAGCAATAAATCTATAAAGAGTTTTGTAAGTGCAAAAATTGAGATAGATGACAGCAATATGAGGTAAAAAGTGAGTGCAAAATAGCACAATTTGCACTGAAGTGCCATTAATCAATTGTTACTGTTGGTTGTAATGTATTGTGTGGAGGGAACAGGCAGAGGAGAGAACTGGGTAGAAACTGTTTAAGAGTCTGACTGTGTGTGTTTTAAGTCACTTATACTATTTACCAGAGGGCAGCAGAGTAAACAGGTGGTGAAACGGGGAGATATCTTTCACAACAGAAGAAGCTCTGCTGCAGCTTCTGGAGCAATAGATGTCCTCCAGAGGGGGCAGAGGGAGGCTGATGATCTTCAGCAGGGGTTTCCTGGACTCACTGATGTTCACATCCAGAAATTTAAAACTGGACTTCCTCTATACCCCTACACTCCCCAATCTCCAGTGGTCCCGGCCCCACCGCTTTTGCCTGAAATCAATAATAAGCTCTTTGGTCTTTTGGATGTATAGGAAGAAGTTGTTATGAGAACACCATTCAGACAGCTTATGCACCTCATCTCTGTAAGAAACCTCATTCCCAGGACCAGTATTTTCAAGCATTTGGAGACCTCAGATGTGGGGGCTACTGGCCTGTAGTTGTTGGGAGAGGTGATGATCTTCTGCTTGGGCACTGGGATGATAGAAGTGATCTTAAGGCAGGCCGGTAAGCACAGCCTCTAAGCATCCTGTCAGGGATCTCATCAGAACCAGCTGCCTTAGCAGGAGTTGTCAAGGCTGTATAACTTCCCTGCTTGGAGGACGATAGCATGATCAGCAGGGTCCTCTGCACATAAAAACATGCATTTCTGTTTCTGAGATAGATGTAATCTTAAGGTATTTCAGAAAATGGGATCTCCCACCTCAACACATTTTGATTCTCTGTGAAAAATGTCACTAGTTACACTAAACTCTTCCTTTTTTTGTGTAGTTATGTTACATAATTTTACATCTGTCCAGTTCTTATCGAAGGGATCTGTCTTTTTTATTGTAAGGAGTAGAAAGGAGAGACATTGGCGTTAAAATCTAGCAGGTAAAAACAAAAGGTTTTTAAAAAAATAAAAATTCAAGCACAGATTTTCTAAATTTTACTTAAATGACCTCTGCAAGGTTTCAGGCTCTAGGTTGAGAGTGCCTGTGCATTACATTTCGCTATGATTTCCTTTTTCTTGATTCTAACTAGTTGTTCTGTTGCCTAGACCGAACAGCAAGTGGGAACAAATGAAGGTGACATGGAGGGGGATGAGAAAATGTTTCTAAGGAAAAAAATTCACACATGCAACATAGTCCTGAAATTTTCCAGAAACATTCTGTAGAGATGACATGTGGCTTTATTTCAGACTTCTTTTAGAGATTTTTCACTTGGCTCCCTTCCCAGACCTCCATTCTGGAATATAACCAATTAAAATTTTGTTAATTTAGTCCATAATTTTATAAAGTATCAACTGTGAGCGTGCCGGTGAGGGAGTGTGTATGATGGTGAGATTTTTTGGCTTGTTATTTTTTCTTATAACCTTAAGGTTGCACCTCGATATGATAAATGAGTTCAAATCCAAGTGTTATTGAAACAAAACAAAAACAGTCAGAGCCTCATTTGCCATTCTAGACATGCTGTAAACAAAATACAACATACTTTTTGCATCATGTCCTCCCTCCTGTGCACTGTAGACAGACACTCCCGCGCTCTTTCTTCCTCACACTTCCAGCTATTAGAGTGCGTCTCTAGCACAACATCCCTGGCTGAGAAGTGCATGTGGGAACAGCAACTGCTCAAAAAAGTACAGATCAAACTGTCCTCTTATTGTAAAAACACCCAGCATTCATGTGTGAAAATGCTGTGAGAAAATTATGCTCTCTGCTTGTGCAAGATAAGGCATGTAGCTAACATGTTTGCCATTTTTCACATCTTTATTTTGATCCATTAAATATGTATGCACTACTTTCAAATACTCTAACAAGGTACCCATAAACTGTCACATATGAGCAACATTTCTTACCTGGTGCACAAGTGCCACAAGTGGCCTTAGCTGGAAATTTCTAATAAACCAGCTTTTTCTTACTTCTAGATTGTCACACAGTGATACTTGGTCAGGAACAAACTGCATCACTGTTGGATGACAAGTCTTCCAAATTTATAATGTAATACTCACCGGATTCATTGCTATGGCAACATGTAAGTTTTTTGCCAAGTAAATAAATAAATAAATAAGGTGTGAAAAACAACCCCTTTGAACTCAAACACATGACCCAAATTTAGACATCAGATGTAGGTGTCTATCCTCATCTTCCCTTATTGTTAATCGTTTATTACCCTGTTTAAAATGATGTTTTCCTGTTACTGGTTATCATTGATGCAACCAGTGTGTCACTTTCTGCACAAAATTATAGCTGACAGCATGCAGCTGCAGAACAGTTACCAATGCATTGAAAACTGACAAGAAGGGCTCTTGACCAGGCATCAGAATGAGACCAGCTGGGAATGAAAATGTGCTGAAGCTACAGTGCCTTTGCTTGAAAATACACAGAGGTGCATAGGTCAGTACACACGCAAGAGCTCATACACATTTCCTGGATAAAAGGCGTGCTGTAGAAGTAGAAATTTTAATTCTGGGAATGGTTTGTGAGCATGTGGAAAGAGTGCACGCTGACATCTGTCACCCCAATAGCAACTTATAAGTATGCAGAACAACATGGCCTTCCCCTCTGTATGCAAAATGTCCAAGTTGTTTTCAAGACAAAAATAACAAAAAACAACTGTCGAATCAGTTGTGTGGTGAAGGACTGCGTGATTTGCATGTGTTTGGTAGGCTGAGAGAGAATGTCCTTGAAGTGCTATGATATTTTGCATTGGATGCTGCATTGCAGCATAAAAAAGGAGACTGTATGAACATCAAAAAAATCTTTGAAGACAGGGTTGTCAAAAAAGTGAGGAGGTCAAGCTGAGAGCTTTGAAGAAGGTCTCCAGGTCACTTGAGGCTAAAGCTGAACTTTTTGGCCATCAAGGAAAGGTTTATTTGGCAGAAACTTCTTCACCTTAAGAAAAACATCCCTACAGTGAAGCATGGTGGTGGCAGCATCATGCTATATTTTCTCATTGGCAGGGATTGGACAAGTAGCTAGGATTGAGGGAATGACAAATTGTGGTAAATCCTGTTAAGGTTTTGGAGACAACTTGGTTAAGGATATGAGGTTGGGTTGGTTTTATGCTTTGTACTGAGAGTTTTATGTAATTGTTGTTTGCTTCACAGTAACAAATAGCATCTTCAATGTTGTTGGTATGCCTTGTAAACAGTAAGATAAAACCTTTAAGTAGCCCTTGTAATTCCAGCTCTTAGTGTTCCTCTGGACAAATACACCAGTCTCTGCTGTGGAGCTTTCCAGCTGCTTCAGGATTACCTGTTTCCTCTCTGATCAATGCCCTCCTTGCCTTTTTGTGAGTTTTGGTGGACACGCCTTTCTACGCACATTTGTTTTTGTAGCAAACTGTTTTCATTGTGTGATAGTGGTTTAAATCGTGTTTTAAAAACCCAACCCTAACTTATTTTTCTTCATAACTTTGCTTCTGGCATGTTTGGAGAGTTCCAGGGTCTTCATGGTGTTGCTTGCTGGTTTTTCTTGATTTGTGGCGTATATACACTGAGACCATATGATGCTTGGATTGCACACAGGTGAACCTGATTTAACTAATTATATGACTTCTGGTGGAACCTGACCACCAGGTCTTATTAAGGGGCTTCATCCATGAATTTTTAAAAAAAAATTGCAAGTGACAAATAAATGACAATTAAATAAATAAATAGAGCTTGCCAAGTGGGGTGAATATTTTTGCAAGCCACTGTATAAACAATGACAGCTTATGTGAATCCACTTTCCTTTGCAAATAGAAATCAATGATTATTACAGGCCATTGGTATCACAGAGCACAGAACCAGTCTCAACCAGTTCCCAACGCCATTTCATTATGACCTTCCAGAACCAATGTTGTATCAGTGTCAGTCAAATCTACTAAATCATGCTCCATTCAACACTCCTCTGTAACCAGCAGCCTTAAACATTAGATCACAATAATATGTGGGAGCAACGGAGGCTGAGCGACGTCCTTGGAGTTGCTCCTCCAGCGGTAGGTGCATCACCCAGATTCATTATTCTGTGTTTAATTATTCATGGATCTTATCTGGATAACCAGGCAGAAAATTATCAGACACATAACTGCCCACTTTGATCCAAACCAATGCATGTTTGATATAAAGACATGCATGAAGCGTTGTATTCCATGGAAATATCTAAGTGCTTAAGGCTTGACAACCAAGCAAAGAGGCAGGAAACAATTTTCGCCTTTCTAAGACCTCTGCAAATTGCTTCCCATATGGGAAAGGATTCATTTAGGTATGAGAGGTTGTTGAGGGGAGAACACACAACATATTGGCGATCCTATTAAAATCACCTGTGAAAGTGCTGCTGACGACTAGAGAAACATCACCGGGAAATAACAATCCATTTTTGGGTCAAACTGAGTGTGCACCACCACTTAAAAATAGCTTTTTGTCAGAAATGACACTATTTAATTCCCCTCAGGGTTGCAAGAGCTGAAGGCTACTGCATCTGTAATTTCTACACACTACGTTTATGCAGTCCGTCATATATGAATGTTTTATATGAAAATCATAGGACAATAAATTGAACACTAACAACATTTAAGCTCAGCATCTTATTCTCAATTGACACGATCATAAAACCCAAGTAACACTTGCACGAACAGTTTGAATTTTTCATGCTCTTTACTGGGAGCCAAAGATGTAATTTATGGAGATATTATGGAGCATTTAAGACAGAATGAAAGCACTTTGCACTGCAGTATCTTTATTACTGGAGCCACACAGGCCCTCAGCAGACATCAGCCTCTGTCACACCCATCACTCAGTTACAGTTATTTGGCCTCATGCTCGCACTAGAGATACACACAAACATGCACGATCCCCGTGCACCCCCGCTCTTCATCGATCTTCGTCTTTGTTGTTCTGCTCTTTTCACAGCTTCTGATTTTTTATGCAACTTGTTTTCCTTTTTATAAAAGTTTCTTTTTTTATGTTTTGTAATGGCAGATGGATTTTTATGGCATCTCTCCTCATTTGTTTCCAGCATGAGTTTGCTCACCGATTATTTATTGTGTTTATCATTGATCCGAATAAGGGGCTTTCACAGTACACATCAAAAAGCCAGCCGGCTTAGCTCGAGGAAAAAGCAAGAAGGCCTCGAACGCAGCATCGTCAGCAGTATCTCACACATTGCATGTTAAAAAATACACCAGTGAAACTCCATTAGGAAATTTTTTATATAAATTACAGAAAAAGCTTCAGCATTAGCATTGCATTCAAAAGAGCCAGCGCATGGATTATTTACTGTCAGCAGGATCATGAGTTTACATCTTTACAATAATTAAAAGCTCAATTGATTTCGTCCTTTTTTGCTCTGCTGGGTAGAAATCACTTTCCATGAGGCCATATAGTGATTGCTTAACTGATGTGATTCTGCAAAGGGTAATTAGGTATATTAAACTCTGAGGTAATAAGCATTGGACATTAATAATTTTAAGAAGCCTCTATGCTTATGAAATGTTTTGAGCTATTTTGAGCCTTTTTCATGATGCACAAAGAAGCAACAGCAGGAGCTCTGGCAAGAGAGACAGAGCTCATCTAGAGGAAGAAAATGAGAAATAACACAGCATCAAGCATGATGCAAGTAACAGCAGGCTTCCTCTGAGTGGGTAAATAACTGAATATTCACAGTCAGACTGTTTGTTGTACTGTCTTCTATGCTTGAGTCTAATGAAACCGGAAGAAAGACACAGATTTTTTATTATAAGAAATTCAGCAAAAAGATAATAAAAACAGAGTTTTTAATTCAAAATCGTACTTTCTGTGTGGAGTTTCCATGTTCCTCCTTCGCCTCAATGTTTGTTTATTTTACCTCCAGCTTCCTCCCACAGTCCAAAAGTGTGCGTTTTAAGTTAACTTTTGATCATGAATTCACTGTAGGCGTGAGCATGAGAGTGCATGATAGTTTCTGTTATACCTGTAATAGACCACTCAAGGTGTACCCAACCCAACACAGAAAAGTAGGTTTCCTCACACTGGGTGCTTTGCCTGCTCGGTCTGCAGGGTTGTTGCCATGGTGACCGCTCTGTCTGGATGGCTGGGGTCCCGCACTGCAGCACTATGGCCGTGGTGGGGACCCCCACCTACCGTGGTCGGGATGGTTCCTGTGATGGCACCTGCTGTGGACATGGGTGGGCAAGCTCCTGGTGTGGATTAATCCCCCAAAAATTGTTTCCTCACAGTATTTATTAGTATTTTTATACCTACATTCTGTAAAAAGCACCAGAAATGTGGGCGGAGCTAATCGGGAGCACCTGACCAGTTCTCCTTTATATCTGGTTCTCAGAAATAAACCAGCTGATTGAGTCTCTTTCCCCGATCTACTAGTATCATGTTTTGCTTGATGGGCTGAATTAGTTTGAGTTTCACATTTTCCAGCAGCATGACATCACTTGATCCACTTATAACACTTACTTACATATCCCATAACATCTTTATATTAATTAATAATTATATTATATTAATAAGTTGTTTTCTTAATAAATTTGAGTGTCATTATTGGTTAAACCTTGCCATGTTTTTGTTTTTTTCATAGGTTATAAGCCAGGTTGTGAGATTCTAAGAACCCACTGGAACTGAAGCGATATAAGATGTGAATATTAGGGTATGCACAACAATGCAAATCAACTTAGCACACAAATTTAGTTTTTCTATTTTATAAATGTAACAAGGGGAAGAGGTGAAATGTCAACATTACACTCTGGTCAGGTTGGAAACCACTGCGCTAAAGTTCCCTGTATCAACTAAAAAATAAACAAAAGATAAAAAGAAGAGAATACAGACTGAGTGAAATCATCTGCTGAACTGAGTAAAGCAGTGATTCTGTCTTCTTGTCTCCTCAGGGTGCTCTCAGTAGAATTCAGTAGATCAGTATCTCTGCTGGCAGCTTCTCTGAAGGATCGTACCCTGGGCAGAGTTTTTCCTTCGGAAGGTTTTTAGAAAAGCTTAGTCCAAATCTTTTTTAAGTGATCAACCCTCAGATGTCTTAGATGTGGGTGTTTCTCCCTCCCTCTTCCACTGCTTGGCGTTTCTGTCCTCTTTTCACTCCAAGCTCCACTTTCAGGAGATAGTAGGCGTGAAAATGTCTGTGGGATTTTTATTTCATTTTCAGAACTAAAGTATGGAGGGAGGTGCAGTATCACAGAGGCACTAAGAGGAAGGTGTGAACACAGCTCTACAGGCTCAGATTGGATTACACTTCAGGCTTTTCAGCCCTTATCTGTGCGTTTGATCAGCCCACACATCCCAGCTGAAGATTTTGGGGCAAGTTTAAAACACTTGTGCAGTTTCTCTTTTCCTTTGTTTGGCTTTTATGTGACATACTTTTCACTGATTCACCGTCCCTTTCAGTTTCCCCCCCGCAGCTTTTTCCATCGAGATAAAGGTACACCAACACCGTCAGCAGTTCCTCAGTGAATTCCCAGCTAGCTTTAATTTTCAAGCTCATCCATAATTTAACAACTCTGAGCACCTAATATAGCAACATCTAGCTGGATTAAAAGCCCAAATATCAAATCTTTTCTTTTTATTTAACTTGAATAGATTAAATATTCATTGTAAATTAATAAGAGATGCTCAATTTCATTATGTTGTATAAGGAAAAATAAAAACAGAATAGATGGTTGATACTACACATGCAACAGCTTGAAAATTATATATATATAATGAGATGTGAGTCAAAGATCCTGGTTGCCACTTTTCCCAGTCGCAGCGCAGTTCAGTTGCTTCTCTGACTTCCCTTCTTGCTACTTTTAACGTAGCACAATGTAACTTTTTGACCTGACAATTGCTCTCCTGGCTTGTTTTGATGGCACAGTGACATTTATTATGTATATTCGTGGAGTTGCTGTTGCTCAGTAGCATCCTGAGGCTGAGAAACTGCCTTTCATAACATTTGCTGTGTGATGTTAAAGCTGAGTTTCACTTATGTGTCTTGCCACATGCTAGTAACTGGATATCAACACACTGGCGGTGAACATGCACCCCAGCTGATGCATCAAAGAAATGCAATTACTGGCGGAAGGGAGGAAAAGAAAGAGAGGAAGTGACAATGCAAGAAATAAGACGAGTCAACATCAGACTGACTTTTACTAACTGGAGAGAGTTCCGAGTACAGATAGGATGCAAGATGGCTGCTGGATTGTTAGGAGATGCCTCATTGAGAACATCTGGCAATGTTCAGTAGTGCTTCTTAAAGCAATACTTCAGAAGTTTCTGACATTAAAACTCTGTACTTCTGACTACAGGTCCATCCAGGGTCCCAGGGGTTTTGTGTTCCAGCCTGGGATATCATGTGACACCTGTATTTTGCTTCATGACACCAATTCACACGCCAGCCACTGGATATCAGCTTTCTGGTTATTTTGAACGTGCACCATGTGTGATATGGGTAAGAAATGCAAAAAGACACTGGAAGAATATGTTAAAATAAACCAACAAATTCTCACAGTTTCAGCATTTGTTAGTTTGTATTTGTCGGGGCAGAGAAAAACCCAGTTTAGAGGTTGTTTTGCTACCCCTACCCCGCAGTCCCGCGTCTGATTCATCACTGCTGCGTAGAATGAAGAGAGCTAACCCTGAGGCTAGCTGCTGCTTCACCCAGGAGCAATCACCTCTCCTCCGTCTCCCGACCTCGGTTTGAAGGTGGAAGCAGGAGAGTTTAGCAGCTGTTTTTGTCTGAGTTTCCCGATAGTGAAGGCAGCAGACCAGAGCAGCACGGTTACTAAACAGTCTAAGAACTGTTGCTTCAGGAGCAAAAAGACCAGATGGAAAGATGAAGAAAACAACTTGTTGTTGTTGTTGCTGCGGTGTTTAGTTCACCTGGCAAAGAAGTCGCCGCAGGTCAATCCCAAGGTCTTCCTGACCCACATCTTAGATCTGCATGAATGAACTGCTCTTATTAAACACTTTGTTCTTTACATAGCTGAATGTGCTGACAACAAAATCACACAAAAATTATTAATGGAAATCAAAAGTCTGGATTTGGAGTCACACTCTAAATGAAAGTGGAAAAACACACTACAGGCTGATCCAACTTTGATGTAATGTCCT
>JBAMHW010000010.1:30653592-30672409 GCA_037177495.1 Rhadinocentrus ornatus | reverse complement strand
ACCAAAACATCAGCCAGAAAGCAGGAACTGAGAAGTGGTCTGTGGTCACCACCTGCAGAACCGCTCCTTTATTGGGGGTGTCTTGCTGATTGCCAATAATTTCCACCTGTGGTCTATTCCATTTACACAACAGCATTTGGAATTTATTGACAATCAGTGTTGCGTCCTAAGTGGACAGTTTGACTTAACAGAAGTGTGATTGACTTTGAGTTACATTGTGTTGTTTAAGTGCCCCCTTTTTTTTGAGCAGTGTAGTATAGTCACAGATTGTCTAATTTCTCTATAGAAATTAACTGAAGGATTCTCTGAATAACAGCAAGCTTGCTAGGATGTTGACCTTCTTGTAAACTTAGATCATTACTCCTCTTCCCCTCTTCAATCTTTCTGTCCTTCTGTTACTTTGTTTCTCCCCCCCCCCCCCCCCCTTCTTTTGTTTCCAGGCACACAACCTCAGTCTCATCAGTGCCTCAGGGATGACATGTCTGCTGATGCTAACAAATGACGAACGTCCCCGCTGACAGCAAGTCCATCTATCTGTGTCAGAGTAATTGAATTTCATAAATATAATCAGAGGGGTCTGTTGTAAAGGGACCTGTAGTCTGGTCTGTGTATTATTCCACACAGAACCGACACTCTCTGCAGCCAGATTAACTAGAGGAAGTGCATGCATGATAACTGTTGAACACAGATAAATGTTAGCTTGGTATCAGAAGAGTAATGAACATTATGCTGCACCATTTGTTTCGAAATCTAGTGGGAAGAGGAAGTTGCCAGTTTCATTTATCCTTCAAGTAACAGGAAACACTGTTTCTCCACTCTAATTATTGGTTTTGCTTAAAAACTCCACAAGACTGTTTGGTATTACTCAAGTGAATAAGTGTAAAGTGGGCAGCTCACCACTATTGATCAAAACAAAACAAAACAGAAAAATTTTCAACTAATGAAGGCAAATAAACCCGAAACCAGGTCATTATCATCCAAAGCAGGTCCGTGGTGTTCCCACCAAACTGTGTGCAAATTCAGCCCTAGCTACATGCTCCGCTGAAACAGATTTCTCACAAGAACCATATGTTAAACAGAAAGCATCTAATTAGCTGCTAAATGGGCCGAGCTTTGACTTGAGAAGTTCCCTCAGAGGGGGGGTTAATCCCCGTTGATGCAGTTTGAGGAATTATTGATCCAAAGGCCCATCAAGCTATGCTCCATGAGAAACGTATAGACCAAAGGCACCATTCCTTAAATTCAAAATACAAACTTACAGCACATAATTTAAAAAACATACTCCATATGTGGATGTATACAACAAGAGCCGACTTACAGCACCTTCAGGAGTTGTAAAAGACAGCAAACTAATTAGCAGCAATGAAGATCTCAGAATTTGATTAGATGACGGCACTTTGCAGAGATTATCTCACTCCCCAGCTGAAGAGAGCAAACGACAGATCCAGACCCTCTTGATGCCACTGTAAGTAGATTTTGTAAGATGAGACTTTGTGTAAAATTACTCCATTCAGAGAATAAGTGAAAGCTTCTAATGATCGGCTGTTCATTTTGGTCTATCTTGTTGCATCAGAGCCATCTTGGGTTTTATGAGCAGCCAAAAGATAAACAATCCCTCAAACATGAGTGGCATCACAGTAGTTTCAATTCAAGCAATATTATGCTACTTATACAAAGATAAAAGCAACAAATAACATGATAGATGACCACATGGCTCCCTTTGGCAAGCATTAAGATGGACGACTGTGCTGTTTGCCAGGATGAAAAACCTGTTTGGAAAAGGCCCGAAGCAGCAACTGGCTGGTTTTTTCACTCTCTCATGTGTGAGTCCTGATAGATTTCATTTTCAAAACAATTGATAGTTTGTCACATCTGTTGTGCTGTGGGACATGCAGCACTGAGAGTGCCAGCATATGGCAGGTTTAATTAATGTGAACCATCTCATGTGCCTCCCACAGACAGTAGAGGCCTGGTAGGCCCTGCAGACCTCCTGTGTTGTCAGGATTTGATGGCATTTCATTCTGCTGGGTTCGTTTCACTGAATTAATTAGGGTGCTCTCTGCTCACCTGCAACTCAAAGCAGCCAACTTCAACTTAAGCTGCAAGAGAAATAAAATTCTGAAATTAGTTGAAAAGTTTGCTGTGTGATATATTCCCCGACTTTCAGGAAAGCAGCTCGAAATTTGATTTATTTGTTTGAGATTCAGTCACTGACATTCGGCTTAAATGCAGAAGCTTATTTCTGAGATCCCCCAGATCAATGAGTGTCCTTTCATGCGCTGCTTGTACTCAGTCATTTTCTTCTTTTTGGCTAAAGAGACTGCTTCTTTAATGGATTTGAACACTAAACTGATGAGGGAGCATTTATTGGCTTATCAGGATGAATCACATTTTTTGGCATGCTCCCTGAAAGGGATTCCTGTCTGTGATAGGATAAACAACATAGCCACATCTCCATCTGCTTGAGTGGGAAAACATAGATGCAAGTAGAAAAATATGTGCTCCATAAAACAACACCAAGACGCGTTGGATACTGCATATGGTTTTCATAAAGTTTTGATAAAGAAAATGGTTGAATCCTGCCTGCTAGTAAGTCAGTTCTCTCTCTGGGTGTTTTCACACACATACAAGTACAAAAACAGAATTTAAAATGATTATTATTCGGGAAAAAATGCTTAAATGCTGCGTTCATAATTGTGCATCCCACTTGTGAAAATTGTAAACCAAAACATGGATGTGGCCAGCTTGATTCCATCCACTGCTTTGTGGACTCCTTATTTAAACACGGAGCTCAGTAATATTGACCAATGTTATTTTGATCTTTTGGAAATCAGGCAAAAAAGTGAGAGGTGGATAAGACTAGAGTAAACATTGACATCTGAGACTGAACCACTGGTGACACATCTAAACCTTCATTCATTGGTCAGCAGATTGCAAAAATCTGAATAATTATTGATTATTGTTTCTGCACCATAAAGGCTTTTCACTTTTCTTGTGAGCTTATCTGGACGTTTCTGGATGTAAGGACCTTCCTTTTCAGCATGTTTTAGGCATGTTTTAGGCATGTTTTTAACGCGTGCAAACTTGAACAGTAGCCAGGTGCCACCAAAATGGCGGAGAAAGCCGCAGTGACATCACGTGCTTTTACCAGTGACAACAGCGAACCCAACTCTCGCGTGACTTTCCAATGCTTGGCGAGATCTTAACATACACATCTGAAAGGTTTCTTGTGTTGCTTATGTCCAAAATCAGCTCCATTCAAATTTTTTCATTCACCATTGGATTTCCTCTCACCTTACCAGCCACAGCTAAGACCTGGATCAGGACAAGTTTAAAAGAAAACAAGAAAACAAAACAACAGGAAGTAATGTCACCTTACATGGATGTACTCGGAAATAAATCTGATAATGGACTGATGAATATAAACAAAGATATTTCAAATATGATATAGAATATGCTATTTCAGAAGTACATGTAGACGTCAGATTAGATTATTACAGATTACTCTCAGATATCTGATTTTAATGGTCAAGAAAACAGGCTCGTTGTTTTTTAAAAACAGTGATCTGAGAATGTCTCATTTTTAAGAAAAATGTGTGTTACATAAATCTCTATAATGAATAGAATCTAATCAATTTAGTCTACTGTAAAAAGATCCAAATGGATTCAGGAGATTACTGGTGACACCCTGCAGCCTGAAATAAGAGAATAATAAGAGAACTACAAAACACACAAATCCACATGATGGAAACCTGAACATCACAGAGACGCCACACTACAAGTCCGGTCCATCCATCCATCCATCCATCCATCCATCCATCCATCCATCCATCCATCCATCCAGCCATTGTCTGTACCGCTTAATCCATCATGTGTCGCAGGTAAGCTGGAGCCTATCCCAGCATTGTATCAGGTGAGAGGCAGGGTACACCCTGGACAGGTCACCAGTCCAACATAGATGGGGACAAACAACCATTCATGCACACACACTCATTCCTAGGTAGAATTTAGAGTCACCAATTGACCTAACACACATTTTATGTACTAGTTTACTTTAAATTTGCATTCTGTTGTAGGGAGAAATAAAATCAAGCTACTAACTGAGATGATATTAGGGAGATATATTACTGAGGGAACAGATGAGTTAGAGGTGGTGTTATTACAGACTAATTGCTTAGTCCTCACTTTTCAGACCCACATCCTACCTCCATCTTTCATGTTCAGTCTAACCTCCCTGTTTCTCCCACCTGTTCTCAATTCATCCTTCCTGTGTTTGTTTTTGCTTTATTGAATGTACGGCTGCAGTCAGAAACTTCAAACTCAAAGTATTTTTGTACAATGAAAAATGTAAAAAGAACACCACCTCCAGGCTGGCATGTTTGCTCTGTAGCTTGTCAACAGGCAAGATGTTGACTCCACTGAGGAGATAAAAGAGATAAAAACTGTGTGAAAGTACACTGTTTCATCTTCCCACAAAGATAGAATGATAAAAGACTTTTGGTTTATTCTGTTACATGATCTAATAAAACGTCTGCGACTGAGAAACCTTAGCTGGGTTACTGAACTAAGGTTAAGGTTGTTGAAAAAGAGAAATTTAGAGCTCACGGCCTTCATTAAATTAGGAATTAAAAGAAATTCTTCTATTTATTCATTCATTTTTGTTTTGTCTGGTTTGTTTGAGGTTTTTTGTTTTATTGCTAAACACAAACAGAAAGTGTCACATTATTTAAGTAAATAATCATCTCTGACTGTTGTGTTAGATTCAAAATGCAAAAAGTCCACAAGTCACATTAAGAAGGAGTTAGTTACCCTTGTTTTTTTTTACAAAAGTACTAGGTTAAGGTTAGTTTTTTTTTTAACTTACATGGTTATGGTAGATTATTTTATATGTTTTAATGCATATTTTATATTTAAAGCATTAGCATTTAGTGTTGATGGACAATGTTCAGAAATCTCTCAGTTTTGAGATCCGTGGAGGAACTGGTGGAGGAGGAGAGCTGGGAGTCACTCAGCCGCTTGATCTCCTGACTGGTGCATCACACTTTCACTCACGTTTACTTATAAACTATAGATGTGTAATTAATGTAAATAATAAGATGCATAATATGATTTAGCCTGTACAATAAGTCTGAAATATGTTCACAATAACATAAATAATTTGTTGGGAAAATGTAATATACTTTGTTTGGTTAATCTGTGGCCTGAATAATAACAACTAATCCAGAAGAGGAGAGTTAATGTAGTGAGAGCACAATCTATCACTATCTGACAACATGACATCTATATTCAACACAATCTTATATGCAGCATCCTCCAGTTATAAAATCAGCTCACCCTGAAGAAACAAGAGAAAACAGAATTGATTTGAGGACCAACACGGTGCTCTGTCATTATTGACTGACCCTGCTATCAGGGGGGGAAAGACAAGCTATTTACTGGGAAAACACAAAAAGAAAACTTGAATCTAGCCATGAAAAGCTGGCAGATTGATCTCATTCACAGAGGAATCACAGGCTCATATTACTGTTCAAGCAGTAATTTTCACATTCACATTTATTTTAAATTATGCACAAATAAATAAGAATACATAAGCCCTTATATTTAACAAATTTAGTTGTTGTTTGAAGTCACAAGATCCAAAAAAAATAATTAACACACATCAGATAAAAAAATTATTGATGGTCAATCAGGCTTTATGAAGTTCCCATAGCAGTTTAGTGATATAAATCATAAAATAATTTCTTGTTTATTGCCACTGAGAGATGAATAAAGACTCTGTCGACCATGCAGCACATGAAAGACTTTCCTTTCACTTTGGTAAACACCAAAAACTCAGTGTAAATTGACTGAAGGGGAGGTTCATGCATACGGGTGAAAGCAGGGCTCCGGCTGGCACAGCCGTGGTGTGAAATTGTGGATAAAACGTTCCTTTCTCATGAATAGATGAAAAAGAAAAAACGGTGTGGAGAATAAACTGTTGCAGATTCTAATACATCATGAAATCAAGAAGGCAGCGAGGAGAGAATTCAGACACACACACACACATCAGTGTGACCAGCATTTGCATTTTTACTCATCATGTGTCCAACAACCACATAAATATAAATTTTACATTCATTCCCTTTATTTTGATGCAAACATAATTAGTTTTTTTATTTAAAAAATAAGTAGCCACACACAGTGAATTCATTCATCTATTACAAATTCTTCTATCATGGTCTCGACTGCTCGCTACCCAGTTTGATTCACAATCAAAACAGTAAAGATGGAACCAAAACCGTCTTTTTCTACAAGCAGTAAAAGTAGCTTTTGTATAAATGCTTATTCAAATAACTGATTAGAGCTGCTTTCAGCTTTTTTTAAAAGGTTGAATTTAGAAATTCAACGTTTTCAAGGCTACATTCAAGGTTAAAGAATGATAAAGAGATTATTTCACCTTTAAGAATATCGTGCCCAATGGGCTACTTACAATGGGCACTCACAAAAAAGTGCATGTGCATACATGCTTTGCATGTCATGCACTGAGCTTCATGCATCATCACCAAGATGGTCATTTTTTTTTCTGTGGCTTTTCTGTGGTTTGTCAAATGTTTCTACATTTTCCCGCTTTGCTAGATGCCGGACCCTCAGATAAAAAACTCCTGAAGCTTCGTCCCCAAACTGGCAAAGTAATCAGTCCAACACATCAACCTTGTCGGCAGTTTGTATGAAATAGGGGATATGAACCCCATGGGTGCAGAGCCCATCTGAGATTATGAGGAGGCAGTCACGCACAGTTCCTCCGCAGTTTTCCAGAGTTCCTCTGTCCTCTCTGTGCTGCAGCACCCTCCTCCCTTCCTCCCTCTCCTGGCGCTCGGTGTTGCTCGGTGTCCGAAAGTACCCAAAGCGCTGTACAATATACATCACATTCACACACTGATGGCAGGAGCTGCCATGCAAGGTGCCCAACCACGACCCATCAGGAGCAATTTGGGGTTTGGTGTGTTGCTCAAGGACACCTCGACAATCTACCCACTGAGCCACACTGCCCCTTATAGCAATTATAAGCAAATTTGGGGAGTGACATGCAATCCATCCATCCAACCATCCATCCATCCATCAATCCATCCATCAGGGTTGACTGCGGGGGCAGCAGCCTAAGCAGGGAAGCCCAGACTTCCTTCTCTCTGGCCACATTCACTAGGATGATCCCGAGGCTTTGCCAGGCCAGCTAAGAGACATAGTCCCTCCAGTGTGTCCTGGGTCTTCCCCAGGGTCTCAGAGACATGTCCTGAACACCTCACCAGGGAGGCGAGGGCTAAGATAGAGCAAAATCCCCAAAGAATTTGAAATTCCACCTGCATCTGTCCAAGTAAAAGAGGACATCTCTTGTCCATACTATGATATGAGCTATGCAAACTACCCTCACCCTCAGTCTTTCATGTAGCGTTGCCATAGCCCAGTTTCATTATGGCAGCATCAGATACTGTTGTTTTTCTCAGGACCTCCTGGCGATATGAAGGTGCAAGATAAATGTAGCAAAACAGTTTATTTATTTTTCAACGAACTGAACCAGAGAACGATGGAGGTGAAAAGTACCTGGTGGTTTCTAAATCAGGTTTACTGGGAAATTGACATCTTATATAAACATAAATGACTCTTCTCTAAAGACTTATGCAAGTTCGACCCGCTGCTCTGCTCCTCTGAAGGCTGAAAGGCTAAACAACGAGTGACTAACAAAGTTAAATAAAACTGCATTGTAAGTTTCCACACACAAATCATTGCTGTTTCATATACTGATTTTACCTGCTTTAGAGACAATGTCAACAACATGTAAAACTACCATAAAAAGTGCTGGTCCTGCCAACTTCTTCTTGTTATTGCTTCCCAGTCCCCTATTGAGCTGTTTTGTGGGTTTTGTTTTTCTCTTCAGCCATGGCCAAGCAGCCAGCTCAAGGTTAGCTCTGGGTAATGAACACCATGTTAGTGTGCAACCCGCAGCCATAGGGAGGCTGCGGCTGCTTTCCTGGGGGGAGAGCCCCACTGTTTTCCTCCAATTAGGGCCACCCAGATGCTGCAGACACATGCTGGTCCTCCAATTTGCAGCAGCTTCTGTCATCATGACAGACTGCATGTCCTAAAGCTGGCATGGAGAAGATGTAGCAGACAAGAATGGTAATCTTTTCTGTCCATCACTAAAGCTATAATGTTTTTATTCTTACTATAAAAAGCGCGAGACCATTTTTGGTGCATATTATGGGTGAGCAAATGCAAGATCCCTATATTGATATGTTGCTATGCAACACTTTGATGCACCTGTTTTCTCAAAGTGAAAAGCTCTTTACATTCATGGTGTGCAGGGTTTCACAACATGACTAATGGGATTTCTAAACACTCAAGAGCTGGATGTCATTGAAAACCAGGAAGCATTCATATTTTTCTTAATATTACAGGAACAAGGCTTTTTCAGGAATATGTTAGACATGATTTGAGAGGTTTGTTCTGACACATTAATGTGCATGAATTATCTGTAATATTTTTGAAATTATAATTAGATAATGGCGAGCTCTCAAAATGTTGCTTCAGTGGGGGGAAATAACCTGTCAGAAACACTATGAGGCTCACATAATGGGTTTCTGATGGCAAATGCTTGTTGTTTTTCTATGAAATCACCAGTAGTTTTGCTGCCAGAGTAAATAAAAGACAACTCTTATTTTTGACAATAAAAGGGGAAAAAATGTTTCACAACATTGAAATGGTCATTTAAAAAGAGTCCCATGAAACATGCCTGCTTTTATTTCAATTATTAAAATTGCTTACTGAACAGCAACTGTGTGTGTTTGAGGAATGATTATATTTAATCATGAAATAGTTGAGCAAGCCAAACCACTATAATTATTTCTTCCAAAACAACCGATTTTGGTACCTAAATCTGAGGTGGGGTAGCAAATTTATACATTTTCCCAGCAAAATTTAACCCATTAACCTTTTCAGCCCTGTGTCTATTTTTTAGGCATGTTAGGCACTGAGGACAGAAACAGGTTTCAGGGTTGCCAAGTATCTGGAATGATGCAGCTGTAGCTCGAACATTGTCTCTGTAAAAGCCAACTCTGGTGAAGTGAAGCAAAACGAGATTAGAGAGGTTTTAGAACAGACAATTCAAGCCAGCTGTATAAAATGGCCATTTTGGTACAATTTTGCACCACCTGTTCTCAAAGTTCCCCAAATAGGTTTTCAAAGGTTAAAAAGCTGGATCTCATACATTTTGTTTTTGCTTGCAACATAAAGTGTTTAACCCCTTAAGCCTTAACCAGAAAGTATCTTCGGAAAATACACCTAAAAAAAACAAACATAACCAAATTAAATGAAGAATCACTCCAAAGTAATAATATTAATATGTATTTTGGTGTCTAGGGAGATTTAGGGACCTCAGAGAACGTATTTTCAGTGTCAAATGTCTCTTACTATTCCTGAGAAAATTTCAGGGGTCAAATGTACCAGAAAAAATTGAAGGAAAGTTCTGTTATGACTAATTTATTTTTATTTGTATATTTCTTCATTGCATTGCAACTTGGGAACAAGAACTTCTTCTTAAATTTAAATAAATCTGAAGTTACCTTTGCTGCAGTAACACCAACATATCCCAGACAAATACAGGATTATCTTATCTTATCTTTTCTTAATTAAACCTTTTGTGATAGTTACCCTCTAAATTTGAGTCACGTGTTTTACTGTCTATTATGTTTACATTTAGACAATGTTGTTGGGATGTTTAGTATGTTTGAATGTTAAAACCGAGTGCAGGAGACAGTACAGGAAGTGACTGCCACCACCACCACTGGCTCTTGTCTGTGTTTCTCCATTGAGTGGTAGATGGCAACATAATGCCTTAGTCTACTCTAGACTGTCAAATCCAGAGAAGAAGAAACTGTGATTCATTGGGATTAAAAAAGATGCTGGATAAATACATAACTGATTTTGGATAAACTAAAGTTAATCACGTTACCAAATCAAGTAATAATTTTTATTTTTCAGTGTTGTATCGTTCCATGAATGTTACAGGACTATGAAAGTCCAGAATTTTCCATTTTCAGATTAACAGACTTGTTTAATAATGCAACAGGGAATGTACAGAGGAAGTACAAAATTTTCTGGTTTAGGATGAGAGGAAGTGTCCGTACAATTATCTGTAAAATGTTCCATTACTTTTCTGCTGCCGTCTGTTACTGTAACGAAGGACCCCTCCAAGACAGATAAGATTTAATCAGATCTCAATTAACAGACTTGGGAATTTACTTGAGGCTTACGATTTGAACACAGGTGGAATCTCTCACAGAAGTCCAGATAATATCCAAGTGAGTCGGAGCCAGAAGGGAGCAAAGGGAAAAGTCCAGCATAGCTGATACGAGGTCCAACGAGGAGTAAGTGTTTAAGAAGCCGGGTGGATAATTGATAGCAGGTGTGAAGAATCAGTAGTCCGGAGATTGACTGCGGTGATGTGTGGCAGGAGTGGGTGTGTCCATGGTAGGGCCTGGCGGGTGTAACAGATGCTAACTGGAATTATGCTAACCAGAATCATGCTAACAACGATTTCATTCACACGTTTGCCATTTACACCCTTCAGCAACAATGTTATTTCTAAACAGTAAAACACACTTTCAGTCCTGTTTTGTACATTTTAGGGTGCAGAATTTGAAAATAAACATCTTTGTTTTTTTTCGGTAGGTGGTTTTGTAATTGCAACTTTTACATTTCACGTCTCAAACTTCTGATTTGATTATTTGTAACTGCTGTAAATTAATTTCTTCCATAATTGATATTAGCATTTTACTAATTTTCCTTTTGGAGAAGCTATCATTGGGAGGCTTTGGACCGAGGAGCTGTTGCTAAGCTAAGACTTCCAACTAGTGCTATACTTAGTTTCACAGACATCAAAGAGGTATCCATCTATTCGTCCAACTTAACAAGAAGGATGGATGTGTCAAAATATTCCATTGAGCTCAAAAGGATAGTCCTCTTTTTAGTCAGTAGTTAAAGCACTCACTTCTTTGTGAATAAAATAACCTTCGCCTTTGATGCGTTAATGTAGCTCATGAAAGCAGTCACGGGAAAAAAAAGAGCAAGAGTGTGGCTGCATCTATCTCTGTCTGTTTCTGAACCTTGAGCATATGGTGCTTTCTTAAAGCAGTTTACATGCACAGATGCAATGCTTAAAAACTATTCATGGTCAAGGGTACAGAGGTTCAAAGAGTTTCCTCATTAGGCCTGAGGAGTGCATATCCTTGGATCCTTCACCTGTTAATCCTCACCAATCCGTATGCCTTCTTGTGCAAATTTCTAACTCATTATTATCACATTTCTGACCTACTTTTCATTTTAAAAAGAGCACACTGTGACTTCACAGGAAGTGTGATGTGTGAACAACAGCAGAACCTATGATTTAATTTAAATATTCATACAAGCGAAATATCTGCAGCTTCTGTTTATCAGTTACAAATATCAATGAAATTATCTTCTAACGCTGCTCATTAACTCAGAACTATTATAAGATAAGCCACCATGATGGATCAGAACAGCTGCTATTGCAACTGGGACTAATTTAACAAATACAAATGAGGTATCGGATACAAAAGGTGGTTCTGTGTTGGAATAAGTGCTGACACACATTAAAGCAATTATCAAAGACACACATGCAGTGTCAAAAATCCACCAGAAGCACGAGCCCATCAATTTACAAACGCAAACAACTTCAAATCACGGAACCGTTGGGATTCATTTTGTGTAAGGAAAAAAATAAAAGTATTTTATTATGAAGAGCCACTCCTGAAGAAATGTTTGTGTTTCAGTATCAGGGGTAAAATTATGGAAGAGTTTAAAAAATCAAATAAAGGAAGGTAAAAGCAGCTTTAAAAAAAAAGGTAAAAAACGCAAATATTAAATAAATATAAGCTTGAATAACAACATTTTAATCCAGAATGGTGATGATGGTGTTTAAAGCCAGAAATCTTGTTTTGTTTCGTCTTTGTATTACGATTTTTTATTTTTATATATGTTTTCCATTGTGAAGTAGGAGACCTGAGTTGTGTGATGGAGATGGAGTGTTATCGTGCATCATAGAAACAGGGTAGGATCATATAAGTTCATATTTCTGCCTACTCCTTTTCAGACATGAAATATAAGGAGGAAAATATTGTTATTGACAGAATATGTTTGAAATAAAAGAAAGAAGAATTAGGTAATTAAATAATAATTATTAACCAAATCAAATAGTATTTATAAGACAAATCTGACTCAACAGTGGTTGGTATAATGAGACTCATGTTTACCATTTATTGTGTCTTTAAATATTCTCCTCCTGTTTTATTTGACCCATTTTAACTCTGTAAAATTATTATTTGCTATTTTTTTTCCTCATTTTCCATTGAGTGATGACAATGAAATCCTGAGATTATAAGGAACCCGCTGATGCTAAACATGTCATGACTGATCGTTGGGAAAGGACTAAATTATCGATGTAAAGTTGAAGGACCGCAATATGTAAATAATCCCTTCCAGTTTCTGATATTAATTAATCTGTGTTGTCCATAAATAAATCCTCACACGCTGCTGATTTCAGTTTAAACTGTGTTTGTTCGTGCAGGCTGCTGTCCCCTCGTCTTAGAGAAATGAAGCAGTTACTTCTTCTCGTTAGTCTCTCTTCATTTTCTGTTTTGGTAGCCTGGTTTTCGTTTCTTGGGAAAAGAAGTGACTTTTTTCCTGCCTTCATGCCCTCTCCCTCCCAGCTGCGTAACTCAGTTGGAACAGCAGGTGCAGGTTTTAACAATGAAAAGCCCAACATGACGTATTTGATAAATACAATTTCTGACAGTTTGCATCTATTTATTGTAAAAAAATTGGCTCAAAATCCTGCTGAACACAATCTGATTGTTGTGTTCTGCCCCCTAAAAGATACAAGGAAGCAGATTACTGTAATCATTTGACATAACACATGGTAATAGATGGTAAATATCTGTTACATTTTCTTAAAGGGACACATAAAGACATCATATAAAAAAAAAAATTGACTTTTGTTAGCATTTTTCATGGGTTGGCCTTAAAGGGTTAAAGGGTTGAGAGCCTTCAGACAGCATCTGTATTTATTGCAAATGGAAAATTCAGAGGAAACTGGAGTTATATTTTCATGCAACGTAACTGTCTCCTGTCCATGTTACTGTTATTTGCCCTCATCTCCTGAGATTACTCTGCGACATCAGTCTGGCAACGCCTATGACTTCCACTATGATGCCACATGAAGGAGAAGAAAAACTGTGTGAAATGTGCAAATTCCTACTTCAAAGATTGAAACTGAAAATAAAATAAAATAAAAAATCTTAATTTTTCTTCTTTTTTATGGGCTCCTTTAAATTCTCTTGCTACATGCTACATGTGCTATAAAGCAGTCAATCATCTGAGCAGATACTTATACACCTTTAAATGATTTATTTTTGTATTTGTGACATCAAAATCAGCGAGTGATGAAAACATCTTTCTAGTGCATAGTCTTCTTTATGTGATCATTTAGCATGTCCGACAGCACAGGCAGGAAAAATGCTTCAGTCTCACAAGTAACATCACATCATCAGCAGGTAAAAATGCTGTTTTTTTTCCAGCTTGCAACAGCATTATGCCAGCGAGAAGCTAAGACACGAGAGCAGCAGCTGTGTGACTAAATCCGATGTGGGAGCACCATGCCAGGTAAAAGTCATTCTTCATAGCAGTCAGGCAAACTGGCCATCTGCCTGTCCTATAAAAGTTAAGGATGGCTGTCCAATCTACGGCTTGCCTGGCTTCATGGTTCATCACATCAGAGTGTGATGCTGACGGTCATCCGCAGAGGGCGCCAACACGCCAGTATAAACAAACTCAAACAACCGGCCAGGAAAATGCATTTGTGTGTTTTTGCTTCAGTTGTCGAGACCAGCAAGAAACTTGAGAAAGATGAGTGAGAAAAGTCGTTGACAGCCGATGGTTCGAAATGTAAAAAAGGATGAGCTGTTTGGCTTCATTGTCACCATAGTAACATCCAATTTTTGGGTGCTTCATCCCAGTTATTTGAGATAGATTTTTTTTATTTATTTTTTTGGAGGCACACCAAAATTTATTTGCTTTTTTTTTCATTTAGCTTCCTGATTTATGAAATATTTTAAAGCCCCACTACTGAACTCTGGCAAATATTCATACCAAGGCGCCTCCTGACAACGGCTAATTCAGTATTTATTTTGCATCCGGTCTCTTCTGAGTTCTCTCCAGTAAACAAAAGTTAGTTTAATGTTAATTCTTGCTTTATCCCATTTGATCCGTTTATATCCTCTGATATCAGCCATGGTGAGCATTTAAAACAGCCTGTGTTGATATCTGTCACGGCCCAGGGCCATTACTCGGAAGGACTCAATAGCAGAACGCACAGAGTCGAGGGAGGAAGTGTACAGTATTTATTGATAATCCACGTGAGGTACTTAGTCCAGGTCCAGAAATCTTTCCTATGAGAGGACAAAGGGTTAATGTGGATCTGACAAGGAGTTGGATAATCTCAGCAGGATCTGCATCTTACTGTATTCCCGAAGTAGACCGAAGATGAAGGGGTGTGTCCGAGGAATAATGTCTGGCTTGCAGTGAGAGAGTGAGGTGGCAGGCAGGGCGAGCAGGCAGGCACTAACTGCAGGTGGCTGGCCGGCATGAAATGAAGTCTTGGTCCTGGGTGCTGGTGAGTCTCCAGGGAGTCGGCGTCCAAGTACTGAGGAACAGATAATTGAGTGAGCTCTTTAGACAAGAAGCACACCTAGATCTCAAAGATTGACCTGATTACCTGCAGCTAAGAGCGACAATCTGGCGAAGATTGGAGCGCCTGCTTGGTCCTAAATAGCAGAGAGGAGATCAGGCTGATGAGCTGCAGGTGGTGACAGTTGAAGCTCCAGGCTCCACCCTGAGTCCCCATGGCAACCTGCACAGCCCTACCTGCAGATTCAGACACACACACACACAGCACAACCATGTAAGATATCCACTTGCTGGCTTGTGACATGGTGCCATGAAGTGACGCTGCAGGGCAACAACGGCTTCAGGAATGCACATAATAAATGCCAGTGTGCCATCAAAATGAGTCAGAAGTGCAGAGTTTTAAGGTTGGAAAGTTATGTAGTGCTACTTTAACATAAAATATTAAAATACTGGCACATGTTTTTTAATTAAAGTACTATACATGATTGTTTAATTCTGAAACACATTTATTCTAAGGGCGTAACAAACCTGTGGGAAAGATGTGGTGGGTACACTTTCAGTTATTTTTTTTATCACTCCAGCTATGCTATAAGTATGTTTAAGAGAATCAGTGCATACGTAAATCACCTGTGCAAAGCACCTTATGTATTCAGGGTACATGTCAGCATGCCGCTCAGTAGAGCTAAGTGCTCTAATAAGAGCCAGGTGTCCTTAGCCAGAAAAAAATACAAACATCTTTTTTGTGTGTGCACGTAAAGCTGTAAAGCTGATGAATAGTGTGTTTATTGTGCTTTTGGTGCTGTTCTTCATCACCACATAGAAATTACTCTGCGAAATATAGATTGCCTGGAAAGATATTACTTCACTAAAAAAACCTAATTAAGCTAGCTTTGCCACTGTAATCAATATCTCTTTATTAACAATTTATTGCAGATTCTCTGTGGCAGGAGATGCTGATAGGGATGACTCACACAGAGAATTATGACTAAACTCTGCAGGTGTCCTGAGCTTAATAGAGCATTTTAATAGCATCTTTATCACCTCTGCTGATAGACTTCGGTCTGATGCCGCTTATCTGTGTTGTTTCCAGCCAGAGAAGGAAGCTGTTTGCAAAAGATCCTGAAAAACAACAGATTTAGTCCCATGTAGCTCACGTGATCACAAATTCTCTCAGCAGATATTTCATTTCATCAGGTCTTTTTCTGCTGAATGTGCATAGACACCTTTCTGTAGCTAAATAATAACAATATACAAATGATTTGCAGCTTTTTGTAAGTCCCACTGGCCCAATTACAAATTCACAGGCAATAATACATGACAATAGATCATAGGCAAACAATTTCCTTTATAATAAATATAAACCTATACATCCCACAGAAAACAAAAAAACATGGTTTGATGGCAGAGTTATAAAATACATCAACAAAGAGGGTTTGGAAGTCTGAGTGAGAACAGTCTCAGTCTCAAGAGGGGTCAGCAGTGCTGTGATTGAATCACCAGTAGCAGAGTCAGTTTTCTGTAATGCATTATTGATGTGGTTATTGTAAGATGAATAATTAAACTGGTTCCAAATCGGCTCAAAAATCCAGAGAATTTGTGGCATGTTTGAAACTATCATACTTTTTTTTACTGCATTTAAAAATATATATTGTTGATTCTCCATGTGACAAGCAAAGTGATGCATATTTTTCATATTTTTTAAAATAAGTAATCTATAATGAAAATAATCCTGGTTCTTTTTGTTGCCTCAGAACAAGCAAAGTATTTATACTGTTCTCATCTTGCAGATAAAACACAAAAAAAGTGAGATGCACAATATCCCTGAGGGATATTGGGTGTGTTTGAACTGCAAAGAGTGCTTCTTCAGGCTTGAGAAGCATTTCCGAGTACAGCTGCCAAATCCTGGTCCGAGTACATCGAACGAGGAGGAAGAGGATGTCAATGCAACAGCTTCGAGCTTGGCTTGAGCTATCACTCTGAGGGATATCATAAATTGATTTGGTGTGTTTGCAGAAAATGCTTATTTCAAAGGTATAATAGACAATATTCCCACAGAAGAAGCACATAGGGACAGATTTTGTTTTATTATATAAACATGTCATTTATAAATTAATTTGTTGTGCCTGTAATCAGATAATATATAAATAATAGATGAAGTACTGAAACAGAGAAGAAGACTGAGTGAAATGTTGCAGATATGAGTATGTGGTCATCACATGAAGCAGGACACATACACATCTAAGAGGAACAGCATGAAGACACAGGTCAAAGCTACGCAGAGAGCATAAAACAGACGTGTGTAAACTGTAAGATGTGCTTGATGTGTGCTGCAGCTCCTTCAGTCCTCCAGCTTTTCTGTTTTGATGAGCATCATGTTAAAGGACAAATGCTGAGTCACAGAGTGTGTATGGAGGTAATAAGAGATTCATTCTTATTGAAAAAAAGCAAACTTCAGTTTAAAACTGTGACGCAGATACAAATTTAACCCATCTGTGCAGGACAGCTTACAGAAATATCTCTAGCTTTGCTCATTGACATAAACAAATAATATTTTTTATGTGTTTATTTACATGTAGGATTCTGAAATCCACAATTTCCGGTTTACAGCTGATGGCAGTGCAACTGCAAGAAAGATGTGTACATACATTTTAATATAGAGGCCTTTTTACTTAACTTGTATTTTATTTGTATTATATATTTTATCTTTATTTTATTTAAATTTTTACACTATTGACACTGAAAGAAGTGCAGCTCATATTTTCATGGCATTGCTATGATAACAATGATGAATCTGATTCTGGTTATGATGATTAATCTTTTCACTATATCTGGTGGAATTAAAGTTTTAATTAAAGCTCAAAGCAAAATGACTGTAAGGATTTTACTTCATTAGTTTGTGCTCACAAAGTTGTCACGGTTAACTCTCACCTGCTCATGTTTTAGTCCTAACAGCAAACCAACCTGCATGTGAGGAGATCTGCTTTAACCTTGAACTAGGAATCCTCCCCACTGCTCCTCTCCTGTTTTCTCTCTTAGTACAAAGTGTCTCTCAGATCAAGCAGCGGTTACCCATCCCACAAACACTCCCCGGTGACATGAACCACAGCAGCCTGCTGGTGATTCAAACCAGTTGCCGCATCTACAGAGATGCTCAACCCCCCCACTCTACCGATATTGCCTCCTACTGCTTCACATCTTGCAGCTGCCTTTGAAGCTCGAGCCTTTCAGCAGGAATGGCCTGTTTTGTTCCTCTTTCACTGTCATTTTTTTGCGTGTGAAACTCTCTCCGGGGAGGGAGAGCTTCAGCTCAGTGTGCGGTGCAAAACTTTTTAATTGAGGTTGGTTTTATATTGCAGATGAAACTCTCCTTTCCCCTCTGCCTGTCACTCTCCTCTCCGAGCATCTCTGTTACATCTCATGTGTCTTCATTTGCCTGAGTCGCACTTGTGTTACACACACATTCACACACACACAGTCAAACACTGCTCCACTGGAGCTTAGCACCTACTTTTTTTCATTTATATGCTTGCACACTGGCACCTGAAAAATTTACATGAGTGTCGACACCTGTATGCCTTAAATGCTCAAATAAGTTGATGTAATATAGGGTGGGATTAAATAAGTTCTTCTTCTTCCCACTCTTTTTCGAGCTACAACAATATGTGTATTTGTGTATGCGTATGTATATGTGTGTGTATGTATGTATGTGTGTATTAAATGAGAACATGTTTGTGATATATAGAAAAAATATTGGTTTTACGAGAGATTCCTTTGTTGTGATTTCTCTACCCATTGTGGGTCGGACATGGTATTGTGTAAAGCATATATATATATATTTTTTTTTTCCTCAATGTAAGATATACTTATTTTCAATGTTCAATATATTTGTTTTAAAATGTACAACACATCCATTCCTATGGCTCGAAATAAAGACAAGAAATAGTTGTCTTCAAAATTTCTGACATGAAAAGCAACACCAGAAAAATGTCACCTGATTACCACCTGATCTCCAAAAGTACAGTGGGAGGAAGAGCCTTTAGTTTCCAAGCCCCTGTTCTATGGAACCTTCTCCCAGCCAATG
>JBAMHW010000010.1:30611799-30626357 GCA_037177495.1 Rhadinocentrus ornatus | reverse complement strand
TGTTGAAAGACCTGAAACCCCCTGTGATCCCAGGTTACATCACTGATGATGTGTCCAGGGGCACCATAAGGTGTATCAAACAAGACACATCTGATCTTCAAGTCTTTTTTATTGTGATCTCGGGACCTCCAGATTTTACTGCAGAAATCTGCATTAATGCCTGACTTTTTGTAATAAATCCCGTCTTATTTCTTCAATTCGGTGTCCAGAGCCTGGGAGCCGATTTTTCCACACCTTCTGAATCAAGATACATCACTTGCAACAACATTTCTGCCATCAGAGGAGGGTCAATACCCTAAAAAGATGAGCAAGAATGCCCAATGGCAGCGGGGGCAATGTTTTCTCTCCATTAAAGCCAGACAAACAATATCTGGCACAGTGTAATGCAGATCCAGAAGAAGCTGCAGAGACAGCCAAAGCAGAGACCACAGGAAAAGCGACAGCAAGCCACACATGCCGACGCCGTCTTGTCACAGCAACTCCCCAGTGAACCCCAGCATCAATCAATGAAATAAATACAATGAAAAAATTAAACTTGGGTGGTGTTTAGCTCTCTTGGTAGTTCGAATACAGAGGCTACGGCTCCTCAGTGAAGCTAGCCAAGGATTGAATCTCACCCAGGGGCCCTTTGTTGTGTCACCCCATCTTTCAGGTCTCCTTTCCAGTCCAGCAACTACTTAAAAAAGACCACAAAAATCTTGAAAAAAAGAAACGTCTGAGTCTTTGTACACACGTTGGCATTAATGAAACGGACCTTTGCTTCTTTGCAAAAAGATTTTTAACCTTTTAAAGTCTGACACAAGTAACAATGGGCAAATTTTTTATTAGTCTCTTGAATAAAATGTGAAAAAAAGTAAACAAAAATTATTTCCTGATATGTGCCATTTATTACCATCTGATAAGTCAAAATTACGACAGCTACCTAAAATAAATCCTCCAAACAGTTTTTTTTTTTTTTTTTTTACTTTTAAAAGTTAATATCCATTATGTTGTGACTCCTGGCTCAGACCTCTTCAAAGATGAGATTTTTTTTCTACAGCAGTTATCCCTGGCGTGCAAAGCTTTTGGACTTGAGCCTAGTCACTGACACACAACAAACACTGACACCACACAAACATGCAGTAGCTCTTCAGGGTTGTGCTACACAGTATCTGGCAGGTGAGTCACACCCAACACTGAGTCGTTACTCATTTTTAATTGCAAACAAAACACATGCTTCAAAAACATTCCCAAGCAGAAAGGAGAAGGGGGGGATCAGACACCCCAGTTTACCTGGCACAATTTGGGGCTGAAGGGGTTAGGTAACCATTGATTCAGGGCATGTTCACACTGCTGTTTGGTCCGCTTCAACCGATTCGTTGTCGAGTGCGATTCGTTTGGTGCAGTGGTCCATTTGAAGGCCGGGGGGTCTCCATGTGATTGAGCTGTATGATGGACTACAGCCTGCTACAAGGACAGGTTGGTAAAAGTTGTTTAGTAGATTACTTTTCTTTCCAACTTGGTACTGTTTGTTGGCCTGTTGCTTTGATGATGTCAAGCCTCCTTAAGGCCATTACTTACTCCACAAGAACAAAGAACTTCTCGTACTCGAGGCAGCGGAGTAGAACTTCTTTTCTCATGTGGCATCCGTGAACAATTGTGTGACTGAACAGCAGGTCAAGGCGGTGAGAACAATGAACATCTATAAATCACATGGTAGATAAAGACGCAGACACTGCTGCATGTAAAACTCACCCTGACACAGACTAAGTTTCTCAGGAAGTATGAAATAAATGAGTCAACTGTACATTGCTCATACAGACAAAGACCTTTCCCCCAGACCAAAACAAACTTTTTTCTTGTTTTTGCCACTTCTACAACAAGAACAAAGTTCATGGTTTTTGAGGACTATGTATCAAGCTTTGAAGTGGATCTTACCTGATGGTATTCTAGGTCCCAGTTCCTCTTTTGATGGTAGTGCTGTTTGAGCTACCTCTCTCTCTCTGGTTGAGGCAGCATGGAATCATATATGATCAATAAGGTGTTTCATAATTTCCTTCGGGATTAAGAAAGTATTGTTATTCTAATAAACTATTTATTCTTATTTAAATTGCTCCATTTGTTCACATGGTCTAGAAAATATATGAGGTATTCACATTATTACCATGCATTCTTTCTTTATTCTAACCAGTCTGTTAGTGGAGAAAGCTGCATGCATGGTTTTTCTTTACATAAGATATTTGCAATGAACGTGAAAATCCTTTGCCATTAGATTTAGGCTGAGCCTGGGCACTGACTTGTGCTCTGCCACCTTAACTGAGGGAAGAATTTCCAGCACCAATTTAGTCAACCCTGACTGAATTCTGTTTGATAGAACCTTCACTTTTATTGTTATAGAGGTTTAAGCTCCTCCTTGCCTTTCTTCTAAGCAACTCCTTCTGCAGCTACGGACTGCGGATACATAGTTACAGATCAACTTTTGGTTCCCTTCCTTCTACTCCCAAGTCCTGTTCAAGTACCCTTGCTTAAGTTCTGGTGCTTTTCCAAGATTCTCATTTGTCACTTGATAAGGCCTTATAGTTTCCTGGATTAGCAGGTCACATGTCTTAACATGAGGTTTGTACAATGCCAAAAAAGTCACCACCAAATAAAGGTCACACACTAATATTTCGTTGGACTGCCTTTAGCTTTAATTCCAGCAGCATTCTCTGTGACATTGTTTTGAAAAGATTCTGCTATATTTTTTGTATTAAATTATTTATTATTTAAATTTAAATTATTAAAATTAAGTTTCCTTTTCCCTGAACCACTCTTTCACAATTTGATTACCATTAATCCTGGCATTGTCATCTTGGAATATGGCCGTGTCGTCAGGAAAGATGGAGTAACCTGCTCATTATATATTCATCAGTATATTCAGGTATAAGCTGACCTGATTCCGTGGACACATAACGTTGCTGAATCTAGACCTGAACCTAGACCTGACTAACAGCAGCAACCTCAGATCATAAGCCCGTGGTTCCATCGGAACCCTCATGACGTAGGTGTTTGGTCATCCGTTGCTACGCCCCTTACCGGAGTTCTGCTTGTTTACTTCCACTTCTTGTGACCCCGGCATTTTTAAAATTCACTGTTGCCGCTGCGGTTTCAGCTACAGACAACAATACGACAATGGACAAAGCCAGCGACAAATGGACCGACAAGGAGGTCAAATCTCTTTTGGCCATCAACGCCACCCAGGACATCCAGAGAGCTTTTGAAGTCTCGCAGCGGAATATCAAAATTTTCGCGTTTTGTTGTTGTGTGGCTCAAAAGTCACCTGTCACTGTTGCAGACGGTTGCATCACATCGGTCCTGCTACCGCCCCAACTCGTGTGCGAATGCAACGTGAAACTGTTCCTCTGTGAAAGGGCAATTCATAGAACTAGGTAACTGCATTCTTAGAACTTCTCTGTCAGAATGCGCCTATCGTCTGTCCCCAACAGGCTTGTACAGTAGGCACTAGGCATGATGGCTGCATCACTACATATGCCTCTCTTCTCATCACTCTGGAACAGGGTAAATCTGGACTCATTAGACCACATGACCTTCTTCCATTGATCCAGAGTCTGACCTTTATGCTCCCTAGCAAACTAAAGCCTTTTTCTATGGTTAGCCTCACTGATTAGTGGTTTTCTTATGGCTACACAGCTGTTCAGTCCCTTGAGTCCCTTCACATTGTTAATGTGGAAATGTTCTAACTTTCACTATTAAACATCGTTTGAGTCATAGAGGAAGTAGGAAGTTACGCACTTTCACTGCGCACACACCGGTTTAGTGATTGACAGCTGGTATAAAAAGCCAGAACGCTACAGCTGTAGGTTTGTTTGCATGTCTGTCCCCACTGTTTCGCGGCGTGGCGTCCTGCCTTGGTAGGTGATCGGTTTTGTTTGCTGTACGGTTTTGAAGTGTTTGGACTGGCATGCTAAACTGCCTCCCTCCTTGTTGATGTAGATACTGTTTTAGGACCCAGGCAGTCAGCTCCTATACAATTCAAAAACCTCTGTGTGACGGATGGTATGGCGTCTTTTTGTTTCTTTGTGTTTTAATGTTTTGTGTTATTTGGAGTAATTGTTTCTTTTCTGCTTATAAAGATTGGTGCACCAGGAGGGTCAGGTGTTGCTCTCTGCCTCCTGTTTTTCACGAGAAGGTAATCGTGTGTTGTGGCAAGATTTGGTTTTATACATTGATTTTAATTAACAATTTTGTTTTGTTCTATTTATAGATGCCAACCTTCTCGCCATTGCCATTTTGTTCCACGTGGTTTTTATTGCTTATGTTTAGTGTTTTGCTCTTATTTCTTTTATATATTCTGTTCCTGTGGAATTAATACTTTTTTTGTGTGTATCTCTCTCAGGATTCTGGTTTTTAGCTGCCAAACCAGTGGATGGTGGTAGAGGCCTCGTAGTGGTGGCAGGACGGAGTGTGAGGTGGAGCAGGCCATTACTTTCTGTTTACCCCCAGTCTATATCTTAATTGGTGTGCACTGGAATACAAGGTTTTTATCTTCATTTAGGATTGCTTTATTTTTTGTTGCATGTTTTTTTATTAGCTGTGTGTTACTTGGATCAAGTCTGGGTTGGGCCTGGCTCCGACCATACCCTTCCGCCTGCCTTTTCTTTCTTTTGCCAACACCACTGGTGTGGTCTCTCTGCTAGTTTGGATGTGGTCTCTGCCCATCTTTTTCTACATGCATTCCTCCAATTTAGACCAATGGGCTGGGTAAAGAGGGCGGCTTAGGTGGTCGGGTTTCTATTGAAATTAGATAGTTTCCTAAGGCTCTTCACTTGCGGGCCGGTCACGATTAGATTAGATTAGATTAGATTAGATTAGATTAGATTAGATTAGATTAGATTAGATTAGATTAGATTAGATTAGATTAGATATATGACATTGCACAGCGGGGTACAGAAAAAACTTGTTTAGCAGCAATCTCCAGCAGCAGCCACATATTAAATGTACATATGTACATATATACAAACAGCAACATGTTTATAAATATAAAGAAATTCTCAAGTCACTGTGCTATAATAAAAGTTTTATGTTAAAGCTGAAAGATAATCGCCCATGCAGCAACTATCCATTAGGGGACTTTTTCAGCCAGGCAGTGTATAATCCAACACCTTTCTGTGGTCGGTGCATGTCCATCTCTTTTATTAATTTTATATGATTATATAAAAAGGAGAAAGAACACACAAACCTCAAATCCACTCCACATACTTTAAGAACACGAAACCAGGCAGGAAACTTCTTAATCATTTGGACAGTTTATAATAGATACTAGCAGCGTATTTACAAAGCGCTAAGTTAGTAGTGTAACAGAAATGTAGAACATTTTAAGAGCAGATGGCAAGCCTCCCTCCTGCGTATGATGAGAAAGCCCCAGGCTCCAGAACTCAGGTGCATTTCAATGCTTTATGTCCAGAACTGCACTAGTTCCAGAATGATCTTATTCGTGAACATACACACATCCCCACTCACAAATATGTACATGTAGAGATTGCTGTTTCCTCTCTCCAGCCCTCCTATTTCCCCTGCTGCTACATGACTGGACAGGTAATGTCTACCAGATGTTGTTTATCAAATTCCTAAGCCATGATGTCATTTTATTGTTGCGTCAGTCCGGCTACTAACTCCTTTTTAGGGCCTAAGTCTTTTGCCCTGTATTCACTAATCGTACTGCAGGCCTTTATACCCCTACTGAATTGTAAAACCTTATTTTTAATAAAACTTGGCCTATAATCAATACTAATGACTTTAATCCACAACACTGTCATGTCCAAAACATCTTATTTTTGTACACTCTTATTTACTGTATGTGGTGAATTTCCATTCAACTGCTGAACAAACAGCAAATATTGAACTTAAGGAGCATATAATGATAATTTTTTCTGCATTTTGTTGGCAAATATGTCACCATTTTCTTTTTTGAACATGGGATTCTTAAGAGCCAGCTTGTCCAAGACATTTGTTAACTTTATTGTATTCTTCTGCATGTACTGGAAAAATTTACTAAGAGGTCAAATCACACCAGGTTGGACACTGCAGCCCTATTGGTGGACTATCTGGTCTCTTTCCCAGTGCCCCAGATGAAAGACATGGTTTATAATTATTGACAAGCCCGTGTGTTTGAACCAATGTAGCTCCAGTGGCTGCAGTCTGCAGAGGGTGACTATATACTGTATAATTTTGTGAATACTTAGCAAGATCCTATTTATGTGGTTTATTTAATTTATCCATATTTTATGGCATCAACTCACAACAAAATGATCTTAAGGCACTTATACAAACATTTCAATTCAATCCAATTCTTTGTAGTCCAATTATGATTAAATAAAAAAAAATTATGATCCACATTAGTCCAATTTCTAATAACAATGAAAGCCAATTCATAGAAAACAGATTGGATCAAATTCTCTCTTTAATTTAATCCTCTATCCTGAGCATACTTTTTTAACAGGGTGGAAAAACAACAGACCATGGCAAGATCAACATGTGGGGCGGCAGCAGAAATTAGAGTTGCCCATGAGGATTGTAGTTTGGGCAAGTTTTTTTGGTTTGAGAGGAGGGAAAGATACCTTTCCTTGTCTTATTAGGGTGTATAAGGAGAAGTTCTGGCAAGCCAAAAGTCTCCAAAGTTGACTCATGTTTGTGTGCCTGCTTTGCTCCCTGGCAGGACTCTCGAGTCTATGGAAGCCCGTAAATAGCAGCTTTGAGCCTTTTCAAAATGTGAAAATCCAAACACTGATTATGTATTTTACAGAATATTATACAGTATATGAAGTCTGACAAAGATCAACCAATTAACACCAGTAGCTGTTCTTAGCTGCTGAAACCTTCTGACCAAGTTTCACACACTAGTTAGCCACATACATAACGTTGACGCTACTGGACACATACATCAGTAGCATGTGTTGCCACCTTCTGTCATTGATTATGAAGCACAGATTTAAATTTCGTGACACATTCAACTCAACTTTATTTTAGCACAACAATTAAAACAATGGAAAACAAATTGACAATAAAAGCAAATAATAAATAATATGGTGGTGTGGTGGTTAGCACCCAAGCCTCACAGCAAGAAGATCGCTGGTTTGAGCCTCGGCTGGGGGAGGTTCAAATGTGGGGGGCTGGTGGCCTTTCTGTGTGGAGTTTGCATGTCTCCCCGTGAATGTGTGGGTTTTCTCCGGCTTTCCCATTAACCAATTAATTTAAAAGAAATTCATATGTAGTATATATACTACACAAACCTGAGAAATGTCTTTTCTCCTCGTGACACCTGAGTTAGAAGACAGGTTGGGCGCGACCATTATTAGGACAGATTTACTTAAAAGAATAATAATTACATCAAGTAAGCAGCTTACGCACAGCTATCTTATGTGCTCCGCAGAAGGGTAAAGTGAAAAACCAACACCCTGATTCTTTGGATCTACATACTGTAAATTTATTGGGGTTCTAATCAAGGAATTACTCAAGTATGCTACTTATTTTCATTTATACTCTTACTCTATTATTCATATAAGCTCATATACTTACTAACAGTGTGAAAGAATAATATTCTTCATATGGGGGAAGTGAGGAGAACATGTGAGAGGCTAATTGTGTCTGCCGGTAAAACATGTGAAATGTTACGCTTGTCTAAGTTAACCGGAGCCCTGAGAAAATCTCCTGCTTATATGTGTATTGTTTTCTTGTTCTTGTTTTTCAAGACTCAAGCAGATGGGGGTTACAGGACCTGTGACTGCAGCTGACCCTACCCCTGCAACTCCAGCATTAGTCAGCAAACTGTGGATAGCCAGAGGAAGACCATATACATATTTAAGGGTCCAAGGATCAGATAGAGGGGGGCTGACTGTAGCAGGCAGCAGAATTCATTTTTGTATTAGTGAAGGGCGAAGTAACAGGAGCCGGAACAGAGCTCTGTACACATTTTTAATTCTATGTAATTCAATAAATACTTGAACAGAGAGAAGTAGTCTGTTTTCATTGGCCTGCAGTGCACTCTGAAGGAGAAAAGAAAAACCCAAGGAGTCAGAGGTAATTATTAGTACTCCAAGTCTGGAGGGAGGAAAGGTGTATCCGCTAGATTAGGGTGTGAGGGAAATTAGTATGCATTCTTAATGTTGGAAAGTAATACCTTTTAGGGTTTTTTCTTTCTTCAATACCCCAGAATTTGTTTCTGCTATGGCCCTGAGTAATTACCCTTATCTTTACAATAATAAAATCTATTTGACTATAAACATATGCGTTTAACTGTAAGGCCTTGAGTTTAGGCCTTCCATATTAATTACATTTACTAAGATACTGCTTGTATTTGGAAGTAGGTTCTACTCTGGTTTAATAGGGGTCAAAGTCTAGCCCCTGAAAGTTTACAGAATCACCTGTCAAAACTACCACCATCTTAACTTGATCTAATGTGTTCATATACGTTTATTTCCGGAGACAGAAAGCTACACGTGGATTATTTTCCCAGTTCAGAAGGTCCAGAGTGGATGAAGATTGATGCTTCTCTGCAGCACAAGAGGTCGGTTGGTGTTCATTCTTGTGTGGTAAAATTAAAAACCAAACAACAGCTCAATGAACTTGAGAAAGTTATTTTATTTCCTGAGTAGTAAAGCAAATTGTGGCACACTGACCAGTCAGTCCTTTACAATTTCAACATAATTTTATCAATGAATCTATTTCTTTAAAAATGACTCATGAACTGGGCGGCAGGCAGCTCGCATTAAGAGTTTAAACTAGGAAATGAAAACATGAAACAATAAAAAAATAGAAGATTTCTTGGTATAAAAATGTGACAAAAACAATACAAATATTGCATAACACTTATGCACATATGAAATACAATTACATGCCATAGAAAAGGGTTGCAGTCTCAATGGGCCTGCAAGTAAACCAGAAGTTAGTGAGGTAAACAGTTCCCAACGCCCAGCTCCGGTAGCTTACACTTACAGTACAATGATAACACTTAAGTAAAAATCTTGAACATGCCTGTTCCCAAAAAAAAAAAAATAATAATTTGAGAAAAGACATTTACAGCTGTTCTTCTGGGCATGACTGATTCTTGTCATTGTATTTCTTCTGATACTCGTTGAAGAGGCCGACTTTCCTGGGAACACACACTGGCTGGTACTGCTTTTGAGGTGGTGGATACCACTGTCGTACTGCGCAGTATATTCACAATGATTAGTACAGAGGCATCGGCAAGTTTCACGTTAAAACAACAACAAACAAAAAAGACAAATTGAAGTTTTGGTTTTATTTGTTACCTTTGGGCTTAACAGCTTTGTTGGAGGTCCAATCTTTGTCTTCTGCGAGTTCTGCCTGATCTTGAAAGGAACATTGAATAGAAAACTCAAAACAAAATAATCACATAATTCGCGAATAATTTCTATCACAGAAACAAACAAAACCTAACGGTTCGTACACCGCCAACCAGATTTCTAAGGTAACCTTTGATCAACATGCTGTGTTCTGTGGGAAATAAAGACTAGATCGAGTAATACTGCACTGACTTAAGACAACCAGCTCACTGTCAGATTTCTCCCAGACCATCTTTGGTTGCAACATCCAAACAATAGCATCCTCTGAACCAGTGTCTAACGTAGCAGCACATTTCATTCAAAGAAATGCCCACAATTTTCTCATAAAGCAACCATACGGTAGCTTAAGAGAGAATCTAAAAAGTTGTTTAATCTTATGAAGGCTGACTTCGCAGGAGATGTTTGTACAAGTTTACTGTAAGCTGATCAAGACTTCACCCTAACTTCCCATTTTCTTTGAAATCATTCCAGTTGTGTAAACTCAGCACAGCTGTTGTCAAAGAATGGCACTTAACTCACCCAAGATGTGGCTAATGTTTCAGAATATTCCTACTGATTTCCCATTTTCTTCTTCGCCCCAATCAATAATGGGGCTACAATTCTATAAGCCTGAATTCTTATCTAGTTTCTATGTTATTAAAACCTAACTATGTTTTGATTTGAGCGCATTTAGTTTACCCATCAGCATAGGTTGGAGTCTAAAGATACATCGCTAAGAGTCAGAGCTTACCTTTGGCTGATTGTACTTGTACTTCCTACTAAGCAGCTATTCCTTTGAGAGAAATAATTGTTGTTTGACTGAGTTTCACATAGTAAATGATCTGAGGTTGTTTCAGTTGATCAGGTCTAGGTTCAGTAATGTGTGCCCAAAAATAGAGGTTACTTGACTACCTAAATATATTTTCTTCCTTAATGGCAAAGGCATATTACAAGAAAACTGTGAGAGTTGCTAAGGGGGCATTAGACATCGTCACACATGCCACCAGAGTCCAAACTTTGACACCACTGTGTCTCTGGAATGTGCTTAAGACTTTACACACATCCAAGTCTCCAGTTAAAACAATGAACTGGTGAATGCATGCCAGGACCAAGCCTAAATTTGGTCTTTTTAACAGGTAGTATATTTTCATTTGAAGATTCAACACTGAATGGTGACTTGAAATACAAGTTTCAGAGATATTCACAACTTTTCCAACAACACAGACATGCAATTACGGTCCTGGTTTTCATATTTACCTGATCCAGGGATAGTAGTTTGATTCCTCCAGGTGGACCCATCCATAAAGCTGAATGTGTTGGGTAACACACTGAACTTCAAGACTATGTTCTCCTGGAGCGGCATGGCATCCTGGCTTTCATTTTCAGTGTTGCTTCTCTCCTTATCGGCAGGCTGTCCAAGCACTACGCTGTACCTCCTCTTCCTCACCTCTTTAGGGCTGTACCAGTTGGAGAGGGACCTCCTCCTCCGCTTCAGACGACACTTGCCATTTACATCAGAAACTATCATTTCAGATTGAAGTGACTGCTTCCTGCTTTTCAGACTCATTGTAGACGATGGGGCAGAAAAACTTCTTTGTATTTTCCATTTCTTTCTGTGCCCCCTTGTCATCGACAGGCTCATGGGTGGAAAGCTTTTCCTCCATTTTTCATATATTAACTTTTTGACAGAGTATTCTGGTGTACTGGGAGCCTCAACAGAATTCCTCCTCAAATGGTTAAGATTCACAGACAGAACTGTTGGAGGTGCATTTTCATAAGGCAACGTCGCTGAAGAGGAAATGTGGCTTTTTGTGTTCCTAGATACAGCTCCTTTATAATGTTTTGCTGAGCCAAACAGAACCAGTTCCACAGTTTTTACTTCTGAGGCTGAACATTGATCAGAGACATTCTGCAAGTCCAGATCAACAGGTACTTTGCATTTCTTTGATTTCTTTAAGGATAGAAAATACTGATCAAGACTGCTTTGTCTCTTCTGTTTTGTTACGAAAGTTCCATGTTCACGATGGCAGCTGGAAGATGCTTGATTGGTAACTTTTCCTTTAATTTGGGGTTCCTCTTTGAATTGTAAAAATGACTCTACCACATCTGTAGGCTGTAGTTGCCCTTCCCCGCAGTCCTCTTTCTGGTCCAACATCTGGAGACTGACTTCATTTTCAGTGCTGGACAATTCTGCGACTTCAGTTTGTTCGGTACTGATGACCAAAGCACTCGATTGCATGGTTTCTGCCGATTTCAACGCTTCTTGTGCACGCTCGTCCACAAATTCCGCTATCTCAATGTCAACATTCGGCATCTTGTTTGGAAGAACGGGTTCCCTGTTGAGAAGATGGACATCTTCGTCACTTCCACTAACATCTGACTGCCAACTGTCGCTTTCCTCGGAAATTATTATTGGATCTTGATCAGTAGATGGGTGATGTTTGTCGTCATTGTCAGTTAGGCCAATGATTTGGCAGAGTTCATCGCAAAGCTCTGGGCCACTTAATGATATAATTTGACAGCTGTCCTCCTGACTCTTTCCTAGACTGTCAGTGTCAGGAATAAGGCTCTTTTTAGGATGACTTTGGTCCTCTTGGCACTGGCATTTCAAAGATGGGTTTCTTAATCCTGATTGCATTTCCATTAGTCTAGCAAGGCAACAAATCTCGTCAATTTGGTCACTTGATCTGATCAATTCAACAGATTCTTTCGATGCAGCATCCATTTTCTTTGGTGCCACATTCTGTGCAAAGGTATTCACAGCAGCTCCTTTCAGTTCCTGATAATCAATAATCTGATGCATATTTTTCTGTGTTTGCTCATAGAGCACTTTGGCTTCATCTGGGGCTAAAACGTGAATTTTAAATGAGAAAGGTGAGTCGTTCAAATCGTCGCTTTCTGAATCAATTGGGGAGACAAGTGGAGTTGAGGGAGTCTCAACAGAAAGAGTTTGTTTTTCTTCGATCAAGCCAGTGGAATCAGACTCTGATAAGACTGAGTTTGGCACCTCATTTGCAATTGGTTCAGAAACACTGTTGGCCTGATCCATCTGGTTGTCAGTATCAAGCACATATTGATGATGCCTGAAAACCCAAGGGAAGCCAAATTCTTTATCAATGTCATCGAGCTGATCATTTACATTCAACCACAATGATTTGTAAGGCGGTTCTGAGTAGACTTCATCGTCTTTGAGGACATGGTAGTCCTTGAGTTGGTGCTGCTTAAGTTCTGACAGTATAACAGTCTCTTGCGTGATGTGCAGTTCACAGTATTTTTCCACTTTTGAGAGAAATTTTTTTTGCCAACCAGAATTGTAGAAATGAAGCCATGTATCGGTTTTCCATAACATATGTACCAATTTGGCGAATTGAGACTTTGAAACATCTTCTTCCTTTTTCTGAGCTTTTTCCAACTTTAGTATTAATTCTGTTAAAGCCTCCGCCATCCAAGAGGTTGTTGGAAGGGAAGAAAGATCAGGAACACTTGATGAGGGAGGTGTAGCCCTTTTATTTTGCGCTTTTGGACAGCTTTGGCTTCCTGTTACTTCTGAGGAGTTTTGAGTTGCTGCTGCAGCTTCAACATCAGACTCAGATGTTCTGGTCGAGTTATGAGGCTCTGAATCTGAGAAATTCAAAATTGCAACATTATTAAACTTTGCTTTAATGGAGCTTGTTTGATTTGGGTTTCCTGCATTAAGACAAGATTTTTCGGTCATACATGCCACCTCTTTATTTTTTGCCACATCGAGTGAAATGCAGTCTTTCTCTGGGTTAGTTTCAGATTCACAGGTTGTGGTGTTCAAAAGCGTAACGGCGTTCTCCTGTGACAATGGTTGCACAACAGCAACAACCCTTGAGCCTGTATGACTGGGTGTTGAGTGAGAAGAGCCGTCATTCTGCAGGACTGAAATGGGATACCCCAAAAGTTTGACTGTCTCCGGATGTTTTGCTAGATAGGATATGTTCATGAATCTCTGTGATGACACTGTTCCAGATGCATTAATCAGTTGGGGTGCATTACTTAGCAATCCAACTGAACTGCTTCTTGAGGACCCATCATTGTTTGGATGATATGCCGGGTTTGTCTCACCTCTTCCATTTTCGACTGTGACACTTGAAACATCTAGTAAACAGTTATGGGGAGGTTGTGCATTTACAGTGTGTGGTGCTTTTGACACAATGCTTTGAGGAGAAGATTGTCCAGAGTGGAGCGGTAACGACTGGCTGACATTCATTTTAAAACCTTCAGAGGAGGAAACAAGAGCTACAGTTTGCATGTTCAAATTAGACTGTCTTGCCATGCTAACATGCTGGTGCGTGTTGTAAGGAGGAGGAGGACGGCCATCAGATCCAGCAGTGTACGTCATGCCTTGGCTGTCAGTGGTTTCTTTGGGTCTGGGGATTTGCTGTGGGGAAACTTTAGGACATGGAGGAAGCTCTTTTGTACTTATGTACCGCATCAAAAACTGTTTAATTAAATGTATCTTATTAGAGCTGGTACTTGTCCAGTTATTATATGTTCGAATCTGATTATGAGCTGCCTGAACAGCCTCTCCGTTGTGTACTGCAGCAGGCACCAACATGCTGGAATTAACTACTTGTTCTTGCGAAAGTGAAGCAGCTGTTGTAGTATAAGCTGAAACGCCTTTTGTTAGACCTCCACTTGCATTTTGATACAAGCATTGCTGAACTCCATTCGGTTGGGGATGAGATATCACTTGACCAGCCTGAACATCAGTTCTTTGTATGAAATTAACTGCAGTCACAGGTTTCCAACAATAAGACATGTCTTGCTGGGGGTGTGCAGAGTTTGTGTTTGTCGTGTTCGGTGGACTCTGGTTTGCTGGATTTTGATGAAAAGTTTGCAGCCGAGCGGCGTCTTGCTTGGGGTGTGCAGAGTTTGTGTTGATTGTGTTCGGTGGACTCTGGTTTGCTGAATTTTGATAAAAGCTTTGCAGCCGAGCGGCGTCTTGCTGGGGGTATGCAGCGTTTGTGTTGATTGTGTTCGGTTGACTCTGGTTTGCTGGATTTTGATTAAAAGTTTGCAGCCGAGCAGCATCTTGCTGGGGGTATGCAGAGTTTGTGTTTATCGTGTTCGGTTGTCTCTGGTTTGCTGAATTTTGATAAAAGCTTTGCAGCCGAGCAGCATCTTGCTGGGGGTATGCAGAGTTTGTGTTGATCGTGTTCGGTTGACTCTGGTTTGCTGAATTTTGATAAAAGCTTTGCAGCCGAGCAGCAT
>JBAMHW010000010.1:30567977-30586008 GCA_037177495.1 Rhadinocentrus ornatus | reverse complement strand
CACATGTTAGAGTTTACAAAGTGATAAAATGTGAGTAGTTACTAAACTAAATGATAATAAATGAACCTCTCTAACAGTGCCAACTGCTCTGCAACCTCTGAACTTATACTGTTCTGAGTAAAGTTTCCATCACACAGTGCAAAGTCTTTTCTAGATAGTTGTAATAATTGTGTTTTAATGCATAATGAGTTTCACAATATCTTTCTATTCTATTCTACACTCATGTGGCAGACGCTTTTATCCAAAGCGACTTACATCTGAGAGAAAGAACAACACAAGCAAGAATTCAAACAGGGACATGATAATTAAGCAGTAGTCAGACTGCTGTGAGTCAAGTTGGACCCAGGTGCTGTCATGTAGTGCTAGACGCGTTTTTTGGGTTTTTTTTTCCCCAGTGAAACACTAATGTGGACCACAAACACCTGTGATGGAAATTTTATTCAGAATTTTATAAGTTCAGTTGTATATATGAATGAATGAATGAACGAACGAACAAACAAATGAATGAAAATATATTCAAAACAGTTTGTATGGTGAGAAGCTCGGTGTGTTTAAAGATAACAATGTGCAAATATAACGTCATCTTTCTGGGTTCAGCAAAAGCAGATTTCTGCACCAGGGAAATCTTTTCTGCTCGGTAGTGTTTAGACAACACCTGATTTACACAAGATAAAGTCTCCTGTGAGTGGCTGAAGACAGAAGAAGAAGAGAGCCAAGGACAGATGTCGTTCGTGACCTCCTTTTCACCTCGACATATCTGCTCGTTGATGAGCTTTACAGATGAATGGATGTTTGCGTCTGTTGTGTTTACATAGGTGAGCCCTTTATCTTCTTTCTGAGCTCAGTAAATCACATTCAATGTGCATTCATGGGAAGTAAATGCTGTGACCCTGTCTGAGGGTGGTTTGTACAAACAAGTCTTACAAAGATAAAAGTGCTGTTGTAATAATAACTTTATTAATAAGTCACATTTCTGAGCAGCATTAAAAAGTGCTTACAGAGTAAACAATAAAAAGGGACGAAATTACAGTCGGTGTGCGTGTTCTCCACAAAAGTTAGAAATGGAAGAGCAAAGTTGTGGCTGTGATGGTCACACAAGCATGATGGAGGAGTGATCCATAGCAAGAAACTGGCTAACGGACCTTATGTGGCAAAGACACAGGCTTTTCTGTACATTAAAGTCACGTTCACGCTGCAAGATTTTGAGTCCAATTTTCATTCTGCAGACAGTTGTTGGAAGAAATTAACAATCCGAATCTAAGTCAGATCTGAATTTGATATATGAACATTTTTTTTATATGCCCGTTTATGAGAAGCTCAAGGCAGTGAGGATATAAAGACGACGCAGACGCGTTCAAATTAACATTTAAGAGCAGTTGTTGTAATGATCTCCAGTTACTGTAATGTTATTTTAGACACAAAGCTGTGTGGGACATGGGGGAAGTTACCATGACCTCACGTTCCTGCTGCGTTCTTCTGGATATAATGATATAAATGTTAAATGTTTGAATAAAACAGCCTCATAGCTAATTCCACTTCCTAATAGATAACTTGCTGGTCGGTTCAGCTATCCATTGTCTGTACCGCTTTGTCCTTTTTGGGGTCACTTACATTCACTTTTGGCATCAATATAGAATCACATAATAAAATTGTTTTGTTTTTTTTTGTCTTTCCTACAGGGAGGAAGTCATTCATGCACAGGGAGAACACAAAGTCCACATAAAAAAGGATCCAGCCAAGACCAGGAACCAAAACCAGGAACCTTTTGCTGTGATAAAACTAACCACCCAGCGGCCCGCCACAGGTCACTGTCTTTTCAGTGCTGGTTTGATAAAAATGAACCCTGCCTCACTGTTATCAGACAGGATTTTTAACAGTCTTTGTTTTTTATTAATAATTTTTTAGCTACTGTTTCAAGCTTCTTGAACCTTTTGTGCCAGAACTTCCAGTGTCATAAAAAAAACACAACAATGGAATATTTTGATGGGCTCAATATAAAGCTATAAAGATTTTGCAGCTGTAAATTAATAATAAAAGCTTGTATTTGTAAATTAAGTTCAGGAAAAACCTAGACAAACAGAAGCGCTTTTGCAAGCATGCAGATCTTTTACCCGGTCTTCACTCCTCTATCTGATTGGATGATGAGAATTCAAATTGTCCAATCTGAGAGCAGACAGCTTCCTGTGCTTCTGCACTGCTGCAGATCCATCCAGGGAATGAACAAGAATGAACCTTGCACAGAATTTCAGATTTAATGATGGACATTAATGTGAAACCTGCAGTTCACGCATCTTGTGCTTCCTCTGCAGTTGCATTTAGAGCCAGCTCCAGATGTTCTATAAGTGAGTGAGGTGACCTTCTTTCTGGTTCATGATGCTGTTTTGATGTGAAATACTTGAAGAAGGCGATGTGGTAAAAATAGTTGGGTGGCAAAAAAAATTTAAGAAAATAGCTCCAAATGCCGACTTGATAAATAATAAAATAGTTTATTACAAAAAGTGACATCTTAAACAGCTGTGAGGTTGTAGAGGATCCCAATGACCATGCGTACCAGTGACCTTATATGGGTTCACAAACAAAGAACATTCATACTCTACTTCTGATGCCACCCCTGAAACTATGAAACTTTCTTGATTTAAGGGGTTTGTGTGATACTAAAAGAAACAGACCACTGCAACTGAGTACATATAAATGTGATTATACTGCCTACATAATGCTAATAATTAGACAGTACATAAGATTTGTATCTGAAGAATGAGACAGTTTAAAGTATGCAGTCAAGAGTTTGTAGTTTATTTTCATGGTACATTATTCTTTTGATTATTAATTTCGTACATTTGCATATATATTTTAACAGTTGCAATGTAAAGTTTTGAGTTGGGTTTTAACACCCAGTTTGCACGTGTTGTACAGAATGTGGGACATGCTTGCTATCGGTCATAGGCTCCCGCATGTAGGCCCAACCATAAAAAAGAGTGATAAATATCTGATTTGTACTTTTTAAACACACTTTTATACAGAGACACGTTGTGATTGTGATTTGTTTTTATTAATTTTGACCCGAAGAGGTCATTTAAGCCCTTTATAATCTTCTTCTTCTGAAAACTGCTGCCTAATGGCACACAACAGCTGAGTCTCTGACAGATCCATGACCAGATGCACACAGAATTGATCGTTTTATAATAAACTTGTTATAGCTTAAAAGCCAAAGCAGCACAAACATAAATGTTGTTCTGCTTTGCTTTATAAGATATTAAAATCTATTAAATAAAGCAAAGCAGCACAAAGAAAAGTTTTTTCGGCACAGACCAGCACAAACGACAGACTATTTACACTGAGTTTACCTTTGACGGGATGGTATTTCTTCACCTGCGTGAAGCTAGCATTCCCACCCCCGTGCAGGTAAAGAAATGCCATACCTTTAGAGAGGAACAGATAGATTTACTTTGCATCTTCTTTACAAATTCAAATCTTTTTTACAAACATGCAAAACATTTTCTACACATTTACGAAATTGAATTTCTCAAGCAAATTATTTACAAAGTTACAAAACTTGATTTACAAATAGAAACTTAAATAATTTGCAAACATTAATTTGCAGCTGCAACATCTCTGTGACTTTATGTTGAGCCCATCATTTTCTACCGTAACCAAGCAACTGAAAGAATCAGGTGCCAGAGTGCCTGAAAAGCTGAGACAAACATTAAAATTTTGGTCTTCGAGACCAGCCTACATCCAGGATCTGTCAAGTTAGGTCTGGTGAAAAATCCGTCTGTGTGTGACCCCCTCCCTCGCTTGTTGGAAATATTTTAACTTGGCTTCAGACATCTTGCATAGATGACATTTTAATTTATTTGTAAGTGCACATATGAACTATTGCCATGATCAGCAACACTTTTTTCTTTGTCCTTATATTTATTTTTGACAAAGAAAAGTAATGTGATGTTCTTCTTTCTTTGGCTTTTTCTTACTTTCTACACACTGCCTGAGTCACCAATGCACCATAATATGAGAAAAGCAAGAGAGAGAAGAGCAGTCCCCAGGAGGTCTCCAAGGGCTGTGAGGTAAGGTATTGAGTAACTGTCAGGGTCTTTGCCCCTCCTCCACAGACAGCGGACCAAACAGTCGGCTATACACAGCAGGAGGAAGACCTGAGAAACAAAGACAAGAGAATTACTATGTTCCAAATTTTTATGAAAATGCTGCTTTTGTTAATTTCTAAATAATCAATACAATGCGTTATTTTTATTTACAAAATTTATATTAGGTTATGTAAAAATCTGGATTTAAAAAAAAAAAATACAAATTAAAGACAACAGCATTTTTTGCCAATAATTCATAATATCATGTTGCAAATTATTATGCATAACAGCGTCAAAACATTCAACTGGTTGTAAAGAAGCAAAAATGTACACCTGTTATATATTTTTTAACGTTATAGACCCTTTCATGGCCTACGTAATCAGTGATACACTACTGTATCCGGAGGCAAAAAAAGAGTAAAGCCAGTAAAAAACACTGTAGAAACGAGCTATCTCAAGTGTTATTAAAACTTAAAAATGTCGTCTCGTTGTGTGTTTGGGTGGCAGAATAAGAGAAAAAAACATTCCTGGCAGTAAATTAAAGTTTTTAGAAAACCAGTTCAGAAAAAAAATGAAGACAATTATTGCTGAATGCAATAAGACGAAAGGACAGGACAGAGACGATAATCAGCAATTCTTGTGTTTGCAGAGCACATTTTATATCAGGTCAGATAAATGTAATGTTAAGTGATTGTTATCGAGTCCAAATGAACAAAATTGTACGTTATAAAGGAAAATGTTGGATATACAACGTTTCCTTTATCAGCGCAGTAGCAAGCGCGTAAACGCTAAACTTTGGACCGCAGCACACAAAGATCGGGACGTAAATGGACGTATTTTATTATTTGAACGTGGCTATTTATGACGTAGTTGTAAGCATCCAGTGATTTATATGGTTTGAGTTTCTTTCTGCTCTACACACATGGTGTCTCGATTAGTTACTGGTGACTTCACCGTCCCAAAAGATCTTTCTGCCACTCCCGTAAGGTGTTTAAATCAGCCAGCCTGCTTCCATCTAATTTTCTAAAATAGCTGTCACAGTCCCGTAAAGTGAGTGTCTGTACATGTTCCGAGATTTTCGAGACTGAACCACTTGCTTGAAAACCCTACATTCACTAAAATGCCACAGAAAATTGTTAGCTGCCACTTGATTACATAGCTTCTAGCCTCCGCTTTTGCCTCCAGGCTAAGCTCCGCCCACCAAAAACGTCAATATTTGCAAACTTTGAAATGGTCATTATAGACAATACTTATTCTTAAAATAAAACCAAAATGGACTGGCGACCTGTCCAGGGTGTATCCTGCCTCTCGCCTGGTATCTACTGAGATAGCCTCCAAGCTTGGAATAAGGAGTATAGTCTATTGATGGGTGGATTTTTACTGATCCAGTCACGTGTTAACATTGGAGCCCTTCTTTAATATTATTGTAACAACACTGTTACAATGATATTTGGTGATATGAAGCTTATCATGTAAATCCATGGATAGTTTCCACATGTATCTTATTTGAAGATTCAGAATTGCCTCCCAACGTTGCCATTAGGGGGTTTACAGCCATCCACTGGCATATATCTCCCTTTTTATCTTCCATCCACCCCACCAACATGGTTGTGAAGTCTGCGGACGATACCACCATGGTGGGTCTCATATCCAACAATGATGAGACCAACTACACAGAAGAGGTCTAGAGTCTCACAATATGGCATTCCAAGAACAATCTGGTTCTTGGTTCTGGTTCATATTACAGGAAGTCCAGGGAGACTGAACACGCTCCTCTCTGCATGCATGGAGACGCAGTAGAGTGCGTGGACAGCATTAAACTCCTGGGCATCCACATTTCCTCTGACCTCTCCTGGACTGTGAACACTTCACAGAGAAGAGAGCCCAACAACGGCTCTTCTTTCTCAGGAAGGTGAAGCGGACAGGACTCTCTTCTCGGCTACTCGTGAGCTTTTACAGAGCCACCACTAAGAGCATCCCGTAGATGGCGCTGTGCTAGGTGATCGCCTGTTGCAGCAGCTGCCATGTTGAACGTCTGTTTCTCATGTTTTTTCCTTGTTTTTCTGTTGTTTTAGTTCCTTTTTAGTTTTTCTACATCAGCCAAACAACACACTTTAAAAGCAGATGGCTACTATTTGCTTTAAAATTTGTTATGGTCTCTGCGCTACTTTTGTCGTTCCTGGTGACCATTATGTAGGAAGCATTGTTTACACCAGCCACCAACTGATAGCGCTGTGCAGGCCTGTGCTGCTTCCTGGAGCGAGGCTGGTCATCCCAAAGGAGCTTCGGAGGAGATGTCGGGGGTGCAACAAGATGACAGCCTGCGTCACAGTATACATCAGATTCTGTGAAGAAATCCCCCACTCTTCCAGCCACTGTTGATGGGTGAGAAGTTGCGGGGGATGGTTGTCAAGGACTCCATGGTCTCCTGGATTACTGACTACCTGACCGGCAGTTTGTCTGTCTGGACAGCGTCCTGTCTGACATGATGGTCCTCAGGGGACTGTGCTGTCTCCTTTCCTCTTCACCCTATACACCACTGATTTTTAGCCCTGCCACCTTCAGAAAGTCTCTGATGACTCAGCTGTTGTTGGGTAAATAGGAGAGGGAGGGGAGAAGGAGGACAGAGCACTGGTGGACGGGTTTGTAGAGTGCACTGGCAGGAATCACCTACATCTGAACGTCAGAGAGATGGTGATAGACTTCTGGAGGAAGAGAACTCCTCTGCCTCCACTGTAGATTATGGGGCAGGAGGTGGAGATTGTTGAGGCGTATTAGTACCTGGGAGTGACCATCGGGCACAGACTGGACTGGACTTAAAAAACCGAAATTCGTTATTGGGTATAAATGTGTTGGAGAGGAGGTCGCTGAACAAACTGCTTTTAATCATGGATAATCCCAAGCTTCCTCTCCACCACACGCTGGTTAGACAGTGGAGCTCCTTCTCTAACATACTGAGATGCTTCGCTGCCGAACGGACAGACGCAGGAAATCTTACCTGCCTCATTCATCATTCTGTTCGCTAAGTCACCTCTGGCTGACAGGGAAGAGCCTGCAGACAACAGGCTTTACCTGCTGCTTTTATCCACTTGGCATTTTTTCGTACTTTTTAAATTCTACTTTGGTTTGTACATTTTTTTAAATACTTTTGATTCTGCACATCCTTATAAAAACTAGTTTTCTTACACCCCACCCACCCGGGCAAAGCACGGTTTGTACAGGAACATTAAAACCACCACACCGCTGAGACAGTAAAACACAAAAGTTTTGTTGGATTCTGGTTTCTTGTTTACATGGTAACAGAGTTTTGGTGGTTAAACCTGCAAGGATTTGATGACAGCCTCCAGAGTGACATTTTTTCACAATGCAAGTCCCGTGTAAAGTGGAAGTGGAATCTTTTCGCAACGATGACGTCTTTCACATCATCTCGCGCTTGTGAACTCAGACCCTGCTTTACCCACGATAAGCACAACAACAATGGCGGACCTCCGTGTCATGTTCGTGCAGCTACATCTTTTTATTAATTTGATCTATTGAAACATAACCTGTCTCTGGTAAGGTATTTATGCTGTCGGCTAAGATGCAGAGGCTACATGCGCCAGATAACTAGCGGTTGACACGTAATGTTTCTGTTTTTGTGTTGTGTTTTGCGGTCTTATAAGAATGTGGTCACACCTGGGTGTGTCGTTTCAAAGTTTCACTGCCCTCTAGAGGCCTGGCATGCACACTACAACATTTCTGGTCTGCATCATTTCGTTTTCATTCCGCTGTTGTGTAAAAGTAAAAGAACCCATGAACCCAGCCCCCCACAGTCACACACATCAAAGATCCACACCTTCTCAGACACACACAGACCTCCGTCCTTGCACTAGGGTGCACTTTATACATCCTGTAAATGTCTGCTGTGATTTCTTTCTCATTTTCTGTAAATATAAAGGTGTTCTTATATCTTTTATATATTTAATATTTTTTACTTTATTTGTGCCTGTTACATTTCTATTTTCTTATGTGCGCTTAAGCCAAGAGATTCCTGAAAGATTCATTGTGCTTGCATATTGACCATAAAGATCTTGAATTTTTTTGTTTTTTTAATAATGAAAATTAAAAAAACATTTTTAATAAAATAGATAAGCAATAAAAATAAATTACAGATGTTGAATCTTTTAAAGATCCTCCACAGGTTCGCAATACACGATAATGATGGCCACACCATGAGTTTTTCTGCCCTTATACCCACAGCAGCCAAAGATTCAGTGGTATTTTTGCGGCTTTGGATGGAGAGTTGTCTGGCATGAAAATTATTTTACTCTAGTATTGTAATGGTTCCCCTGTATTTTGTATTTGGTGATCTCTGCGGTAGAGACTCTGGTTGTTTGTGACTGCTTTGAACTGTCATTGATAAGTTGGATCGTGTCCGACCTCTTTGTCTTGCTGAGGTCTGGACCTGCACCTTTAAGGCTGTTTGTAATTCTGTAAATAAACTATTGTTATAGTTTTTGGTTCTGGTTGTAGTTTTGTTTGTGTATTCAGTACAGTCAGCCAAATTTTGTTTCTTTTTGTTTAACATTAATTATTAATTTGAATGTTTATTTTCCTTTTAGTTAGTCCCTCTGTTTCATTTGTTTCTTTTATTTGAGCAGCGGCAACACCCCCATCCCTCCTGTTTATTTCTGTTTGATTGCATTTTACCTGCCACTTGGGACAATAAACTCCTTGATACTCTTTAGATCTGGGCATGTGGGCATTGAGTTGTTCTTGGGATTCCAGAGAGCTTCAAATACCTGCTTCCTGCTCATCCGTGGTTTTTTAAACAGCGCTCTCTTAATATGACGCATTTTCTCGACGGATACTTTCCTTGAATTGAATCTAAAATCCTACATTGAAAATAATTTAAAACTGTGTATGGAGCAGACCACCGTTTGAGTATGCAGGGGGGAATGTAGGGTATGGCTGACTCACCTGAATCAGGGAGGCAGACAAGAAGAATAAAATGAAGAGAGGGCTGGGCAAAGTGAGGCCTCCTTTCATCAGATGAATAGTGTGTAAGAAGATCAACTGGCCAGGAAGGACCAGAAGGAGCAGAACCTGAGCAGATCGATGGTTTGTTCCTGCCATGACAAAACTAAACATTAGATTGTGCGTGTGCATTTCACATGTGCATCAAGTAAAAGGCAGGAGACGCATCAAATGGTTTGAACATCTGTTCTCTACCTGATCCAAAGAATGTGCGACAGGGATTGAAACAGCGTTCATGGTCCTCTGGAACTTCTCCAGGTGAGTAATTCAAATGTAAATTAGTTGAAATGCGACTAGAATGTATCGAGACGAGGTTTCCTCCAACACCTTGTAAAAGAAAAGAGATGTGCATGATCAGCTGAAGGCTTTTCAACAACAAGCCTTGGGATTAATATGATGAAGCCACAGGATGCCACTTCAAGCTGGTCTCTTTACCTGAACGAGGCAAGTCATGGCCAGTGCTATATGAGCTGGGACCCTTATGACCTAGGAACACCTCAGAGCAGAAAAAGCTGCTGTAGAGTCTGATTATTAGCATTAACTCCATAGGATACAGCACCATAAGTTCCATTATACTAGTCATACTCTATATAAGACAGCTGATACCGGCGGTCAGTATGTACCTGTGTGTATGCCTGCATATTGTATGCCATATTTTTGTATGTACATATTAAATACACACACACACATATATACACATACATACACACACACACTGTACATATTATATTATATATTATATTAAACGTTATTATACATAATTTTTAATGTAAAATTCATTATCTCTGCCCCTTTATTCAGGCAAGCTAACTTTAATCATGATGCTAATTAATTAGACATTTTAAAATGGAACACAAACAATTATTAATTCCAGGATTTTCAAGGGCCCCCACCCTGCAGTGGGCAGTGGGTAAATGGTACAGTTTTGGGTGCCAATGCCTCACAAGAGCGATCAAGTTTTTAAAATGTTTTCTGGAGGCTAAAACAGATGTAAAACTGGTCCATTTGTGTTTCCCAGTGAAATCTCTCCAGGCAAGAGAGACACCTGGAATTTATGACTAGACCAAATAAACAGGACAGGACATCAGGACAAAGAGAAACTTGCTTCGTCTGGTGCAGAACTATCTCACCCTATGAGTTATCTTCATTTCTTTGGTAAATCAAGGGCTCCAGATGGAGACCATGCACAAGATTCATGATATTCTGTTAAAAAGTTAAGGAAAGGGCTTGTTTTTACATGGAGCCGCAGTGCCCCCTAGTGGTCAAAATCACTAAGGGGACATCTTCACTTGAACAGTACTTAAAGTTTTGCAAAAATAAATATTTTCCATGTATTAAAGGATAATCTAATATTACAGAATCAGAATCCAAATACTTTATTAATCCTGGAGTAAGTTGTGTGCACACAGTTTCTCCATACCAAATAAAGAAAGGATAAGATAAAGATAAAAATCACAATGAGAAAAATTACAAATTTGTTGCAATATTTGTATGAACAGATGCAGGATAAATCCTGCCAGGGAGTAATATGTACAGTATTATCAATATTATAAACAGAGTAAAAGTAAATGTAAATGTAGTGCAATGTGTAAATGTGTAACAGTGGACGTTGTTACTGTATGGAGGAGTTGTACAGTTTGATGACCACAGGTAGGAAGGATTTCCTGTGTGGTTCAGTGGAGCATTTAGGTGGTATCAGTCTCTATCTGAACGTCCTCCTGTGACCAATCAGCAGGTTGTGAAGCGGGTGGGAGGTATTGTTCAGCAACATTCTCCTCTCCGACACCACCGTCAGAGAGTCTATCCCCACGCTACGGGCTTTGCGGATCAGTTTGTTTGTGTCTGCGACCCGTCAGCCTGCTGCCCAGCATGCAACAGCATAGAGGATAGCACTGGCCACAACAGACTCATAAAACATCCTAAGCAGTGTTTAGCAGATGTTAAACCACCTTAGCCGCCTCAAAGAATAAAGATGGCTATGGCCCTTGTTGTAAAGTGCAGTGGTGTTCTTAATCCAGTCCAGTTTATTGTCAATTTAGTTAAGTACTTGGATTTGTGCCTCCTGTTTTCTTTCCTGGTATATGCGGATAATCAGTCAGATTTTCCAAACATAAAATGATTCATTAATTAATCGAGTTCTTTAAGAGAAAGAGACAAATGCTCACAAAGTGGTTTATAAATATATGCAAACATGAAACATGTACACATGTTAATTTAATTATTTTAAAAATGTACAGATTCTTTAAAAACCAAATGCACTAGTATAACATGTTTATGAAATTAATTTCCTTTCTCACACAGATTACACAGTATTTCACACACTGGTTTTAAATGCTGCTTGTTTAGTTCATGTTTTATTCACCACACATCCCACGTATTGTTTTGAGTAATGTCATGACATCATCACAAAGCTTTGGAGCCCTTTTAGATGAGTTGCTCAGAATAAAAACACCTACTGAGTCTTTAGAGTTCGGCGCTCATATAAAAGATGACAGGTCAGTCACACTCAACATTGACACACTGCTTCGACAGGGCACCTACAGGTCCAATTTTCTGTTTCTGTTTAAAAGTTAAGATTGTAAAACAACGTGTGAGCATTTGTCTTACGCGCTTTTGTCTGCACACCGCTCTTTAACCATTTCTCTCCAACAGCTAAATACTGTAATGTCCGGCTGCCGCAGGGAAGACTCACAGAGACAACGTAACTCCTTATTTATTTAAACACAATAACAGGGTGCTGTCTCAGCCACAACCCACGCTCCTAACCGTTTTAGTATTTTCCTTCCTCCCACATGCCACCACCACACACCCATTCTCTCCTCCCACATCTACAGAGCAGCCAAACTTCAATGCCTCCATAAACATGATAGTATAAAGAATCAATGAATGAATGAACAGGTCATTATGAAGACAGAAACTTACCATTTATGACTGGAGCATAAACTATGATTCCTGCCAAGTTTGGATCCGACACAGTCTTGTCCAAAATAAGTCCTCCAATGCTAAAAAATAATAATAAAAAATAAATAAAAAATAAGGGAATAAGTTTTAAATATCAGTCTTCTTCTGACACATCAGTCAGTTAATGTGCTCACATCTTTACCCACGTATTCACCATAACAATTTAACACAACTCTGAACATAATAATAATAATAAGAATAAGAAGAAGAAGTTTGATTTAAATATTAATAGTTTTTTAATAGCGTATTTGTTATTATGGTGTAAATCACATAAAAAGCATAGTATTTACATTTCAAAATTCATGCCACTACAGGACTGAAGGCATCTGGTTTCGTGAATATAAGTGAAAGTTGTAGAACATTGACGAGGCAGACGTGAGTACCTGCTGATGACCATTGCAGTAATGATTGGTTCCCAGCCTGTTCGAAGCAGGATGTGACTGGCTGGGTGTTTGGAGGACACAATCACCCAGACAGGTATCAGGCATAAATAAAATAGACTGATCAGGTACAGCACGTAGGGGTAAAGACCTGTTGAAAGAAATTATAATCATCGTCTTTATTGTCATTCATCTTCAGGACATTATAACTGTGACAGAGTGTGGATGAAGGATTATTGGTGCCATCTGCTGGACAAAAGTACAAACTACATGGCTTCAAGTGTAGTATCCAACCATCCAGACTGGCCAAGCAGAGCCTGTTACCGTCCTCGTTTCTCTCACCTATGATGGAGTAGAACCACTGACTGAAGCAGGCCAACAAGGCAAGAGTGATGAGATCTCCAAAGCTGGCTGCCATCGGAGTGGCCACATTGTCAGGGTTAATCCCCATCCTCTTGGAGGCCATTATCACTCCCACCATAACAAAACCTGGAGAGGGTTTGAAACAAGCTGAAATTCCTCACATGGGTCCCTTGGGTGTTCATACTGTAACTCACTTTACTTTTAAGTGTTTTTGTTTTTTGTGTAAACCCAACATGGACCAATGGTAAGGACATTAAATATGCTGGATATTAAAATATGGACCATTGTCCACAGTTTCACTCAGCTGAAAAGAAGCTGTACTGGTTGGAGTAGAGGTGGGGTCTAACTCCTCTTCCTCTGTTTTCCTACTCTGACATACTCCCCACTTAAACCACTTGTCTTCACTGATCAAGATTTTTAAATTATCATCATTAAAAGTGTGTCAAGATGAAGGAAAAGAGCCAAGTTGGCTCTCCTATGTTGAGCCGTCTATCTCTTAAAGGTGCAGTGTGTAAAAAAATTAAAGTTCAATGACAGACAAAAAAAAAAAAAATGTTTCTATTAATATTGAATAATTTTACTAAATGTTTGGGTTTATTCACTTGGAATGAGCCATTTATATGTAATAGTGCTGGCTTTGACAGATGCTAGAGCACCGTTTGGAAGAAGTAATGCCTTAAAAGGACCATAGAAGACGATAGGACACCTGTACATAATGAAGTAGTTGCCTGTAGTGCAGTGATCGCTGCACCTGAGGCTGCTGGATCCACTCAGATGAAAACCTGTTTATGTCTGGAAGAATTTTAGCCACTGGCGGTCACTATTCATTCATTCACCACTTTGCTATGCCCGTATTTACCACTAGATGTCAGTAATTCTTACACACTGTACATTTAAGGAGATTGATGACGCCTGTTCACAATAAGTCTCAAGCAAGCTATGGGCAAAGTCTTAACAAGACCTCTGATGTGTTTAGATTATCAATTAATTTAAAAACATTACTTATTTTAAAGACTGTGAAATCTGCAACTATCTCCATCAGACCTGAAGAAGCACTACTGGATACTGAAGCATATTCAAGAAACTAAATCCAGTCTGGTTGACTTTATTCATCCAGTGTCGGATACCATGACCTGGATGAACGAGAACACTCGCAGACATATATTATGTGTGAGATCGTGAAGCGGTACTGTGGCAAGGCTTGAAACAGACCTTACAGATAAAGCTGTGTTGGCTTGGACCTGGGAAGCGACTAGTACTTGGAAATATCTGCACAGAAATCTTAAGTTTGATAAACTCGAGTTTACACTTTGACTGACCCATGAATGCTAAGTCGAGCTTACTCAAAACAGCTTTGCAGCTATTTTTAGTATTTTTATTTTTTTTTACAATGTACCTGAAGTTAGAAATTAAACATTTTAATGGAAAAAAGGCATTGGGAGAAAAACTTACTAAAGACAGGGCATGACAAAGACATGGTAATAAAGAAACTCAGGGTTAGCTAAAGAAACATAGAAAAGTAATGTAGCATTGTGTTTAGCATGTGTTTAAACCTTTTTTTGTGGAAAAAGAGTGAAGTTAGTGATGATGGTGCTGTTACCTTGTAGCAGTGAAGCCACGAAGGCAGTGGAAACACTGGTTGAACAGAGGAGAACCATGTGATTTAGGGGCATCTGACCTTCTGTCATCCAGCCCAACAGAGATGCTATGAGAGAAGCTAACAGACCTAGCACCGTGGCTTGCAGCTGCAAAGTTAGAGAACAGAAAAATAAATAAAAACTCGTGCTTGTTAGCACCATATTTATAGAATCTTATTAGTATACCTGCTTAAGTGCAAGATTTCCAACAACCAACATCCACTTTTCTCTGGAAGATTCCATTTTCCCTGCATTCACCTGAAAACATAAGATGCATGAAAAAGTTGAACCAGATTTCCATGATAATGAGACAAACTCATTTAGCTGATGAGAAGTGGTTGCTGAGCAGCTCTAAAGATGACGTCACTACTAAAACTTAAAACACAACTCTTTAACTGAAATAGTCCTCCTTAACCTTTTAATGCTGCATGAAACATATTTAATACATACAGTTTTTGAGACCTTTTGCATCACTTTATGGTAAAAACTTTGCTCAAAACCCTGTTTTACACAATCTGATATGTGTCTTCTGCCCCCTGGTGGATGCCTTTTACACTACAATAATTTTGACAAACACAGTAATAAACAGTAAAAATGCTAAAATTATTTTTATTTGTTCATTTTTTATTTATTTATTTATTTTATATATATATATATATATATATATATATATATTACATTTTGTTAAAGGACCAAATGATTTCAGATTTTAACATTTTTAAAAATTCTCGCCATTTTTTTCTTGGGTTGGGATTTAAAGGATTAAATATGAAATAGTGGAAAAAAATGATAATGCTGCATTTAACCATTTGGAAAGGCAAAACAAAGCAAGTTTATTTATTGCACATTTTAACGACAGGGTGATTTAAAGTCCTTTACAGAGAAATTGACACATCAGAGAATAAGAATTTAAAATTTAAAACAAAAGAGAAAAGAAAAAGAAATAACATCAGATAAAAACAGTATTAAAACATGATCAAGTTTAAAAATAAACAATTAAAGTGCAGCAGAGAACAAGTAGGTCTTTATCCTGAATTTATATAAACTGGGTGAGCTGATCTGAGGCTTTCTGGGAGTTTGTTCCAGACATGTGGAGCATAGAAGCTGAATGCAGCTTCTAAACGTCTGGTTCTGACTCTGGGAACTGATAAGAGACTGGATCCAGACGACCTGAGACATTAAACAAGTATGCAGGCCTCTTATCTGATTGTAAACAGCTCTATATGAGCAAACACACAAAGCTAGTGATATACTGACACTGGATGTTAGCTAGAAATTAAACTGAAGAATTAAAAGTAGCTGTTTGTCATCATTTGGTTTATTTTAATCACAGCACCGAGTTGCAATCTATATAAATATGCAAAAAGATAAAGCAGGTGAAGCGCACAGTTTTAATCTATCCCTCATCTGGTTTTAGAACTGGAAAATAATCAGCTGTTGTGATCCTCACAGGTCCGTGTGGAGTTTCACACCCATGATTTAGAAAAGCAAAATTATATTTCTGAGAATGTGATTGTTGTGAACCAGTCAATCAATTCCAATACCATTATTCTGCTTTTGTTTTTTTCTCTGTCTATTTATAGCTCACCGTACGCTTACAGCTCAGTGTCTCAACAAATTCCACATGTTCCTCATGCTATTCCAGTAAAATACTATAAATAATTACTTAGAACAGTTTTCTGACAGGTGGTCTTAGGATCTTGAAGGCCCATGAGACTTTCAATCGGTGTAAATGTTTAATGATGTATTAAACAGTTTTGGTAAATGTTCCTCAAAGCAACCAAAATAATGATGTGTGCATTTAAGAAAATCTATATTTTTTATCTTGGGGGAATTGACCCAAAAGCAAAGGAAGGATTTAGGAAAGAACCTTGCACCTTGCTTGAATCCCGCCTCCTCTTTTTTTATTAGAATTCAGTTTTCACCATCTCATTGTTGGTGTAAAACTACACGAGTGTGTTTTTATTGCCTGCATTTGCTTTTAACACTCACAGCAGTGGAGAGTCTAGAGGCCAAAGTCATCTCCAGGTTTCCCTTCATTCCTAAAACAGCAGGCACCAGAATGAGGATCTCTGCGATTTCCTGGAAGACGTCCCAGTTCTGCCACAGAATCACACAGGAAGCAGGAAACAGTTGTAAGCTACTTATAGATGCCAACACTACGAAGACACAATAAAACCTTTTTACTTACTGTCAGGACGATGTTCTCTGTGTATAAACCCGATTTCACCTCTGTACTTTCAAAATGAAAACTAGTGTTTGTTTTTTAAATTTCTTACACAAATCAATCCAATCAATTTCCCTCACTCAATGTCTTCAGTGTCCCACATGAGATCCTTGATTTTACCTGAAGTCATCTGTTGTTTTGTCTCCTGAATCTTCTCTTTTCAAGCTTATCTGACACCTTATTTCTATATGTAACCTCCTTGATTTGTTTCTATGCATGGATTTATTCTTACATGGGCTCTGATATTCTGTTTATTACCTGAACTACATCAAGCAGAATCCCAGCAGAAACGGTCCCAAACCCAGCCAGCAGAAATGGAACCAGAATCTGCAGCACCATGGAGCGCAGTGATTCTGCAGGTGCCCCTGAGCCTTCTGGATCCTTTTCTCTCATAGATTCGCTGAATCTGGACCCACTGTAAAGCTCATTGTGGAGCAAAGAGTCTGTCTCTGTGTACTCCCGAGGCTCGGACTGGAGGCTGGTGTCGATTGGTGATACGCTTCCATTGGAGCTTGAATGTTTTAGACTTCCAGGGAGCTGGGAAAAGGGCAGACTTGAACTGTTTTGTTGGCTGATATGTCTTCCCAAACAGCCATTTTGGGACAGTTTCTTATCTGGTGATTTTAGGACAACCATGGTGCGGAGTCGAGCTCAGCACGGTGTACAGCTCAGTCTTCTTCTGGGTTCTTAGTGGTGTCAGCAGCTGGCCTGAAGAAGAAGAGCAACACTGACAAGAATCTGCTTTGAAGAAAATTGGTTGACATGCTACTAGTTTAGAAAACCTCCTTTTATTGTATGAAACCAGAATGTTCCTACTCCGTAAATGCAATCAGATAATCTTGCACCAAACAAGCCCCTAAGTTATCTTACATTTATAAAAAATATCTGACTTAAAATGCAACCCTGAGCCCTGAAATCAAATATTCACAAATAAATTTTATTCTTTCTTGAAATGGGAAGTCTTGAGAAAAAAGACAAGGAGCTGAGATGTCCCCAAACGACAGAGATTAGCCCACCTGGGTTAGCTTACCACATTTATTAGCCTGTGTGCTAATTATGACTTTATAAAGGCACCTTACATGTTCACTGCTGTCTTTTTTGCCTTAATATAGATCTGTAATGTTTTGCAATTATCTGACATTGTTTTGTTTTCATATTATTGTTATTATTTAAATTATTTCCCCACATAAAATTAGGACTTGAAGCTTCCAAATGTATATTTCAGTGTAGTAACAGCTAACCAAGTTGAGTGGGGCGTCACCATGGAGATAACCTTAAATAATAAATAAGTTAATAAATAAATAAATAAATAAATAAATAAATAAATAAATAAATAAATAAATAAATAAATAAATAAATAAATAA